>CM044011.1:70815319-71180615 GCA_024085815.1 Flaveria linearis
CTCTTGGGATTCTATCTACCGTTAATCGAATTTCATACAACAACAGCTACCATACAGTATCCAAATGGCACGTTTGAAGCTTTATACGGTCGCAAGTGTCGATCTCCCATATGTTGGTCTGAGATAGGAGATGCACAAATCACGGTCCTGAACTGATTCGGAATCAAAACGATAAGATTCACAAGATTCGTGATAATTGCTGGTGCTAGAAATCGTCAGAAGCATTATGCTGATAAGGGACGGAAACCCATGGAATACAACGTCGGTGACCTCGTACTCCGAAGGTATCACCTTGGAAAGGGGTGATCCGTTTTGGGAAGAAAGGGAAACTAGCACCTCGTTATGTGGGTCCATTCAAAGTGCTTGAGCGTATTGGGAAAGTAGCTTACAAGCTTGAACTGCCTCAAGAACTCAGCAACATTCACCCAAAATTCATGTTTCCAACCTCAAGAAATGCCTTGCTGATGAGAACCTCCGCATTCCACTGATGAAGTTCAAATCGATGAATCCATGCATTTTATTGAAAGGCCTGTGGAGATCATGGACCGTGAAATCAAACAACCAAGCGTAGCCGAATACCTATCGTCAAAGTTCGTGGGAGTCTAAACGTGGCCCAGAGTTCACTGGGAGCGTGAAGACCAAATGAAATCCAAGTATCCTCATCTTTTTGTCTCAGCTCTCGTGAGCAAATTCGGGACGAAAGTTCTTAAAGTAGGGGAGACTGTAACATCCGACCCATTCCCAATCCTTAAACCGAGTCCATTTTTTTAATTATTTATTTGGATGAATTAAATGTTAACATGGTGTAGTTTAACCGATATTATAACTAAATTATTCAACTATGTCATTTATTTAAATCATTGGATAATTTAATTAAGATCGTGACTTATAAGTATTTATTATGAAGTTGAAAGCTTTATGTATCATTATAATAAATAAATGAAATTAGAAGTTTGTTTAAAAATTCTAAGATTTGCAAAATAAAATGGATTCATTATATGAATTAAGTTTAGGGTGGAAAGTGTCAAAATATAAAACTTGATTATAAGTTTTTTCATAAAATGAGAAGTATTCAAATTACAGGGGTCCAAACTGTAAATTCTTTAAAACACCACCAACCCCCCGCCACTTTCCCTCGCCGGCCGACCACCGTCCGGTCACCCTCCGGCAACCCCCGAAACCTCGATTTCCACTCGTTCGATGCGATAAACCGGTTCTACACGTTGGAGAGACGGTTTCGAACCTCATAGCCAATATTAATTAGACTTAATCGAATGTTCAACATGTTCAAACAAAAACGAAAACACATTCAAATCTCAAACGTTTCAACTCGATCATCAACGCAATCAATCAAATAATCAACTGAAAATGATTCTGTGAACGTTGCGAATTCAAATATATCATAATTGCGAGTAACACCATGTAATTATAACCGAATCGTGACCGAAACTCTCGAATCATCTAAACTCGTTTGATTTAAACAGCTACAATCGGTGTTATATACTCACAGTGTCACCATCAAACGTTCCCATGTAACTTACTGCCACTCCAATTAAAAACAAACCAAACCCCATCATCTCTTTCGATCTTCATCATCCCTCGCGACTGCACTGGTCGAATCCACATTCGAGGCGATCTAAACAGATTTATTGAGGGCTTTTGATTATCTGATTCAATTGAAAGCTTCTGAACAAGCAATTCGATTTCATCAACAAAATCAACTCGAATTGATTTCTACCCGTCGCGGCCCGTTCAAGCCTCTAAACTATCGATTCTATCTCAAACCAGGTAAATAGATACATGATTGCACTCGTTTTTGGATGCTAATCAAAAAGCCTATGATTGATGGTTATTGATTAGCTTTCATGTTCAATTTGATACAAATGAATCTAGGGTTTATGATTAAATTGGGGTTTTGCCAAAATAATGTTATTATCAATTAAAAACCAAATTAAAAAGAAATTGGGCTTTGGCCCAGCGGTAACACACACAGACATGCATGGGCGACCAGGTCGAACCGGGCACCCACATGCATTTTTTAAAATGTTTTTTAAATATATTTATCAAATTAAATCCAGAAATCATTATGACATTTGTTTTGTTAATTAATATTACCTTAGAAATATTTATTAATTTCTAAAAAAATTCTAAATATTATATCTCACTTTATTAAAGGTTAAATGTTATAAAAAAAGGTTAATTATTAATTTTAATTGTATATAAAGGAAATTCACGGTTTAAACAAATTTAAACTATTTCAAATCATTTAAATTAATATTTTATAAAATCTAAATTATTAACTATTCATTTAATTATTTTGACCAAGAGTTCAAGTAATTAATTTAAAATTAATTATTTAACTTCTACACCTTAAATTTATTCAAACGTTTTATAAAAGTTTGAAACATATTTAGTCACTTTATTCTAATTATTATCAATCAATATTCCTCATTTATATTCTCCTCTATTTTGTTTATCATATTAAATCAATACATTAGTTTAAATCATTTGCAAAACCTAAACCCCAAATTAGAACCCTAGCTCCTCAAATCAATCTAGTCTTCCATTATTGTGTTTGTTAAAATTAAAGCTATTCCTTAGGTTAAATCCCGAGAAGTTTCCTTTGGGTCACGTCTATCATTCTAATATTTTCAACACGCTTATATTATCAAGTGAGTATCATTGCCCATTTTCATGTTTTATTATTTGGGGAATCATGTGATACTATACGCAACCATGTTTATTCATTTTTATTCTATTTCATACTAATATTCAATTCATTACGTGTTATGTTATTTACTTGCAATTATGTGTGTTCATTAGATAAACTTGTAAACATGATCATTAATTCACACAACCTAACGGTAACAATGATAGATCTATTGGTTGTGACAACCCACCCCATTTGTTTAGTCGCGTGTGGATTGAAACGGAACATACATTCTATAGGCTTCGTCTGTGGACCGAGTCAATTCAGTCATTAGGTTGATCGTGGTGTTTGTCATTTATGGTACATTGTTGCATGTTAGTTTAACATTACCATGTGAATTGAATTGTTTTCAAGTTATTCAATCAAATTTTGTGTGTGTTAAACCTGTGATTACTCACCGGCTAATTCCTTAGTGACTCGTTACTTTTTCACATGATTTCAGGAAATGCTATTTAGTGGAATTCTCTCTGCTCCAATATAGGATTGGACCTAGTCGAAAATAAAGACGACAATATTATATTTTATGGTTTATTTAATTGCGTTGTAATGTGTGACTTGAATGACATTATTCAATAAATAAATGGTTATTAAAGTTATTTCAACGTATTATTACCTTGTGCTATGACAATCGATTCACATTCGTCCGCCTCGATGATTCCGCCATCGGTCGGGGTGTGACATTTTTTGTGCAGTGATGTTTGAATAGTTTATGTCTCCTTGCTTTTCACTTATATGAACTTTAATATGTGGCATTTGGGCACCATGATGTTAAAAACAAATTTGAATTTGATGAGATGAAAGTTTCAGTTTAATGCTTTTAGAAATGATAAAAAGTTGGATGAAATCACGAATGTTGTTGTCATTGCTTAATAGTGTTTTTCTCTCTTTATATTCATTTGTTGATCTTTTCTTACCTTATATTAAGCTTTATGTCTAATAAATCAAGATTACTTCTACAACTATGTCTTCTACTTAGATACGTATATATGCTAATCACTAACATACAAGGTATATTATGCTTGCACAGAGGAAAGGACCGTTGGGTGAAAAGGATAACAAAAGTCAGCAGAGAGTTATCTGCCATTTGATTAAGGAATTAATTAATGTGAAGGTTTGCGCTTAACTTATATCTAATTTGATATTATCCTTTATTAAGACATGTTTTATAAAGTCACACTGCAAGCTTGATCTATGATATTAATTGAAGTGTTGAGTCTTTATAAGATCAACATAAACATGACTTGGTAATTAAAACTTATGAAAGAAATTGACGTTATCTTCATGTTATTGGAATTTATTAGTGAGCAAACCTTTTACAAAGCTTCAAACATATAACATACATAAAATATACATCTAATAAGTTTATAATACATGTTATATTTGTTTTGCAAGATGTGATAGACTGAGTATGTATTTTAAGCTTATTCTTCTCTGTCATTTTTTTCATTTTTTTAAACGTTTTGTTCAATTAGGTGTTGTAGATTTAAGTTTTAAGTTGATAAGAAAAAAGGTCATTGCCTGCGTATATACAATTCCAAAGTGTACTGCTAACTCAAATGGCAAGATTCAACAAAACCATCAATCTGATGCAATGGAAGAATGTAAATAGGGAAGTTATACGAAGGAATTTTATGCGCCAAAACATGGAGGACACCATCTGAAACAGGTTAAATATTTCTTCATTTATAATGATTTGATGTTTTAGTGCATTTCTTCTATTTCTTGATTTCAGTTATAAACAATTTATATGTTAATTATGATTGTAAAACACAGATCATACAATGTAGTTAGCAAAAAGAGTTCACAAGGGTTAGAACGGGTCAAGATGGGTTCGGGCAATATTGAGTAATTTCTATAAACTAGGTAGTTCAAAGGGTAGTTTATATAGTTTTAAGGTGAATTTTTAAAATGTTTATTGTGTTGTAAGTTGTTTCTTATTAGATTGAACATTTTAGAAATCTAATCAATAGTCAAATATTAAACAACAAGTTAATGTTTCTTTTTTTTCCCTACAAAACTGCAAATAAGACTGGCGTAGCCCATGACTTGAATGTCGGAACTATAGGAAGGACGTTATGCTTAGACAGTAGGAAGGGCTTCATAGTTTTAAGTAAAATGGCAGAGGCTGAGAATCAATATATTTTTCAGTTGTTTCTAATGGTTATTCCATTCTTATGAAAATATGGTTTAAATTAATTGAGCTTACCATTGATGGGTTGAGGCCGAAGGAAACTAATATATCCTTCATGTGTTTCAGCCGCAATGAGGGAAACAGGATCACTTTATGCTAATGCTTTCCATAGCATTGCGAAAAGACCCCGTGGCAACGCGCGGGAGTCCAATTCTAGTTAGAAATTATTACATTGAACATCTGTACTTCATGTTAAAAATTGTTTTAGGTGCCTTTCATTTTTAGCAAAATTAACAATATATCCATCTAAAATACTTTATATATAGTATGTATAGATTAAATAAGATATTACTTAATTAAATCTGTATCTAGTTATAAGGTATATAAAAATAAATATAAATTTAGATACTAATTTAAGATATTATAAATAGGATATAATTAATGATTAAATCTGATTTAGTTATAAGGTATATCAAAAGTAAATGTAAATTTAGATATAAATTTAAAATATTATAAATAAGATCATATTTAATGAATAGGATTAAGTGATCTAATGTGTATTAAATAATATATTAATTAAAAGAAGTTTATTAAATGGAGGCAAATTAGAAATTATTGCATTGAATATTTATACTTGTGTTTAAAAATGGTTTTTGAAAGAAGTTATTACATGGGGGCAAGTTAAGAATTATTACATTAAATATTTGTATTTCATGTTTAAAAATGGTTTTAGGCATCCCAATATATCCATCTCAAATGCTTTATATATAGTATACTAGATTACAGTCCATGTATTACATGAGTGGAATAAATAAAATATATAAAACCATTAGTTTTATAATATATTATTTTCTAGGTGTCATTAGCAATTGATGAAATAAAAATATAATGAGTATTTAAAAGTTATAACAGATAATGAAATTAGAAACTTATACTCTATATTTAAAGATAAAATATGTCTAAAATCATATAATTTAGTATGTATTAAAAATTATTAAAATAATAATATTTATGTCTTAAATGTTTAATAGTTTAGTTTACTTATTTACAATAATTATCATTTAATATGAGAGAGACAATAAACAAAAATGTAAATATATTTTTTAACATATTTTCATAAAAAAGGAAATCAAATTGATTGTTTTTATAATTTCTATTGATTTATTATGAAAGAGAGGCGAGAAAACTGATTTTATATGCTAGAATGATACATGTGTCATTTGATATGATAGAATGATAAGACACGTTCAAATAACTTTCTTTTATTATAAGTTATAGATATATATGTTTTTGTGTATTCGATAATATACTAATTAAAACAAGTTTATTAAATAGGGGCAAATTAGGAATTATTGCATTCAATATTTGTACTTCATGTTAAAAATGGTTTTAGGTGTCTTACATTTTAAACAAAATACCAATATATCCATCTCAATACTTTATATATAGTATATATATATATACACAGACACACACACACACTAGCAAGGTCCCCCGTGCGATGTTGCGGGAGTTTCATTTATATATTTACGGTAATATAAGATCATAGGTTGGAAACATACAAAATTTGTGTGGTGAGCAGCTTTATTGTTGCTATGATCAATCCTACATTCTACTACATATGAAAACTAAAGTTACCAAAATGAGCTTCCAACTGATACTTGATTAATAATTCAACACATGTATTCAACTATCTAGCCAACAAATGCATTCGACTAATTGGAGCATCAAACATTTCATATACGACATTTCGTTTATTAAAGTATTAACAATATTAATTTCAACAAAAGCAATATAGTAAAAATTTGATGTAGGTGATAAAGTAAAAAAAAGTATTTTATGCCACCTATTTTAGAAATAAAAACCACTAAAAATGATAGGGAGTTTTATTGGAGGATCAAATCACATATTAAACTGACATAACACTTGCATCTTAAACACGGCGGTATATATTACGTCTTTTTATACCTAAATATAAAATATATAATTGATGAAAGAAAATTATACTATCAAGCCACGACTAAAAAAGTGATTAGTGATCTTCAAGGGATCTTCCGCATTTACAACCATCATATAAAACCTTGTCAATCTTCTAACATTAATATATACACAAAAATACATTAGTGAAATTTCATTAAAAACCCAAATTACCAGCAACATAATTCTCTAATTCTGCTTCAATCCATCCCCAAAGAAAAGCTTGTTTGACCATTGAGATAAAAAAATCTGGTGATTCATAGTGGTTGGAAATATAGAATCAAATATAGATTTAAAGAGATCATAGTAAAAATTATATTGTGCACACGTAATGAACTAAGATCTTTGTATTAGGAAGTGTCCGAAGCAATAAATTAACATACGTGGTGTTAATTCGAGAAGAAAAATGAATAAATGAAATTAAAACTTTTTATGTCACACATTTCATTAAACGGTTTCTGTGCATTCAAAAAATAAAAAATCAATGAAATTGCAAGATTTGTTTTGGGCCATTTCAAAAACCTCCAAAAAGAATTTAAAAAATAACATGCATATGTTGTAAAGTTAAAGCTGGTCCAAAATCTAATCTTTCTCGCATCTCCAAAAACTACAAATGAACTATTTATGTCTACTGAAATGACTTTTTATCTCCATTCACAGTGACGATGTCAACAACATCAACAGCTATGATACATCCTACGAATCAAGTGTCTCCTACATACCACATAAATTTCCAGTTGATCATATAATCACAAATAATCAAGCATAAAATGTAAATAAATATAAAAAATACTTACCAAAGAAGAAACACACAAAGAAAAGTTTCTGTGAACACCGGCGAGTGATCCAACAACGTCGATGAATGACGATCGGTGGCGACATCAACGATGTAGAAAAGAAGTGCTCCCGATCTTTTTCTCATTCCTGGTCTGTGGAAAATCAAAAGAAAGAGAGCATCCCAATGAGTTTTGAGATGGTGACGGCGGTGGCTAGTATGTTTCGGGTAGGCTTTGAGATGGAGATGGAGGAATCGGAGGTGCATGGTGGAGGCACAAGGCTGTGCTGGTGATGAGATGGTGGGGTTGTCGATGGTGGACTGGAGGAAGGTAAGATCTAAGATTTAGGATTTGAGTTTGAATTTTGAACTCATAGGAGACAAAACTCCAAACGTACACAAGCACACAAGTACTCTAGGTTTAGTACAGGAACAATGGTTTGTAACTTATGCATTATGAGTTGTAAAACTCTTAAATTTAAGTGTTTTTGTGTAAAAGACTATTTTGCCTTTTCAATATGTATATTAATATAGTATATATATATATATATGTGTGTGTGTATATATATATATAAACAAACAAACAAACAAACAACCCAGTGTATCCCCTAAGAGCAGGGTCTGGGAGGGGTATATGGTGGCAAGTCTTTCCTCTATTGAAAGATAGAGAGACCGCTTCCGAAGAGACCCTCTCCCAGTAATGCTCCGATTAACAAACAATAACAATAACAATCATAATACTAAAGCATACAACACAAAGATAGATATCACATAAAGAATATAGAAATGCGCTCATAAAAAACGCATGTAACACCCAAAAGGGTAATGAGGAACTACACCTAACGTGTGGGGTCCGGCCATATGTCACAGTATACCCTTCCCACCACAAAACCACTAAAAGTCCTTAATTTTAATTCTATCCTCCATCATTCTATCCTCATCATGTTCTCAAAAAGATGCAAGTTATCCATATCCCTCCTAATAACCTCTCCCAAGTCAACCTAGGTCGTCCTCTACTCCTCCTACCCTCTAAGCTGATGTTCTCACTGCTCGGACAGGTGCTGCCATCGTTCTCCTCTTCACGTGCCCAAACCATCTTAATCTTCCCTCTCTTATTTTTTCTGTGATACAAGCCACCTCTAGCCTCTGGCGAAAGACGTCGTTTCTTATCCGATCCATTTTGTGTGTCCACACATCCACCTCAGCATTCGCATTTCTGCGACCTCTATTTGTCTCTCGTGCGATTTCTTTATGGCCCAACAGTCTGTGCCGTATAACATAGCTGGACGTACTGCCACTCTGTATAGTTTTCCCTTTAGTTTTGCTGGGAACCTCTTATCACACAAAATCTCTGATGCTGCTCTCCATTTGCACCATCCTGATTGTACACGGTGTGCTACATCGCTGTGTATCTCTTCATCTTCCTGTACGTACGAGCCAAGGTATTTGAACCTAGACGTCCGGGGGACCGCCATGCCCTGGATACTGATTTGGGTGTCCTATTCGGCCTCACCACTAAAGTTACAATGCATGTATTCTGTCTTAGAGCGACTTATCCTTAAGCCCCTGCATTCTAGTGCTGATCCACTGTTCTAATCTCTCGTTAAGCACCGTCTTAGATTCTGATATTAAGACAATATCATCAGCAAACAGCATACACCATGGGACTGGCTCTTGTATAGACTTGGTCATCTCATCCAACACTACTGTGAAGAGGAATTGGCTCAATACCGATCCTTGGTGGAGTCCTACTTCCACCGGGAAGTAGTCCGTGTCTCCGACAGGTGCTCGTACACACGTTTTTGCCCCGTCATACATATCCTTTATTATTTTGATATACCTCTCTGGTACCTTTCTAAGTCGTAGACTTTCCCAGATGAGTTTCCGCGGCACACTGTCATAGGCTTTTTCTAGGTCAATGAATACCATATGTAGGTCTCTTTTCTTTTCTCTATATTTCTCCATTATCCTCATTATGGCGTGTATAGCTTCTGTTATAGAGCGTCCTGGCATAAATCCAAATTGGTTTACCGCTATCTGAGTTTCTCGTCTAATTCTCGTGTCAACAATTCTTTCCCACAGCTTCATCGTGTGACTCAATAGCTTTATTCCCCTGTAATTTGCGCAACATTGGACATCTCCTTTTTTCTTATATATGGGGACTATGACACTGCTTCTCCACTGCTCTGGCATCTTTCTGTCTTAAAGATAGTGTTGAATAAGTCCGTTAGCCATTGTAGGCCCTCATCTCCAAGGCACTTCCACACTTCAATCGGAATATTGTCTGGCCTCACCGCCTTAGCCCTTCCCATTTTCTTCAAAGCTCTCTTAACTTCATCGACTGTGATGCTTCTAGAATAACACTTGTTTTGTTACGTCGTTTGAGTTGTTTCATCGATCTCCGTTTCTTGATTACGGTTCGTTATGTTGAAAAGGTTATCGAAGTAAGTTTTCCATCTCCGCTTGATGTCTTTCTCCCTCACCAAGACCTTTCCATCCGCGGCCTTTATAAGCTCACCAATCTCAAGTCCTGTCTACTACGTTTCCTTGCCTTGGCAATCTTAAACATGTCATGTTCACCCTCTTTCGTCTCTAATCGCTTATACATCCTCTCGTATGCTGTGTTCTTTGCCTCTGACACAGACTTTTTCGCCTCTCGTTTAGCGTCTTTGTATTTATCTTTTAGCTCTACTCGTTCTTCCTCATTATTACAGCGTAAAAGCTCTCTAAAACTTTGTTGTTTAATTCTTATCTTCTCCTGTACATCTTCGTTCCACCACCAGGATTCCTTATGACCGATTATCCTATTTGTTGTAGTCCCAAGCGTTTCTTTAGCTGCTGTGTGTATATATATATATAATGTATATATATATACAAATATATAGATACCTAGATATACAAATATATAGATACATAGATATACAAATATACAGATATATAGATATATTGATATATGGATTAATAATGCGTATTAAATAATACAATAATTAGAGAAAGTTTATTAAATAAGTGAAAATGAAACTATTGCATAAAGCACTTGTACTCTATGCTTAACATATTGTATATATGTCTTACACTTTGAATGAAATTAATATCTTATTATTCTAATATTTAATATATATTAGTATAGATATGTTTTCAACATCAAGATGTGTTGATGAATGCATGTCAAAGAAACCATATGATTTCCTTCATACATATTCACACCATAGATGTGACCGTAAGTTTCACCCTCAAAATAAATACTAGGATTATCAGAAAGAAAGAAGAATATATCATATATTGCACTCAAATCTACCTTGTCGCTTTAAATAACATTTATTTACAATAAGAAAGGTTTAATAAAGGTTAAATGATACATGGTTAGGTTTCATTGTAACTGTTGGATTATGTACGGGTTCGGTTACGTTACGTTGCCAACCGAGCTATGACCCGTAAGAATTACACCTTGGGCAACAAATATTAAGCCCACTTAATTTGATTAACTGGCGCTTACGAACTATATCGGGTTTTTATAATTTATAATTGTTATAAATTATTTAGTATAAATGTTTATTTATTAAGCGTTGATTTCGGTTTAATTGCGAGCTAAAACAAATTCGTACTTCCAAATACTAAATCACTCAATATTGGAGAATTAATTAATCAAAACATATCTGTAAAGGAAAAGTGATCGTGATATGTTTTGATTTAGTATTTCAATAATTAATGCAACATCACTCAATAAATAATTAATTGGAGTTGCAATCGTGATCTCTAAAGGGATATATGAGATTCTTTTTTTAATATATATGACAAACTTCAATTCAAAGTTTGGCTCTCGATTTCTTCAATTCAACATGTCAGAAAGCAAGAAATAGTGGAAGGAAAGTTGTTTTTTTTCTTCCGATCACAAAACAACCGTATATCACTGTCACTTTTCGCCCGCATCGCCGCTGCTCACTTGCACCAAGCCTGCCGTGAACCATATACACCCGATTACACCGTGGACCACGCCTCTTAGAGCCGCAACAACTGTGTTCCAATTTAGTGTTCGTTGATTCTAGCGTTCATTCGTTGTCCCTCGGTGTCTCAAACGGTTAATTATTAATCTCAAAGGTATATTATATCTCATCAGTAGGTTATTCATATTCTGTATTTGCATTGTTTGTAACCCAGATCCTGTCGGGTTCATTCTGGTATTTTATTATTACTCCGCTGCGTTAACTGTTATTAATCTGATTAATAATTATCAAAACTGTTTGATAAATAAACCTAACGAAGATACCACTGAACCCAACAGTGGTATCAGAGCCAGGCTTACAACATGCAAATCAGATCCGGTCTGTTAACCGGTTATAGATCACAAACTTTAAAATTATTTAAAGTTTCTGATTTATATTATTTTGGGCAACTTGTTTATTTGGTTAAATATTTATTAACCAAAAGATTGCCCGTATTATTTTGATTGTGTTTTAATATGTAAATCTGGCTAGACCTTGTGGTTGAATGGTTGTGATGTGATTTGTTATTGTTAAAGTTTTTGGTTTTATGGTTTAGCCCATTTGATAGCTCAAAGTTGTAATAGATTAGAGTTTTCTTTTATTTTTCTTTTGTAAATATTGTAATATTTGAAGACCCGAAGTCAAAATTGGAAGCAGGACAAATCAAGGAGTCAGTGGGAGCCATCAAGACAACTAGATGCACTTAGGTCCATCCTTGTGGTTGTTATGTGTTTTGACCCGTAACCTGGCTTGATCTCGCTATTTGGCTCTAGCAAGATCAAACAATCATAGCCATGAGATTTACATATTACTTTGCTATTATGGTTGCTTTATTTTATATCACCCAACCTAATATCAAACTAATTAAAAAAAATTTTACAATCAAAATAAATAACAAGTTTTAAACTTATTTTTACAACTTGTTAAATTATTAAAACAAATTGTTTGTTTTAAATGGGATAATCGGATAAGTTTTCAAATTCAAAATTAGTTTGAATTTCAAAACTTAAAACTTGATAATTTTTAAATTAAAATTAATTATCCATTTAAAAGGATAACTAGATAAGTTTTCAAATTTAAAATTAGTTTAAATTTTAAAACTTAAAACTTAATAATTTAAAATTATCAACTTATAAATCGGTTGTCTATCTCGCGATGAACCTAGTTTTAATAGGGTATTAAAATCTGGTGTCCCGAGAGCTGAAAGAGTTCGTCATTTATTATCACGAACTATATATTGTAAAACTAACTTTTACGACGCACGTAAACTTAATTATACGTTGTGTTTGACCCTGTTCGGTAAACACTAAAATTGGATCCCATAGATAAAATCAATAGTCTATGCCACCCTACTATAAGGAACACTTGGAACATTAAGCAAAACATCAGTGTTTGGAGCCACAGCACCGCACTTGATGTGTAGTTTATTCTTCCAAGGTGCAAGGGTTTTGTTGACACATCCGGCCCTTTCACAAGTAACTGTTTTAGGATGACTATTACTTTTCTCTCTTGTTACGTGCCACAGCTGTCTAGAGAGAAAAGTGGGCATAGATGAGGCTAAATGTATCAATGCATTGACAAATGTTGTCGTTGCGGCCTCATACACGAGAGTTATGCAATTTTCACAATTGATAAACATTGTCAGTCTACCTAATCACTTACTAATGTTGCGTGCCCCAGCTGCCTTTAGTGACTGACCAAACCAGATTCTCATTTCTTATTTAAAATTACTGTAAATGGGTCATTAATTAAAATAAGGAAACAATACATCGAAAATACTAATTAATTTATTTTGCTTATTTAAATAGATGTCTTCAGAATCCAACAACTCCTTCATTCTCAAGTCTATTCTTGAGAAAGAGAAACTTGATAACACCAACTTTCTCGCATGGCACCGCAATCTGAGAATCGTTCTCAAGATGGCGAAAAAGCTTTATGTTATAGATAGCACTGTTCCCAACGAGCCTGAAAACAATACGGCCGCATCCCGTAGAACTTGGGAAAAATTTAAGGTGGATGCCGATGAGGTAGCCTGCCTTATGCTAGCCACCATGTCTCCTGGTCTCCAGAAGAACATGGAGGACATGACTGCATTTGACATGATTGAGCAACTTAAGGGCATGTTTCAGAAACAGGCCCGACAAGAGCGCTATGATACCATGAAGCAGCTTATATCCTGCAAAATGCAAGTAGGCTCGCCTGTTAGTGTCCATGTGCTTAAAATGAAAGGGTACATCGACCAAATGACCAAACTTGGTTATCCTATGCAAGATGAAATAGCAGTAGACTTCATTTTGAACTCCTTGCCTAGTTCTTACGACCAGTTCATGATGAACTTTAATATGAATGAGTGGGTTAAGAGTGTAGCTGAACTACACGGTATGCTCAAAACTGCTGAGCAAAACATACCAGGTAAAGCCAGTCAAATGTTGATGGTCCGGTCTATTGGTGTTAGGAAACCAAACCCCGAGAAAAAAACTTATAACAATAAGGGTAAAGGTAAAGTTGTTGCTGCCAAGCCTGCCACTAACAACAAACAGCTGGCTAAAAACAAAGCAGCACCCCCTCCTGAGGAGCGACACTGTTTTGAATGCAATAAGATGGGGCATTGGAGACGTAACTGTCCTGACTATCTAGCCAAGCTGAAGGTGAAGAAGGCCAATGGTGAAGGCTCTTCTTCAGGTATTCTGATTTATGTTATTGAACTTTTCATTGTTTCCAGCAACACATGGGTATTTGATACTGGATGTGGTTACCACATCATTAATGTCTTGCAGGAGCCTGAAAAGTGGAAGAAACTGAAACAAGGCGACATGGAGCTCATCGTTGGTGATGGGAAAAGAGTATCGGTTCTAGCAACTGGAACATATCATCTTTCTTGTCCATCTGGTCTTATAATTACTTTAAATAATTGTTTATTTGCTCCTGGTTTAACCAGAAACATTATTTCAGTCTCTTTATTATTTGAACAAGGATTCAAGTATGTTTTTAATGATGCTTTTATTTCTGCCTACTTGAATGATATATTTTATTTTGAGGCTAAACCTTGAAGTGGTATGTATGAGATTGATATTCAAACAAACAATAATGTATATAATCTTTCTAAACGTATCAAATTTGGAATTAACGATACGTTTCTATGGCATTGTAGACTTGGCCACATAAGCAAGGCCCGCGTGAAAAGGCTTCAGTCCGAAGGGATTCTTGAATCCACAGGACATGAATCTTTTGATGAATGTGAATCTTGCTTAGCTGGCAAACTCACAAAGGATCCTTTCACCCTTGTTGGTGAACGGGCTAAGGATCTGTTAGCACTTATACATTCTTATGTATGTGGTCCTTTCAGAACCATGTCTAGAAATCACGAAAGATACTTTGTTACGTTTATTGACGATTATAGTCGATACGCCTATGTCTACCTTATGAAGCATAGACATGAAACCTTTGAAAAGTTCAAAGAGTTTCAGAATGAAGTAGAAAACCAACTTGGTAAGACTATCAAAGTATTTCAATCAGATCGAGGTGGAGAATACCTAAGCCAAGAGTTCATTGATCATCTAAAGGAATGTGGAATTGTTTCACAGTTCACTCCACCCGGCACACCCCAACTTAATGGCGTGAGTGAGAGGAGAAATCGAACCCTACTTAATATGGTTCGATCGATGATGTGTAGAACTAATTTATCTCATTCCTTTTGGAGTTATGCTCTTATGACTGCCGCCCGCCTTGTCAATCTGACACTGACTAAGAAGGTAGATAAAACTCCATATGAGATATGGCATGGGTCTAAACCTAATTTGTATTACCTTAGAGTATGGGGATGTGATGCTTATGTCACTAGCGAGTCTAATGACAAGCTAGATCCTCAAGGCGAAAAAGCTATTTTCGTTGGATACTATAATAGAAGCGGGTATTACTTTTACCATCCTGATGCAAATATGATTTCCATCAAAAGGAAGACACATTTACTTGAGAAAGAGTTTCTTGATCGAGGAACTGGAAGTAATATTGTGGATCTTGAAGAAATTCAAGAACCACAAACAAACGCTGATGTAGTCGGTGCGTCCGAACAACAAGAAATTGTTGCTGATTCAGACATAAACACAAGCGTTCGTAGAAGTAGCAGAACTCGTAAAGAACCTGACAGATATCTTTGGAATCTAGAGGGTCCCGAGGTTCTGATAGTAGCTGATTCTGGTGATGAACCTACTAACTACAAATCTGCTATCTCAGATCTGGAATCTGCGAAATGGCTAGATGCAATCCATGCGAGACAATCAAGTCTGGGACTTGGTTGAGCTACCTCCCGGTTCACGGGCTGTAGGGAGCAAGTGGCTTTTCAAGATAAAAACCGACATGCATGGAAATGTACACACCTATAAAGCACGGCTAGTTGTGAAAGGTTTCACTCAAACTTAAGGTGTTGACTATGATGAAACTTTCTCACCCGTTGCTATGATCAAATCGATTAGGATATTGCTTGCCATAGCCGCGTACTATGATTATGAGATATGGCAAATGGATGTCAAAACCGCTTTTCTAAATGGACATCTTTCTGAAGATGTCTATATGGTTCAGCCTGATGGTTTTGTCAATCCACAATATCCAAATAAGGTGTGCAAACTGAATAAGTCCATTTATGGACTTAAACAGGCATCCCGTAGCTGGAATCTTCATTTTGATCAGAGAATCGTCGAATTCGGTTTTGTCAAAAGTGAAGATGAGCCTTGTGTTTACAGAAAGGCTAGTGGGAGCACTATATCATTCCTCATATTGTATGTGGATGATATACTGATCATTGGAAACAATATCTTAATGCTTAACGAAGTTAAAAAATGGTTGGGAGCTTGTTTCGCAATGAAAGATCTTGGAGAAGCTGCTTATATTCTAGGAATAAAGATCTATAGGGATAGATCTAAACGGCTTCTAGGGCTTAGTCAAAGCACATACATAGACAAAATGATGACGCGCTTTAAGATGGAAAACTCCAAGAAAGGAGGTGTTCCAATGACTAAAGGTACCGTGTTGAACAAATCGCAATCTCCTTCAACATACATTGATATTAAGCGAATGGAAAAGGTTCCATATGCTTCAGCGATTGGTTCCATCATGTATGCTATGCTGTGCACTAGACCTGACGTCTCGTATGCTTTGAGCATTACTAGCCGTTATCAGCAAAACCCTGGCTTTGCCCATTGGACTGCAGTTAAGAACATTCTAAAGTACTTGAGAAGGACTAAAGACATGTTCTTAATATTTGGAGGAGTTGAAGAACAGCTCACTGTAAGATGTTACACTGATGCTAGTTTTCAAACTGACCGAGACGACTCTCGCTCATAATCTGGTTTTGTATTCACACTTAATGGTGGAGCCATCTCTTGGAAAAGTTCCAAGCAAAGTGTGGTGGCAGATTCTACCACTGAATCTGAATACATTGCAACATCTGATGCTGCAAAGGAAGCTGCTTGGATGAAGAAGTTCATAGCCGATCTCGATGTGGTTCCAAGTATTCAGCAACCAATCGAGATATTTTGTGATAACACAGGTGCTATTGCTCAAGCCAAAGAGCCCAGATCTCATCACAGGGCCAAGCACATTCAGAGGAAGTTTCATTATATACGGGACATAGTGAAACAGGGAGACATCATGATAAGAAAAATCGACACAGATCAAAACCTAGCAGACCTGTTTACTAAGCCCATGACTCAGAACAAGCATGATCTGCATAGAAATGCGATCGGGTTTAGATTAGCTAGTGATATGTTTTGATTTAGTATTTAGATGTATGAACTTTTAAACAGTTATACTTTTGAATTCATTTTGATCTACTGAAATAGATACAATTATGAATCCTATAACTGTGTTCAATTTTAATACGTTTAATCCATGGATATTGTATTCTAAATTATCCATAGTCGATCAGACTTGTGGGAACAATTCTGAATTAAGACTATTCTGAATTTAGACTCAAGGAGTTGACTTCTAAATTCACAAACCTCATTATGAATGACGTTGGATGTAACTCGCCACAAACCATCTTTATTATAAGATGCTTTGATTCTGGTATACTCATTTAGTATCCTCTGACATGAGATGCACACTAGAACTTCCGTTGACCAAGAGTTATTCTTTGATCACTGTCAACCGCTGTCGCGTAACTGCCAGTCATAAAGGCTTTGGTTGGGAATAATTCTGAAGTTCAGTGGGAGTTGTATGTAGTCAATAAGGGATTCTGTACTCTTACATTATATGTAGCAGTTAGACATCGTGGCACCCTCGTTGATTCAAACTGGTGAAGTGTGAGGCCTCACCCAAACTGACTGTGTGTTTGATTGGACCATTTTGAATCTAGATCGAGAACTATAATAATTGAGTCCTATATGAGAATTAATCTTAAATGACTCAATTGATGTCTTTTACAGAAAGGATAAATGACTATGATTACCATAAATTTATTTTCTTGTTATAGTAAAATAATACTAGAAGAAGATGTTTGGTTAATGACTTTAAAGTGTCATACCTTATTGGGGGCAGCCATGTGCAGCTAGAGCGCCGCTGACTGTCTACGTGGAATTTAACCGAATGCCGTCCAAGTGGGAGCTTGTTGGATTATGTACGGGTTCGGTTACGTTACGTTGCCAACCGAGTTATGACCCGTAAGAGTTACACCTTGGGCAACAAATATTAAGCCCACTTAATTTGATTAACTGGCGCTTACGAACTATATCGGGTTTTTATAATTTATAATTGTTATAAATTATTTAGTATAAATGTTTATTTATTAAGCGTTGATTTCGGTTTAATTGCGAGCTAAAAAAATTCGTACTTCCAAATACTAAATCACTCAATAATTGGAGAATTAATTAATCAAAACATATCTGTAAAGGAAAAGTGATCGTGATATGTTTTGATTTAGTATTTCAATAATTAATGCAACATCACTCAATAAATAATTAATTGGAGTTGCAATCGTGATCTGTAAAGGGATATATGAGATTTTTTTTTAATATATATGACAAACTTCATGTCAGAAAGCAACAAATAGTGGAAGGAAAGTTGTTTTTTTTCCTTCCGATCACAAAACAACCGTATATTACTGTCACTTTTCGCCCGCACCACCGCATCGCCGCTGCTCACTTGCACCAGGCCTGCCGTGAACCATATACACTCGATTGCAACTGTGGACCACGCCTCTTAGAGCCGCAACCACCGTGTTCCAATTTAGTGTTCGTTGATTCTAGCGTTCATTCGTTGTCCCTCGGTGTCTCAAACGGTTAATTATTAACCATAAAGGTATATTATATCTCATCAGTAGGTTATTCATATTCTGTATTTGCATTGTTTGTAACCCAGATCCTGTCGGGTTCATTCTGGTATTTTATTATTACTCCGCTGCGTTAACTGTTATTAATCTGATTAATAATTATCAAACTTGTTTTGATAAATAAACCTAACGAATATACCACTGAACCCAACAGTAACAACTAACAAGTTTTCAATAAAAGGTTACTTAAATCTTTACAATATTACAGAATATAGTTCGGTCACACTTTGTCTTTCTAATTCTTGCAGCTTAGGTTTTATTGTAACAAGATTTCATTAAAATGTTATTTAGATTTTTACAGTGTTACAGAAGATGGTCCCCTCACACTTTGTCTCCCAAATTTTGTATCAAGTCAGTAAACATTAATAAAAACATGTCACAAAGGCATGATCCTCAAAACCTTAGAGTATTTTGTTTGTTACTATTCTTAACATTCCGATCGTATATTTGTTTGAGTTATGAGTGTCCTGAAGCATATCAAGAAATGAGCAGGCAATCGCACGGCATGGTACACGCGCTGAGGATGCTGGGCGGGTCCTGGTCGTGCGGCGGGGGAATGGGCTGATCCTCCCCGCCGCCAAGGGGCTCGTGGGCCTCCTGAAGGTGGACCTCAGCCCCCGCCAGCTCGGGGGGTCCACTAACGGCTCGGGCACCCATGGCACGAGCTCATGATATCTACTGAGCAGGTGCCATGTGCCATCGGGGAACCTCCGAACGATCCTCATCCCAGTGGCGGTGGTCCGGGTGGCCACGCGCACAGGAGTCGGAGCTAGCGGGAGCTGGGACATGGGTGCGCGTACCCTAAGCGATCAGGAAACGATGTTCCCGCCCACTAACGCCCCTCGCGACTGCCGATGATAATAACTAGCAAAATAATCAGCGAGGGCATGCGCGAGGTGGCAGTGTCGGTGTGTGAGTACACACGAAGAAAAAAAAAAGGTCGGCGGCGTTAACCCTGTCGGTCCCCGCCCCACGACCGGCGATGGACGTGGCGATGAGTCGGTGAATGTATCTATACAGCGGGTCTCGTATATGAGATGACCTTGTATCACCACCGTACGGTCCGTCGCCAATGGCAGGCTACCAGACCTGATCGGAGTCGTCGGCCCCGCGGATCAAGGTCGTGGTGTACATCGGCTGTCCGGCCTCCACCTCCGGTTGTAGAGGCCGCTGACGACAGGAACCGCCGAAGTGACATGCGGTGGAGGTGGCCGACAACCGGAAAGAAACCTCCGCGGGCGCACGACCGTCCGCTATGTCGTCCTCGTCCAGCTCCGCAAGTCCCTGCTCACGTGGACGGAATGTGAAGGTGCAGTAGAATCCACGGTCAGCTCTCGATGGGCATCGTCGCTCATCCGGAACAGCTGCTCCCACGGGCCGTCCTCGCCGATAATCTCAAAAAAAAAGGTCCCGCTCTCCAACGAGCTGTAAGAAGTCCTCTGACAGGACGGTCCCGGTGCCGGCACTCGTGCTATCAGGGTCCTGAACCGCTCATACGGTGTAGTCCCCTGCTCGAACTGTAAAAGCTGGCAGTCATCAATGCCGGAATAAAAGCATCGTCGGCATCCATATCTGCGAAAAAAAACGTATTATCATTATTTACAATGTTTATAAAATTAATGGTTGACGTTTAATTATTATTATTATATTATTGGTATTATTACTATTATTATTATTATTATTATGTATACTACTATTATTATTGGTATTATTATTATTATGTATACTATTATTATTATTAGTATTATTATTACTATTACTATAATTATTATTACTATTATTATTATACTATTATTATTATTATTATACTATAAGTATTATTACTATTATTATTATTATTATATTATTATTCTTATTATTAGTACTATTATTATTACTACTTATTATTATTATTATTATATTATTACTACTACTACTATTACTATTATTATTATTATTATTATTTTAACTATTATTATTATTATTATTTATTATTACTATTACTATTATACTATTATTATTATTATTATTATTTACTATTTCTATTATTATTATTTCTATTATTACTATTACTATTATAACTATTATTATTAGTATTATTTACTATTATTATTATACTATTATTACTATTATTATTACTATTACTATTATAACTATTATTATTTATTATTACTATTATTATTATTACTATTATTACTATTATTACTATTAGTATTACTATTAGTATTATTAATATTACTCTTACTATTATTATTATAACTATTATTATTACTATTATTTATTATTATTTCTAATAATAATAAAAACCGTCGACAAACTACGCTACACATACGGGAAAACCTATCAAATCTATAAGGGAAAACCTATCAAATCTATTTGGGAAAACCTATCAAATCTATAAGGAAAACCTATCAATATATTGGGAAAACCTATCAAATTTATTTAGGAAAACCTATCAAATCTATTTGGGAAAACCTATCAAATCTAATTGGGAAAACCTATCAAATTTATTTAAGAAAAACCTATCAAATCTATGTTTACCTCTATGGATTAAAGCGGAAAATTACGTACCGAAAACGATAATGTAGCAGCGGTGGTGGTGTGTGACGGCGGTATTTGCAGCGGCGGTGGTGCAGCGGCGGTGGTATGTTCATGAAAAAATATTCAATTCGATAGGTTTGTATGTACGTTTACGAAGTGTATTTGTTCTTATTGTATATATATGTTGATGTGTGTGTATGTTCATAAAAAATATCCGATTCGATATACGTAATGATCATAAACGGTTAATGTGTAGGATTAGGGAACTCCAAAAGGTCACGGTTAGACCAAACCGTGACCTCTTTTGTCAGCAAGCTGTGACGGTTCGCCCACCACATGACACTTTGTGTCAACAAGCTGTGACAGCTTTATTCCACAACGCCACATGTGAACAAAGGGGTCACGTTTGCCCAAACCGTGACCTTTTGGTCCAGATTATTTTAAAAGAATAAGTTTTTTCTATACCTATCAGCGAACCACTCCCGTCCCGACCGGTTAAGACGGTAGGGCAACAGGGGGTGGTGTGGGCTCGAAACCCACTACCTCCTTTTTCAATAGTGGGTATTTTTTATAAAATTATTTAGTTAGTAAAATATTAAAAAATTAGGCAAACGGTCACGGTTTGCCCTAACCGTGACCTTTTGCCCTAACCCTAACCGTGACCTTTTACAAGTGTCATGCGCCCGAACAGGTGTCATGCGCCCGAAAAGAGGTCACGGTTAGACCTAACCGTGACCGTTGCCAAACCCTAAACATCACGGTTTGGTTAAACTGTGACAGTTTATCTTCCTGTTTGATTTAGTGTTATTATTATTATTATTATTATTATTATTAATATTATTATTATTAACTTTAAATTTATTAATATTATTATTTCTTCTATTATTATTATTATTATTCTATTATTACTATTATTATTATTATTTTATTATTATTATTATTATTATTATTATTATTATTATTAACTTTAAAACTATTACTATTATTATTTCTTCTATTATTATTATTATTATTTCTATTATTACTTTATTATTATTATTATTATTACTATTATTATTTCTATTATTATTATTATTATTATATTATTATTATTATTATTTCTATTATTACTATTACTATTACTATTACTACTATTATTATTATTATTATTATTATTATTATTATTATTACTGTTACTATTATTATTATTTTTACTATTATTTTTATCATCATCATCATCATCATCATCATCAAATAAATGGATCTTTATTAATATGATAAAGTATCGGAAAATGATAACTTACAAGAGGCATTGGTGCCTCTATGACGATCCGTTATTCTAACGTAATTATTTATACGATCCTCATACATATTTTGCCATTCTAGTGCTTGTTGATATGCAAATCTCGGCCAATGATAGCCCACACTGGGCATTGGGTAATCCCCTTCCAATTGTATGCAAATAAAGTGACATTGGTTAACATGAGCAGTGCGACAACTGGATAGGTGAATAATGGCTCTGGGGCTGTTCTCAGCGAGAACCATATTTGGCTGCCAAATGAAGAAATAAGATGCACAATACAAGTGAATGTTTTCGCAATTACGAGTCCATGGGCCGGAAAAGTTAGCCAATGGGTATCGGGTGCGGGTTGAGTCGTGCCAAACCAATTTAAGCTATTACGAACAGAATCATAATAGCCAGGCAACTCGCGGTTCAAATTGCTCCGCCAATACCACATGTTTCTGTCCATCTCCGACAATATTTGACGCCTAACCCATTCCCATTCATTTTGCTTTTTCCCTAAAGCCACCGCGATCGCCCGAAAACCACAGTTACCATCAGGCCGCACATCTTTTATAGTCGAAACGTACCCGTGAATCCATTGGGGCAGCTGATCCTTAAACTTCATAACTTTTATCACGTCCTTTGGTTTCAATATTAAAGGAAACCCTAGGGCAGCTCCCGTAATCGGTACATTTGAAGCAGCCTTTGCCTGATTAGAACGGTCGTTGGGCATTTTAAACTGAGGGGTATATGAGCTATGCCTCACCGGGTCAGGCATAGTTTGTTGTGAGGAAGTATAGGAGCTGTGTCTAGCAGCCTCATACTGTGATGTATTAGAGTCCGCTCTTCTTTGTTGCTCCTTAATATTTGGACGACCACGTCGGTCATGACGCACCTCAGGTTCTTTAAGTTTTGACTTGCTCTTAAACAAAGAGTCAAATACTTTCTTAAACAATTTTTTCTTTACTTAAGGATTGGGAGACGACATAACCTTTTGTTTCAAGTTATCAAATTTCACATCGTAGTCGGGTTCAGGCGGCGCGACGTACGCTGGCTCGAAATCAAGCTTCCTCCAGTGTGGATCTACCGCATCGAGTGGAATACTTGTGACTGGATTTAAAGGTTAAATTATTAGTGAAAAATATGCAATCGTGTGACAACAGTAAATAAATGTATTAAGAAAAATATAACCTTCTCGGGCGTATATCTCCAAACGACAAGCACATGGTAAGCCCATGGACATGAACAACTGGTGTCCACATGAACCCCCAGACTCCTGAATCATTTCCATTTTCGTCAACTCTGATTCAAGGAGGCTAAGTCAAAAATGGATACTTTATAATGCAACTTTGAGAACAATGACAGTCGATGGTCTTTTTTAATTTTCACACGGACACCTCGAATGTTTTACAAATTTCAATCTCCTGGCCGCGCACGAGGTCACAACATATCCGACAAGTGTGTGCAACGTATTATTGGTCCCTGTGAGGTAACTCTTGAAGTTGGCATGTTGGCCCTCAACCCTATTAGTTGTAAACTAACCAAAGTTAAAGCGATCGTACATCCAACAAGTAATAATTTTCTCTTTGTACGGCACCAACCAATTATTCCAAATATATTCCCATACCTCTGAAAGAAATAACAAAATTTATAAAATGAACAAATAAATTATTAGAGTAAAAATAACTATGAAATTCTTACCACGTTTACCATCTTCAGTTAACTTTTTTCCATCTTCCTGCAATTGTAATCGTACAATGCCTCTGTGGGAGACGAACACAAGGTCTTCCACCAGTATGGAAAATCCTTCCACATGCCAGTTTTGAATATCATATTCCACCGTCTTTTGATATTCTCCCTAACGTGCCACCTGCATAGGTTTTTAGTAGCACTCGGATACACGGTGTCACACGCGCTCATCAGGTCCAGGTCCCTGTCTGTGACAATAACGCGGGCTCCACACACCCATCGAGCATATCTCTGATCCGCTCCAGTACCCATGTGAAGTTATCCTGCCGTTCCCTCGATATAAATGCATGCGCATTACAAAACGACTTCGACGTCGACATAACGCCAATAACCTGAACAAATGGAATGTTGTACATGTTGGTCTTGTACGTCGTGTCTATCAACATCACGTGCGGGAATACGCGCCACATTTTATACGAAGTAGGATGACAAAAGAAAACATCTTCCACGGCCTTAGTAGTTGCATTCGTTCGTGTTTCATACACGAACTCTTTAGATTGTAGCAGGTTTTCAAGTTCCTGCATTGGTGTCATGCCTTTTCTCTCCTCAGCCCTAAACTTCGACGTTAGATTGCATATGTCTTGAACAACACAGACGCTGTGGGGAAAGTGCTCCCTTACGGCTGAATGGATATGTCGTGGCCGCACGTGCTGCCTGTGTAACTTCTCGACAAGATCAATTTCTTTGGCAGTCATCTTCCTAAGATGCGCGTGGCCCTCCTCGTACACAACAGGATCGTGGTTATACGTCTCGTTTCTCACCTCTAACATCCAACTGTCACTCTTTCCTACGTACTTCCCTACGAGTTTAAAGTGACATCCCTTCTTTATGCTCCCAGTACGTCTACTTGTGCTAGTGAATTTAGGTTCACCACTACGATTGCATAATAGTTCCACATCCTTTTTTCGTGACCGACCCACCACAATGATGCACCCATGCTCGCGTCCTCTCATTTTAGCCCAGCTCTCCAAGTCCTCACGAGAATCAAAATACTGAAAAAATGATAAAGCTAGACATAAAAAACAATATATAAACAAATAAAAATAAAATAAACAAAGAATAAAAACTCTTCATACTTTATCGGTTTTATAAGAAACCGTAGCCTTTCGAATCCGATCCTCATCCTCATCATGCTCCGCTGTGTCCCCATGGTTTTATTTGAGGTGAACAGAACCGTCACTCTCATCTGTGTCATTCCCATTAAAAGTATCCGACACATGTGTAATTTCTAGTTCTGACTGGTACGGAGGATGTCCGTAATCCAGCTCTGTTTGTGAGTGGTACGTGTTCGGGGCATGCCCGTAAGAATTGCAAGGGGGATATCTGTACCCTTCATCGTAACCTGTCAGTCCAAATAAAGAGTTGTACGCCTCTTGAGCAAATGTGTTTGACGGGTTGGTTTCCTCCTCCCCCCACGGAGGGTGACTCCCGTATACGTAATATTCCTAAAAAAGATAATGGTTAGATATTTCAAATAATAAGTTATAATAAACATATACTAGTTCAACCTGGTTCGAATCTTCGATATGTGGCACCTCATTCAAATCTGGAAGCTTCGGCTTTTGATAATGATCTCCCGAACCCGACATTGTTTTCGAATTAACGTGTTTTTAGAATGACGAAGGCTGAAAAATCTCGAGTGTTGGATGAATTAAAGCTCAAATGAAAAAAATTCGAATGAGATGTGTAGAGGAAAAAAATCAGTGGAAAGGTATTTAAGGTGAAAATCTGGTGCACAAACCGTCACGGTTTGGTCTCCACGTGACGGTTCGTGGCGCGATTCCCGACCTTCTGTCAAAATCACGTCTACCTCTTACCTTAAACTGAGAACCTCGTACCCTAGAGGTCACGGTTAGGCCAAACCGTGACGGTTTGGTGACCGCTTTTCAACTTTATCAGGTCATTTTTTCGTTTTGTTGTCACGAGGTCACGGGTAGTACCACCCTAAACCGTGACAGCAAGGCCTTGCGGTCACGGTTAGGGGCCAAAATGTGACCGCAAGTCCTAACCGTGACCGTTTGAACCAGCCTACCACCAAAAACCCCAGCAGTGTCCCCAGCACAACCCTTTTTTTTTCTTTCACTTCATTAAAGTCAGTAAAAGATTATCTAAAGTCGCTCAACTTTCGATATGCGTTTTAGTGTTGTGATATTTTTGTAAGTGTTAACTTTTTATAATTATTTTTAGATTAATTTTATTAAGTTTAACTTGAAGCAGGATGTAATAGTGAAGGAAAAAAATTCAATAAATAATAATAAAGTTTTATAATTGTTTAAATTAAATCAATCAACTTGGAAAGTATAATCACTAAATGGTAATTAAGATCCATATATGTTCCATACATATCACTTAATTCTAAATAATTTTAAAATATAAAAGAACTTCCAAGATTATAATTCTAATAAAAGTTGAGTTTGGCGGGGATTGGAGCTAGTAGTAAGAGGAGAGTCCCATCACCTCTTTATCGTAAAAAATTTAGACATTTTGTTTGAAAAGAAGAAGAAAAGGTTTGAGTGAACTTTATTGGAAAAAAATTAAATGGTCCTAGTTGAATAATATTTGATGAAAAACTTTATGCTATTAAGTATTATCTTCTACCCGTCATACACTT
This sequence comes from Flaveria linearis, assembly GCA_024085815.1. Taxonomy (NCBI): domain Eukaryota; kingdom Viridiplantae; phylum Streptophyta; class Magnoliopsida; order Asterales; family Asteraceae; genus Flaveria; species Flaveria linearis. The sequence continues at coordinate 70,842,364 of CM044011.1, forward strand.
AATAATAACTAGTAATATATTTGTAATTATTAATATAAATTGATATTAGCAGTAGTAATAATATGTGATATGAGGAATCATCTATATTCCCTTGTAACTTTGTAAAATTATAGATTTTCTCAAAAGACAAGTTTTTAATACATGAGATACAATGATATTGAAGCATGTTTTGAATAAAGGTATAATTTTATAAGTTTAGATGTGGGTTATGAAATGGCCCCTGTAATAAATTTATAGTTATTGCATAAATGATTTTTTTAAAAATATTAGAAGGTATGAACAAGAAAAGAGAAAAAGGAAATCCACTAGAAAAGGGTCCATGGTGGATTAACACCACATACCAACCACTATACGGGTAGATATATAGATACCTATTACACCTTTACAAACTTCTATCCCATATTAATAAAAGGTTCTCTAGAAAAGGGGAGTCGTGTTGAAAGAGGGTCAATAAGGAAAACAACACCAATAACAGTACACTTATCCTGCCTTTGTTATTTAAATATTATCAAAATCATTTTACATCACAAATATGTTATATAGTGATTAATATATATATTAACAACGTTGAATTTCTAAGACGGTTTAATGCATAACCAATTTTTATGTCCGGCTTTGAGAATATGCCAGGTAGATGATTGTTTAAATACCGCATGTCGATTAACATACTTAATAAAATTATAAACCTATTATTAATTATATTTCTAGAGGGTTACATAAATTAATTAACAAGTTAAACTCAATAGCATATTCTAGTCTCTAGAGGGGTCATGTTAACCAACTAACCAATTTAACTTTAACAAATTAAATTTTTTTATTTTTATTTAGATTTGTGCCCCGCGATTCATTATAATTGACTGGTGATTATACTGAATCACCTTCACCCCGTCGATTTTTACTCCACAAATTTGCACCTGACTCGATCTATATTTCGACCCTGCCACATGTGAGTTTCTTATATAAAGGGTGGGTCTATTTTTAATTGTTGCACATATCATCCAAAATCTACGATCTGTCTTAGGTGAAGAACCACATGATCATATAAACACTTGCTTCTTTTAATGTATTACATAAAATTACATAAAATTATTATATAACCTCATATCTCACTCTCACTTTCACTAAACATGTAAAACATTACTTACAGACATATCATTCGATTCTTTTGACATTTTATTTAAAATTTGCTCAATAAGAAAATCACACCAACATAGATATATCTTTGTTTTTAATGAATGGTCTCATTATACTTATCGGAGTCATGATGATTTTGCCGAACAATCATACAACATTACAACCTACTTCCATTTTGCCTCCCCCCACTTTCTTTCATCGGTAGTGTTAAATTTTAGTCCGATGCTGTTAAATTTTAGTTCGGTAGTGTTAAATTTTAGTTCGGTAATATAAATTTTTATATAAAACTCGAGTTCGCCCCTTAAAAAAGTTAATTTTACCCATGCCCCCGCTACGGGAATATTTAAGCTCCGCCACTGCCTATTTCTGTTGATAATCTTTTGTTATTTTAATTTTCTTATTTCTATTTAGTAAACTTTATATTTATATTTTATGAATCATATCAAATGAGAAGTTATATATTTATGAGAAGTGCATTATCATTGTATTATTCGAAATTTATAAAATACAATTAAAATACAAAAATATGAATTAAATTAAAGTCATTAGTTAATCATCTGTCATCACCTTACGGAAATTTAGTTTTCAAATAATCCTAAGTTTAATTTTAGCTGTATATTAAGGCAAGACTTGAGTTATATAAACACCCATGTTTATTATTAAGATACATCAATCTCCCCTCTATATGTATAACGAAAGATAGAGAGAAGAAAAATAAGATATATCAATAACAAACCTTTAAGGCAATCTTCATGAGTTGCTCCAAACCACTCAAAAGGAAAGTTAGCTCGGACAATCTATTTATTTTCTTTAACGTCTAGATATTATCTTATATTCTTATTCATCTTATAAATGGGTAAACATTTTCAGATATATTAATACTAGATTACAGTCCATGTATTACATGAGTGGAATAAATAAAATATATAAAAACCATTAGTTTTATAATATATTATTTTCTAGGTGTCATTAGCAATTGATGAAATAAAAATATAATGAGTATTTAAAAGTTATAACAGATAATGAAATTAGAAACTACTACTCTATATTTAAAGATAAAATATGTCTAAAATCATATAATTTAGTATGTATTAAAAATTATTAAAATAATAATATTTATGTCTTAAATGTTTAATAGTTTAGTTTACTTATTTACAATAATTATCATTTAATATGAGAGAGACAATAAACAAAAATATAAATATATTTTTTAACATATTTTCATAAAAAGGAAAATCAAATTGATTGTTTTTATAATTTTCGTATTGATTTATTATGAAAGAGAGGCGAGAAACTGATTTTTTATATGCTAGAATGATACATGTGTCATTTGATATGATAGAATGATAAGACGTATCTTAAATAACTTTCTTTTATTATAAGTTATAGATTATAGATGTTTTTGTGTATTCGTATAAACCAAACAAAGTGTAATAGGCCTTTTTTTAACCCTCTCTTAGTTTAATGAGATATTAGGCAGCTAACCAAATTAGTTGATAGCAAATGACTATTATTACAATGGAATATACTTCCTTCTTTTTATAGTTTAAAGCTATTAACAAATGTGTTGCCTGAATTGGTAAACACCATTGACGAATATTTCCATCTATGTAGTATTGTATTCTCATATTATTATTATACTTATTTTATGATATTTTATTAAAGTATTTTATTATAAGTTTTACTTGAATGCAATGCTTGTACATGGGAAGTGCAAGTTATGTAGTATTATTTTATAGTAGTTCACTTTTTTATCATACACTAGGTTGGAGGTGGTAGGGACGTGGGGTGTTTCTCCTCACATGTTACATTAATGTCACATCAACAATTTTTTTACTTTTTTTAACAGCAAATAAGACGTATATTAGATAAGAAAGTAAGGGCTAGCAAGAAGCTAAAGCCCAGCAGAGCATACAAAGAAAGAAAACAGAAGCAACAAACAAATAGATAAAATAACAACTAACAAAACATCAACCCAGTTCTACGGGAAAATTCTTTATCTTCTCCAGTAGCTTTTCTTTACTCCTTTGATTACTCCCAATAGCTACCCCCACTTTTATTTGAGCCATCACCTTGCTGATTGCGACTGTAGAGCGGCCAAAAGTGACGTCATTTCTGTGCTTCCATAGAGACCAAATCGATGTCAAGAAAATCGCATGTATCGCTTTCTTAAAGTCCGCGTCCCCATTCAACAGGTAAGGGCTGTTTATTAGGTCCCTAAACGAGAAGGCATAGACCGGCTTTACTCCACACCATGATGCTACTTTCTCCCAAACATGCACAGCAAATGCGCATGAAATAAAGAGATGCTCAACCGACTCCTCCTCGGATCCACATATCCTACAAACTGCCGAGGAGAGGGGGACATTCCTCCTAATGAGAGAAACCGCCGTCGGGATACGGTTCATTTCTGCCAACCAACTAAAAATGTTTACCTTTTTTGAGACCTAATTATTCCATGGAAACTTGTATACCACCACCGGGGCACTTTTTTTCTCGATTACGGACTTGAGCCATTTTGAGTCAAAGTCCTTCCCAACTCCACCGTTTAACTCCCCTGTTATCAAACTATCCAGCTCAATATTCATTTCCTTAAAGTCCTTACCTATTTTGAAGATATTGTTCCACACACCCGTTTGTGACAATCGAATAGGTAGCGGATTCCAACTTCTCGAAGTATGGTGGATGGACCATATGACATTCCACCATAATGAGTGCTTCTGATTCCCGAATCTCCACCACCATTTTGACAATAAAGCCATGTTCGAATGTTTAAGAGGAATGATGCCAAGGCCACCCCCTTTCTTTGACAAAGCTACTTTCTCCCATGCCACCCAGTGTATTTTTCTCTTGTTTCCATCTCCACCCCATAAAAAAGATTTCCTAATTTTTTCCAAATCATTTATGACATTGGAAGGAGCCCGATATAATGCAAAGAAATAAGATGGCAACGCTTCCAGGACTGATTTTATAAGTATTACTCGGCCTCCAATAGATAGAGTTTTAGCTTTCCAGTTAGACAATCTCGTTTTAAATGCTTCAATGACCGGCCTCCAATTCTTTTTCAGGTTCATGTTTGCCCCGACAAGCAACCCAAGGTAAGAAAACGGGAACTTTCCAGGTTTACATCTCAATATTTCCGCCATGTTTGTTATCTCCCTGTCAGTGACACCAATGCCATATAGTGAACTTTTGACTAGATTAACCTTTAGTCCCGATATTAGATGGAACCCCCGCAACAATCGTACTAAATTCTTTACATTCATAACGCTCCAATTACCCAAAACAACCACATCGTCAGCGAATAGAAAATGAGAAATTAGGGGCCCGTTATTAGGCAGTTTGATGCCTTCGAAGATTCCAAGTTCAACCGCCTTCTTCAAAATGCAGGTCCAGGCCTCCATTGCAATCACAAAGAGAAAAGGTGATAAAGGATCACCTTGCCTTAAGCCCCTTACTAGACTTCAAAATAGCCCTGATCCACGATCTCCATTCTGGAGGAAATTTCATCTGCTGTAGAACTTTATCCAGAAAGTCCCAATCCAGAGAATCAAAAGCCTTTGCAATGTCTATTTTTATTATGAGTCCTTGACGTTTAGTCCTCTTAAGGCAAGCAACAATTTCATTCACAATCAGTGGGCCATCCAAGATAGATCTACCCGCAATATATGCACTCTGTTCCTTGGAAACCAGGTCTGCCATAACACCTTTAAGCCTATTTAATAGCACTTTGGAGATCACTTTGTTTATTATGCCCACCAAACTTATCGGTCTAAAATCATTAAGACACAGCGGATTTTTGATCTTTGGTAACAAAGCGATGAATGATGAGAGGCAACCCCTGTTAAGTTCACCCGTTGAGTGAAATTCAGCCATAAGATTGTAGAAATCCAGCTCTAGCAAATCCCAGAATTGTTTAATGAACCGAAAATTTAAGCCGTCCGGTCCAGGAGCTTTACTCCCGTCACATTCGCAGACAGCCCTCTTTATTTCCGAGAGGGTGAAGGGCAGAATTAAACCATCAGCTTTATCCCTTGTCAACACCCGCAGCCCATGAAGATCAAAATCAGGCCTGGACACAGGCGCTTTGGCGAACTTTTCTCTAAAGAAAGCTAGCGAATGAGTTTTTATTAATAGAGGGTCCGTAATCCAACAATCATGTATCATAATCCCATTAATTCTATTATTAGAGATGTTGGAATTCACAATCCCATGGAAAAATTTGGAGTTTTCATCTCCGTCAAGAGCCCACTTTATTCTTGATTTTGTATAATGTCCGCCTTTCTTTTCTTTTGTATAATTTTTATCTTTTCCATCAAGTCACATCTTATTCCCGCGATGTTACTGTCGAAATCACCACACGCACTCGCGTATTCAATTTGCTCGAGATGAGCTTTTAACACCTTCAGCTCATCATCTTTCTTAGCTTTAACAGCTCTAATCCATGCTTTAATTCCATTCTTTAACCATCTAAGCTTGACCGCTAGCTTCTTGTCTGCCGGACCTTCGAAATGATAATTGGTACATAATCTCGTAATAAGCTCATGAAACCCTTTTTATTTCCAGCCATGAATTAAAAAACTTGAACGGAGGAGCACCAAAGTCCGTATTTATGACTTCAAGGATCAACGGTGAGTGATCAGACCATCCCCCATTCCAAATTGCTGTTACCTTTGCTGTTGGCCATCTGTTTTTAAAATCCTCACATACCAATACCCTGTCGATTTTACTAAATTTGGCTCCCCCGGCACCCACATACGTGAATCTTTGACCCCCCATTGTGTATTCCGACAGCCCTGCTTGGTGTATGAAGTCATTGAAGTCATTTGCCGACGTTGTGCAGATTTCAGAATTAACTCTCTCTTCAAGGCACCTTACTACATTATAATCACCCATTAGTAAGAACATCCCGGGAACGTTGGACATATAGATCATCAACTCCTGCCAAAGTTCTTTTTTTGCTTGATTTTCTTGTGGAGCATATATATTCAGAACAGAAATATCAACGTGATGGTTAGCCAGTGCACCATGTACTGCAATAAAATGTTTTCCTTTTGAGACAGACTTTTTATGAAAACCGATAGGTTCCATATCGAAATCAATCCTCCAGATCTTCCCACTGCATTAACGCCTTCAACTTCAAACTTTGATCTGCCCCAGAACGAGTGGATTCTAATTTAGGAATAGTCAGCCATCTGAGTCTCCTGAATGGCAATAAATTGTACCCCATTTTTCTCCTTTAACCCTTTTATCCAATGTGCTTTACCACTATCCCCTGCCCCCCTTATGTTAATAGTTAAGCAATTCATGATCGATCTAGCGGCTCCCCTTCCCCCTTACCATGTCCTCCAGAATACCCTGATATCCTTCCAAATGGATATTCACCAAAGAATTAACCAGAATTGTATCAGTTACCTCTTTGTTGATGTCCAACCCTTCTGAGATCGGTGGCTCGGGCCCATTAGTCCTCAATTCTTCGGTGCTCTGCGAATTATCCCGGCCCGTCTCGTTCGTGTTCTCCGTATTCGTCATCATAGTAAAATCGCTTGGGATTTCAGCACTATTCCTATGACCTTCTCGCACCACATCACCTTCATCATTCATGTTGCTATTCGCCATCCTCGATACCCCACTGTTCCTCCCTTTGTGAATTCTTGAATTGCGTCTTAACAGGTATCTACTCAGCCGAAAACTTCTAACGTCATTAAGGTCCTCATTTAGATCTGGTATTCTGAACTTCTTGCTTCCCAGGTTCGCAACTTTGCTTTTCCCAAACCTAGTTGAATTGTGCTTCTTTTTATTTGTTGGTTCAGTGAAAGCACCATCCTTAGTGGAGCCCATAACCACATTAATGATCGGGCCCAGGTTAAAAGGGTCGGACTGTAGATCCTCCACCCCATTTGGGCTTGCCGGCCCATCACCATCTGCATTGTCATTTTCATTATTGTACATTTGGGCCTCCCAACCTTTACTGGCCCATTCATTAATTCAGGCCCAGCCACCTTAGATTGTCCTTCCCCACCACCTTTCCCAGGCATGCATGCAAGTTTCGAGGATACCTGCACCTCCCATGTCGAGGACAACTGTTCATCTCCCATGTCGTGGGCTGTTGGCCTTCCGGCCATCGACCTTTCGTAGTCCTGCTGAAAATCTCCTTCCAATCGGTGAAAGTCTCCGTTAGCTCTATGTAATCCGGCAGCTTCCGACTCATCTCCGCACGCATTGCTCATTTCATCCCCAGGAATTTTAAATAATGAAAATGCTACCTTAATGTTCCCAAAATGATATTAATTTATTTTAGTTATTTATTTCTTATAACTTATTTAGCTTTTAATTTTATAAATTAAATTAATTAAAATAAACATACAACTACATTAAATTTGCATCAATAAAAAATACAATAAGAAAATAAGAAAACCTATAATAAAAAGAAAAAAATTTGGTGACACTCGTTGTGTTTGTTTGCGGGGTCTAGAAAGTTTTTTTTTTTTTAGCTCAAGATGATTTCATTTTGAAAGTAGAGTAAGAATTTAACAAGTTGAAGTCTGCCTCGCGCGTTGCGCGAGTATTTTAAAACCGATAATCACCAGTACAACTCTAGTTTCAGCTCTTGGCTCATATTCGGCTTCTCATTTACATGTTTGACCGTTAAATGGGTAAAGATTCCCACCTTTATAATTACGAAAATGACACAAAGACAATGGAACACCCGAGTAAAACAACTTACCTAAGGAATTATCTTCTGTATTCCAGTAGTGGTACGGGTAAGGAAAGATTGCTGTATGTGGCTGGAAATGATAAAAGAGGTAAAGTCATTAATAGCACAATCCATTAGTAATTCTTGTGGTAATTAACATTTTCAGCATTGTGTTAAGCACCCAAAAGTGAAATATACAACCTAATAGAATGATATAATAAATCAGCTTACCCAACAGAGAAGCAATTTGTGTTGAGTGTCTTTCATAAGAAAGTCAAGAGCAGATTCCATATTGTACCTGTACGAAGTTCATAAAAAGCAAACAACAATCAAAGTCAGCAACTTGTTGAGTAGCATAAAAAAATAAGTAGAGGTCGCAGGATGCCAAGATACATGGTTCAGGTAGGGTCAAAACAGGTTCAGGTTGAAAATGATCTTTCTTAGTATGGGTCAGGTTGGGTTTACCAAAAGCAGGTTTTTGTTCCTTATTAAATCGTTTATAAGTTTAGACTTATAACTAATTAAGTATTAAATGTAGTCTGTAAGCAAGACTTTCAATCCGTTTTTAACCTGTTTGACTTTGACCCGCTACCCTTTTAAGTAGTTTTTAGACAAATTTGAGAAAAATCACAGGCCACATCATCACAGTAAGAATCTAAACCTGCTAGCAGCTCCCGTATGCATCATCTCAACAGCACAGCACGCGAGCCCGAAGGTCATCCGCTAGATGGACCCACGGCGGGCCCAGTTCATCAGATCGTCAACCTTGGAGATCACGGACTCCGCCGCCTTCGACAACCCCTCAGGGGAGGCGGTTGAGGGTGGGCCCGGGCGGGAGTATGGCGCCGGAGAGGAGAAGGATTCGGCTAGTGACGGGAGGGTTGTGTGGATCGACTATTCATTCCAATTTTAGGCTCAGATATCATGATTCAATGTAGCTGCAAAACATGTTGCCGCGCCAAACACCGAACATAAATTTATATCATCACAGCCTAAGAAGTATGTGGTAATGCGCGTAGTGCTCCTGATCAAAATCTTAGGCAACAAAACAGCCTGCCATTTAGGGTCAACACCATCCAAATTCATCAACCTCTTAAGCCATGCCCTTCATCATAGAGTGACACAATCATAACCAACATATAAACCATCTACCAAAGTATCATTTTCTTACGGTTTATAATGCTCACGAACAGGGCAAAACAAACTCAAAGGAAACTTTCATTGCAAGCATCAAATCATTAAGAACAATAGAATTGCTTACCGTTCATTCAACTACATTTTAAACATATAGAGGTACAAATTGATACCAATGGTAAACATGACAACCATGGATATGAATTTGGCTCAGACCCGGCCGCCGCCTCTAGCTGCAATCCATTCACACACGGTTGCCACGCCAGGACAACAACCTGTTCATGCTCGGATCATCACAGCCAAAGAACAGCCTGACATAAACCCAACTTACGATCCAACGAATGGAAGCCAAGACAAAATAGAACAACCACAAACACCCAAATCAGTATCACATTCAAGAACAAATCAAAAACCCAAAACAGTATCATATGCCAGAGGATCATAATCACAGGACATAATGAAATAATCAAACATCCAGATTGCCCTAATACTGGAATCAATACTCCATTTGCTCCATATTATGCTCCGGATATGGTTCAGGACACAGATATGTAGAAGTCAACACAATACACCAAACAAAAACTGTCAGATTCATCTCAAAAACAAACACGCAGCTTGATCAGCAGCTGGATAACCACTAATTGCAAACCCTAGCCACCAATTCCAATCAAAATCGAACAAATTAACAACAATTGAAGCATAATTAGACAGTAGTAGCAACATACACAATCGAACAAAGGCAACCCTAACTCAAACAGAGTAAGGGCTCATCAAATGCGTGAGACCACAACACCAAATTCGACAAATAGACCGGACAAAAATCACATGCAGATCCAAAGAAGAATTACCACATTCCACAAAACATAAACAGAGGAGACACAGAGCCATCAACACCATAACAACCCAACAACAAAGACAGAGCAAAAGAGGGAACACCACCAACCTGCAAATCAGAGAGGAAAGCAAGCAGAGATTCGAGCGGCGACTGCAAGCAACACCGCCACCGCCACACCGCCACCGCCACACAGCCACCGCCACACAGCCACCGCCATACCAACACCAACACCAACACGTCCACCACCACACCGCTGCCACGCACCACACCAGCGTGGCCGCACCACACTCGACCATGGCATCACACAATCGGAGCGCCAGTTCGATTTGGAAGAGGGATTCTGCTGCCATTTTACCCGAAAACTCCGATTCATCGCCACAATCAACAAAATTCAGCAAATTTCAAACAAAACCCATAAATTTACAGTCACAGATCTGACAATCGAAGTAGAATGCTTCAAAATTCGGGGCGAAAACAGCGGGGCGGTGGCGGCAGCGAGCGGCGGTCAGCGAGCGACGGTGGCGGCAGCAAACAAAACCCACAAATTTACAGTCACAGATCTGACAATCGAAGAAGAATGCCTCAAAATTCGGGGCGAAAACAGCGGGGCGGTGGCGGCTGCGACCGGCGGCCAGCGAGCGACGGTGGCGGCAGCGAGCGGCGGTGGCGTCGGCGAGGGTGACGATGGAGCAGAGAAGGCGGTGCCATATCAGTATGATTCTTCGAGGGTGGAGTGTTGGTGATGGAGATTAGGGTTTTATTCAGGTGTGAGGGTATTGGTTGAGATGGTCACTGTTGTCACCGACATTTAGGATTAAATAGAATAGAAATGTTTGATAGAGTAGACACAAAACTGAGCATTTGAAAATAATATGTATTATGCAAAAAATATTAACTTAATAGTACATTTATGGGGTAAAAAGTAGCCAAGGAAATCTGGAAATGTTGTGTAACAATTTAGGGCTACAAATAAACTGCACTTTCTGCAAACAAATTGTGAATAAATTTATTTCCATTTATTCGTTCAAAGTTCCATAAACCAACCAAAGTTAGTATAATGGCCCCCTTTTTTAATCCTCTCTTATAATGGGTTATTAGGCAGCTAACCAAATTAGAGATTAGTTGATAACAAATGACTATTGTTCTTATAAAATATAAAATAGAATATAAATTTATGCCCTTTAATTATATAAAAAGTTTGTAGAATGCGTTCTTTGTCTTTAATAGTTATAGTGTATTATTAAAACTTTTTGATGATTTTCTACACTTTCTGTCATTTCAACTAACTTATATTAACTTTCCTATCAATTAAAGTTATTAGATTTTAATTATTGTAACTTTCATTTATTAGTCAGAATTAATTCAACTAAAAAAATATTTACAAATACTTTTAACTTTGAGCTTATTTTCCTCCAACGATCTATTACTAACTGAGATTTAACCTCGTTAGTTTTTTGATGGCGTGGACTGCTTGTGTGATTAAAACACTAAATAGGAAGTTAAAATCTATCATCAGGTATGTTAATCTGAAATTTCTGCACCATGAATCCTGTCAATCTTCGCATCATGATCTGAACCATTTGACTCGTTGGAGATAGATTTCAGGTGATGATGGGGCTAGACATCAAAAAATGAACTTGATGAAGGCTGGGCGGTGGCGGAGTTGAAAATAAACTCAAAGTTTATCACATTTCGCAGAATCCTCGACTTTTGATGATGTATTTGGGGGGGGGGGGTGTTGTGTCCGAGGTCGTTGATGGTTGATTTTCCTCACCTAATACTTGCTATTGCGGGTTTCCTTTTTTGCTTGGCGCATTGCTATTGCTTCTTCTTTACAATTTAGGCTGTGATGTAGCTCATTCATTTGGCATGGCAACTTATGTTACATCAACTATCACAGAATTCTGAGTCCCTAGTAATCAGATTAGTCGTTTTTAGCGGTTGATTATGATATGTTTTTTTATTGTTACCTTTAGTTTGTTTTTTTGTTGTTAGAGCTAATTTTTCTGGGTCATTCCTTTATGCTTTATTGTTTCGGTTTTGCGATGCTCTTGATTTGATGATGGTGAGTATTGTTATACACGTGATGATATTTGGCTTCTTAATTTGTATTTATGTTTAGTAATAGTTGTGTTTGAAAGCTGTAATGATAAAACTGTCATTTGAACCTAGATTTGCTTCTATTAAACCATGTTAGATGCTTACATTTGAAGGCGATGACGATAAACAAACGCATTTGTGTTTGCTTTTTTGGCGCGATGAACAAAACTTTGTAGTCACAACGAGACACCGCCATTGAGCCTGATCATTTGTTGTGTTGAAGCAACGTGGCGCATGGTTGGAATGCACTGTTTTGGGTTTTCCTTTGACTAGTGATTCATGTTGTTGTTCATTTGCTTACTTTGTTAACAAGACTGTGATGTTGGTGTTTCTTTGTTGGATGAAAATTAGTGATTGCTACCGTGCATTTGGATACTTTATTTACAGGGTTGTAATGCTACACCATAATGGTGTAGGTTGTCTTGGTGTGACCACCATTTATGGTTAGTAGCCGTAATTGAACACTTATTCTAAGTTTGACATATCAAACACACAACAATTGTTGATGGAATCACCTAGTTACATATTATGTCATTTGATTAATATTACACATTTTGTTCTTTCAGTAAGTTATTTGACTAATATTACACATTTTGTTCTTTCAGTAAGTTTTTTTAGCTCAAAATGATTTCATTTGAAAGTAGAGTAAGAATTGAATGTTTGATAGAGTAGACACAAAACTGAGCATTTGAAAATAATAATTATGATGCAAAAAATATTAATTTAATATAGTATATTTATGGGGTAAAAGTGATTTTTCCCCTCCTAGTAGCGAAGGAAATCTGGAAATGTTATGTAACAATTAGGGCTACAAATAAACTTTCTGCAAACCAATTGTGAATAAATTTATTTCCATTTATTCATTCAAAGTTCCATAAACCAGAGTAAGTATAATGGCCCCCCTTTTTTAATCCTCTCTTATAGTGGGATATTAGGCAGCTAACCAAATTAGAGATTAGTTGGTAACAAATGACTATTGTTCTAATAAAATATAAAATAGATTATAAATTTATCCCCTTTAATTAAATAAAAAGTTTGTAGAATGTGTTCTTTGACTTTAATAGTTATAGTGTATTATTTAAAACTTTTGCACACTTTTTGTTCTTTCCACTAATGGATTGTTTTTTTTGTTCTTTCAACTAATGGATTATTTAAAAATTTTTAAATTATTAAGTGTTGAACCAATTAGAGATCTAAACCATCAAGTGTTGAACCAGGTCTGAACCATTAAGAGCTAATATATCGCTTAACTATTTAAAGAAAAATATCTGATCAATTTAGATAAGAGGTCTTAACCATTCAACGTTAGATCTCTTAACCATTTAGCATGAGTAAAATGCTTAACCGTTCAGAGGCAAATGTCTAAACCATTCAGACATTTGCTCGCGAAACAAATAGTCTGAACCATTAAATGCCGAACCATTCAGACATCTGAATCATTAAAAAGCTGATTCAGATGCTGCTAAACAGCTCCTAACTTATTTTAACTTTCCTATTAATTTAGGTTATTGGATTTTAATAATCGTAACTTTCATTTATTAGTCAAGATTAAGTCAACTCAAGAAATGTTTACAGATACTTTAAACTTTAAGATTATTTTCTTCTAACGATCTATTACTAACTGAGATTTAACCCCGTTAACTTTTTCATGACGTAGACTGCTTGTGTGGGCAAAACACTAAGTAGAAAGTTAAAATATATTATCAGGTCTGTCAATCTGAAATTTTTGCACCCTGAAACCTATCAATCTTCACATTCTGATCTGAACCACTTGACTTGTTAGAGATAAATTTTAGGTAATGACGGAGGCTAGACACCGAAAAACAGACTTGATTAAGGCTGGACGGTGACGGAGTTGAAAATAAGCTCAAAGTTGTCACTTTTCATCAAGAAAACTTACGTGGGTTAACTTTCAGTTAAGAACAAAGTGAAGATAAAATGATTATTTTGTCCCAGTTAATAAATGAAAGTTAACCCATTAAAGATAAAATGATTAATTTATCCACAGGTGAAAATGTGCAATATTAGTTATTTTGACATGATATGTAATTTACTCAAAATTTTTTTTCTTTCTTTCATTTGTTGTTCTTTTATTTTTTAATCACCTTTTATTATATATACTTCTTTAAATTTATATTAGTTAATTAACCAACTTTTTAATTTTATAAAAATATAAATTTTATAATAATTTATATAAATTTTATTTTTTCGTTTGTTTGATCTTAAAAACCTCTTAAAACATCAATTTGGTTTATTTTTCCCAACCGAGACCACTTTTGGAAACACTAAGGATCGCCAACTAGGTTGTCTAATTCGGGATACCGACCCGAGCGAGAATAGTAGAATGACCTGATGCTAGATATTCATTTAAACCCAACCTAAAGACCATTTTTGAACTATTAATCGGTGATCGGTTTTCTTCATTATCAAGTAATCAGTCACCAACAATATGCCAAAGTTATTTAAATTTAATAATCAGCTAATTTAATATGATGTTTGTCACACCCTCAAAATCCGCTTAACGGGATTTTACTGTCAGGCATGTGACATACCAGGATCTCAGATAGCATCAGTTACACCAAACACAAAAATTACAAAACATCACATTAAGTAATTAGATGTTTAAATCAAACATAAGTGTTTCAGATTTGCGAAAGCGTTTCAAATATAGAAATCATCATTGAATTGTTTCAACATGCGTTTCAACCATAAGAATCAATAGTGTTTCAACAAATTAAACCAGTTGAGTAGTGATGTATGCCATGCATACATCCTAGCTGAGTTCTTAATCTTGTGCGTTTCTGTGACCTGAGAAAACATGCTAAAATGTGTCAACATAAAGTTGGTGAGTCCACATGTTTGATCAACAAGAAATGTGTCAGAAAGCGTTTCATATGGTTTAGTATATAAAGCATATCGATAGGTAGCGAGCCTATAAACAAGTTAGTTAGTGTTTCAAACCGAAGCTGACTGTGTGTGTTTAGTGCCTTTCCACCACGTCTTAACCAACCGTGGCAATCGTTAGGTCAATTTAGCACCCGTTTGACCTCCAATCAAGCTAGCGCGACTAGCCCGGGCGGGGTTTGTCAGACCCAGTAGTACTACTCAAAATTATCTCGCTAATCCATTACTAACGGTTTGATACTGTAAGGACTTTCAAATGCGTTTCCCACTAACATAACAGGCGATATCACTAATACTGGCAGCCATAACAAAAATAGTGTTTGCATGTTTTCTCCCATAAAAAGGAAAGAAAGTAAAATGGGGCCGTGAAACTCACCTTGAATTGATGTAATGAAATGAACAAGAGCTTCAAAGAATAAGGCAATGCATGATCAAACACGATCAACACCTATTATTAATTGTAATTAAGTTTTTAAAATGTGTTCAAAGCGAATAAATACATTTGGTCGGATTCGGGTCGGTTCGGTTTGACGCGCACGATTTGATATACAAACAACACCATGTATTAATAATATTACCAATATTGATATTAATAATAACAATGGCATGATCATAATTATAATGATAATATTCGTCTTTGTAAATAATTTGTGAAATTTATTAAATATAATTCCTTCATTTTATCATAATAAATCTATAATTAAAATAATATAATCTCCATTAATAACTTGATGATTTAAATTATTATTTAAAATCCATTTTTATAAATGTAACTATTTATAACATTTAATAATTATATAAATAAATAAATAAATTAGGTATTTAAAGAAATAAATTTCCAGAGAATAATTAGATAACTTCTAAAATAAACAAAGTTTATAAAAATTATTTTTATAATTTTAAGCATTTTTCTGTATTTTTAAAAGGTCAAAACGGGCCTTTAAAAAATATGTTAGGGGCCGGGTTCGAACCCGTGACCTTTTGTTCAAACTCCCACACACAAACCAGTAAACCAAGGCTCTTAGCCGCGACAGAAATCAGTTCCATATGTTTTTAAACTGTTTCACCCAGTTCCCCCCAAATCCCTTAGAACCCTAGTTTAAGATCATCCAAATTGATCATCAATTCAATGTTGTTAATGATCCGAATCATAGGGCTTTTACTCCCTATGTTAAATCGAGTCTTTAGATGTATTCAATTACCTGTATATGTTCGAATTGAAGGTGAACACGTCATCGAGCAAACCGCGGGTTTTTATGAATCACAGGGTGAGTAAACAATGAAATTAATCGAATTTATTTCATGGATAGCTTTAGGAACTGTTCTTGATGCAAAGCCCTCAATCAATTTCTGATTATATTGACTAGAAGGTTGGGTTCGACTAAGTTGCAGGTTCGAAACAGAGGTGGAATCGATTTGGTTTGATTGTGTGTTTCCCGATGAATTTGGAAATTGCATTCGATTTATAGGCAACTAAAGTTCGTGTGGATCGATTTAATTTGATTAAATTTGTCGTTTGAGTGAAAGTGGTTAGGTATGTGATAGCGGACTCGATTAATGGTCCATTACCACAAAAATCTGGATGATTTTCCCCGATTAATGCGTGTATTATTGTTGCATCTTGTCCCACGAGCATTTTGGTGTATTGTGGGGTTCAAAATGTCGATTTTTAAAGCCGTTTGGTGGTCGCCGGAGCCGCGCCGGAGCTTCGCCGGCCGGCGACCGGAAAACCGTGGGGAAAAGTGGGCGGGGGGCTGGGTTGTAACTTTTAATTTTCATAAAGGTCCCTGAGGTTTTCAGTTTGTTATTTATGTGTGAAACTTCTTTTAAAGTTTCAAAATTGACAAAAACACCCCCTAGGCTTTTTAAATCTAATTTTTTAAAATTGTTTATTTTCTTAATAATTCTAACAAACTATTAATAACCATATTACTATTATTATTATTTTTATTATTATTTTTAATTGTTTTTGATATAATAATAAATATGTACTAATAATAATACACGAAATATAAGAGTTGTCACATTATCCACTTGTTGAAGAAATTTTCGTCCCGAAAATTAGAACATTAGGTTTAGTTAATTACATGAGATTCAACGATTTATACCGTGTGAGTTGTAAGGTTTTGACAGAGTTATGACATCATCCCTTTGTTGAAGGGAATTTCGTCTCGAAATTTAAGGAAAAAGATATCTTAAAAATGATACCTTAAGAAGTAGGTGTCTGATCGTTGAATAGTTGTGGGTACTTCTTCTTCATTTGGTCCTCGCGTTCCCGGGTAAACTCTGGTCCAGGCTTTGAGTTCCACCTAACACGCACAATAGGGATCTTGCTACGTTTTAGGGTTTTGACTTCTTGATCCCTAATCTCTACTAGTTCTTCAATGAAACGAAGCTGTTCATCGATTTCCAGGAACAACAGATGATTCATCAGCAATACACTTTCTTTCCATATCGTACAATCCATTTCCAGGGAGAGACTTTGAGTCAAACGTGATCTTATTGGGTTCTAGAGACTTTCGACGAATCACCTTATCCTGATGGTCTATCTTGGTTTCATGCTTTGATAACCAATTCATACGGTATTAAGTCTATGTCAAAGACATGATCTTCGTGTACTTTTGTGTAACCTCTAATTATTACCATGGTCACTTTAACCAAGTAAATAATTTCTAAGCAACTAGCTAGGGTTAATGCTAAGTTAAAGAATAATTCCAGTAGAATCAAAGCTATTGTCAACCCTGGTATCAAATAGATGTGTAACTATTGATGATAAGGTACGTACATGTAACAACATTTAGTCTTGTCGAATGTGGCTTGCTTCAGCCGTAAATGTATGACCGCGTGATGTATTTCCTTGACTTATATGACCTTTATTTTCATAATTTAACTGTTCTTACTTTCTAGCTATAGCCATTTCCTAATTCTGATTATTTTCTAACTTGTCCTTGGGTCCTAATCGACCTAGGGCACACTTATGGTAATGGTCGGAACTCCAACCTCCTTAATGTCCCCGTTTAACGCATGTTAGCTTAATCGTATTAACCAACATAGCTAGGTTTACAAAATTAGCATTCTTGTCTACCTTACCGCTAGATTGCTTGTTCAACCCTCCAACTTCTTTCTACTACTCACTAGATTTGCCTAGTGTCCTTCTTAATTCTATTTGGTCTAATGTCATAAGGTATGACATCAGCTTTGTCAATTCATGGAGTTTGTCAGTATAAAGAGCACAACCTAACCCTACCATTACACGATTTTAGAATTACAATTCTAACTTGTGCATTTCATTCCTTAAATAATAGTACTCAATCACCAAGGCTTTGAACTCACCTCAATAACCCTATATATAAGCATCACCGGTATACTAAGAATGTGCTTAAACCGGTTACACGACATCCTAATTTTCCTTAGCATCATCCCAAAGAATAACGTAATGTATGTATAGAGAGTATCGTCACCCTTCTATATTTCCTGTAGTCCACTTTCATTCTAAGCATTCATTCAGTTCCTCAGTTACTAAAATACTAAGTGGAGGAATGTCTCTTAAAATGATTGGAAATACCATGATGGCTCTAAGTAGGACAAGACTTAAGTAATAGCAAGTGTTAGTAATGTTTTGTTACCCTTAACAAGGTCTTACTAGAATTATGATCCTAGAACCCTAGGGTATAGAATAGAAACTTGTAATACTCATGATCGTTATCTCATGGTAAGATTAGCCAGACTTCTCATGACAGAAAATTTCGGCTTGGTTTTTAGATAACCAATCCATGCCGACGACTACATCAAAACTACCAAGTGTGACAGGCATCAGATCTATATCTATCTCATGTCCAGATAATCCTAGTTTACATCCCTTAATGATGTGAGTTGCCTCAATTAGTTTCCCATCAGCTAATTCTACCGTGTAACTAGGTTCCATATGAACTAAGGTTACGTCTAGGAGTTTAATAAACTTGTTGGAAACAAAACTCTTATCAGCACCGATATCAAACAGTATAGAAGCAAAACGACCATTCAGAGGAAACGTACCAGTAACCATATCCGGATCATTCCTTGCCTCACTAGAGCCAATCACAAAAACTTGACCTTTGGCGCCATTTCCATTGTTGTTGTTTCCATCATTGCCCCTGTTACCATTCTTCAGTTGTGGGCAATCCTTCCTGTAGTGGCCCTCCTTGCCACACTCATAACAACCCTTAGGTGTTCCTCCCGGTCTTTGTTGTTGAGGTTGTTGCCTAGCCATTAGATCACCCCTGTAATCCCTAGCAATATGACCCGTCTTGCCACATCTTTGACAACGAAAACGATCACACTGACCATAATGATGGAAGTTGCACTTGTTACACTTTGGGTTTTTGCCAACGTAGTTGCTCGATCCCTGACCATTGTTGTTGTTGTTCTGATTGTTGTTTGTGAAGCTTCTAGATGAATCAAACTTTCTGATTGGTTATTGATCGGAGCTTGAAGACTTACTGTTGTTACCATCCCATTTCCTTTGTGTTCGAATGGTCCAGAGGTGGCGCCACGTTTAGGTAGGATACCCTGTGCCACTGCCTGATCAGTGAGCTTATGAGCCAGTCGAATAACCTGCTGAATAGTGGCAGGATCAGCAGCCATAACACTAGCTTGGATTTGAGGAGCTAGACCATCAATGTACTTCTCAATCCGTTTGTAGGCCGGGGTCACCATCTGAGGACATAGAGCAGCCAACTCGTGTGAACGAGTCGTGCACTCTTCAATTTCAGAGCCAGTCATTTTGAGATTCCAAAACTCTGCTTCTAGCTTCTGGACCTCATTCCTCGGGCAGTATTCTTCCTTCATTAGTATCTTGAAATCATCCCAAGGCATACTATTAGCAGCATCAAGTCCTAAGGTCTGGACCTGTGAGTTCCACCATGTCAAAGCTGGTCCTTCCAGTGTGCCAGAGGCGTACTTGACACGACTTCCAGCAGGACAGTTGCACATGGCGAACACTGACTCGAGCTTCTCTAGCCAGCGAAGTAGTGTGACAGCACTCTCAGAACCGCTGAAAGAGTGAGGCTTACAGTCCATAAACATCTTGAAGGTACAGGCTGTTGGGCCTCCTTGATTCAGATTCTGGTTGTTCTGGTTCTGGTTGCGGATCTGTTCATAGGCTGTGAGCGCATCAGTAACACGCTCATTGATGATGGCACCCAACTCAGCTTGAGTCAGGTTGATGTTTCCGTGTCCCCTCGGGCGTCCAGGTCTTCTTCCAGACATGATTCTTCAATTCACAATGCACGACACTCACTATCGAATAATAACTATTAATAATAATAATTTGTTTCATACTAGTGGGAATGGAGGATTTGTTTGCATATCGATAGTGAGGTTTCATGAGAACCGAGACCCCATGTCTCCGAGTTTAGAATTGAAACTTTGTACTGATTATGACTGTTATCACTAACCTCCCATTCGTGATAACATACCTTGTCAAGTACCGAGTACTATTTGTTAAGACTAGCGAAGATGATAGGGCATGTTGGAAATAGAAACAAGTACGATAGAGTTAGAGAAGTAATGTGTGTTGTTCTCCTTGTTTGTCATCGTTAGGTTCATCGTGTGTGTTAGAAAAGAGTTTTGTGTTCTCAAGTGGTAATGGTAGGTTCAAGTTGTCGTTGCTTCAACTCCGAGAGTGAAAAATCATAGGTAGGTGTTGGAAGTGAGCGAGCGGAACTCCCCACCCCTCTGTTAGTCGAGGATGATACAGGTGACAAAGATATTGTGTATATTGACCATAGTTTATCACTCATCCCAGAAATCCCCAGGTAAGCATAACAGGTCTCGCAATGAGATTTATGCGATATGCTTGCCTTAGCCCGAAGGTCTTTTGCCAGGAAATCCAGAATACAGGTGTCTATGTGTCACACAAATTTCTTTGGTTCATAGAATAAAGCTTTAGAGAGAAATTAAAGGCACGGGTTATCAGTTACTTTTCCTCAGGTATCTATGTGTCACAGAAATATGTTAAAGCAACAGTTCTCAGGCATCCAAAGTTAGTAAGTACAGCTTAGTAATCTATGTGTGTGTAACTAATACAAATCCAGCTATAGTCTAAAATGCAATGCAAATGAGATGCAAAGTCCATTTTAGTTCGCTATAACTAATGCTCTGATACCAATCTGTCACACCCTTAAAATCCGCTTAACGGGATTTTACTATCATGCGTGTGACATACCAGGATCTCAGATAGCATCAGTTACACCAAACAAAGAAATTACAAAACATCACATTAAGTAATTAGATGTTTAAATCAAACATAAGTGTTTCAGACTTGTGGAAGCGTTTCAAATATAGAAATCATCATTGAATTGTTTCAACATGCGTTTCAACCATAAGAATCAATAGTGTTTCAACAAATTAAACCAGTTGAGTAGTGATGTATGCCATGCATGCATCCTAGCTGAGTTCTTAATCTTGTGCGTTTCTGTGATGTAACGCCCCAAAATTTCCCGAAACAAGCCATTTAATAATAATGGGCTTTTAAGGGTTAATTTAAGAAATAAAGGGGTAAATTATTGGGCTATGGACCAAATTAGCCTTAATGGGCTAGGTTTGATGGGTTTAAGGGCCCTTAATCAGCCCTTAAACCATGCATGATCAGGTCCCTTCCATCATTCCAACCCTAGCCACCAAATTCATAGAGAGAGAAAGTAGAGAGAGAAAGTGGAAGAAAACTCAAGTTTTGGAGATTCAAAGGTGGAAGAGTGAAGATCTGGTTGATCGGAGCATCAAAACTTAAGGAAAGAGCAACAAAACAAGGTAAGAATCGACCTCTAAGGCCTTCTGTAGATCAAACCCGGATTCTAGGGTTTGGGGTTTTAAAAAGTTCAAAGAAACACATAAAGGTCAAATTTTACGTATGAAAACGTGTAAAAAGCTTAGATCTGGTTTCATGGAAGGTAAACCAAGGATTTGGACGTAAAAAGTTAAGATTTTGGGTTAAAAACGGGCTGGTCCTTAGTTTTTATTCATCCAGCAAAACTGGGACCCGATCTAGCGAATTTAAGTATTCATCCAGCGAAACTATTCATTTATCCAGCGAAACTAAAGGATTTCCAGCGAAACTACAGTTTCGCTACTGCGAAACTACAGTTTCACTGATAAGTTCGCTAAATACTAGGCTGACCTATAGACATTGCGAAACTAGGAAATTCCAACGAAAGTTGGGCGCTCAAGGCAGCGAATTTGTCTAACGAAACTAGCAGAAGCGCTGCCCAGCGAAACAGGTAGCGAAACTGGCAGCGAAACTACCAGCGAAATTGTGGGCGAAACTATGAAGAAAATGACGTTTTTGCATATTAACTTTCGTGCAGCTAGAGTATTCAGGCTATAGCTTAAGAGGCTTAGAATTTAAGCTATTGGATAAGTTCAGGTGAGTTCTAGATCCCCTATTTTATACATGTTTTAAATGTTTTGGGGCGGTATGCATACTAAGATACATACTTTTATGATCGGTTCTTTTGAAGTAAAGTTTACATACTATCTTATATGGGAACTGGGGTTTTATAATGAATTGATAGTGTGTTTCCCTCATTGTGATATGGTCTAGTAGAAATGAATTTGCCTTGTAATGTGATGTGTTATATTATGTATAACTAAACATGAAAGTGAAACGTAAAGAAAAGTTATTGGGCCCATAACGTGTACCTGGATAAAGTAAAGTCTTGCAAGTAAAGTCCTGCAGGCAAGGGATAAAGTAAGGACTTGCATGCAATGGCTAAAGGAGGGTTGCATTCGTTGTGCCATCACCAGTGATAAAGTGATAAAGTATGCTCGAGCAGGCAAGTCAGTAAGTCCTGAATTGGCATGACAATAATGGCCTGATCAGGTACGACAGTAAGTCCTTAATTGGCGTGTCGGTAAAGTCCTAGGCGTGTCGGTAAATAACAAGAAATGATAAAGTATCGATAAAGAAATAGCCCGTGTGTATAGATGTTTGATAGATGATGATTATTTTAACCGCTAAAGCTATTACTTTTAAGAAAGTTATTTAACAAAGTAAACCTAGAATTCACTCAGCGAAGCTGACTTTTGTATGCATATCAGTTGACAGGTGAAAGTTAGAGCCTACGGGATGGGAGCATGGAAATTGAAGCTTCTTGGCACCTAAAGACTGGCATCCCCAATAAAGAACTTAAGAGGACTATCGAATAGTTTTGATGTTTCAGACAATGTTATATTTTAACTTATCTACATTGTAATGAATTGAAATTACTGTATTTTCCGCTGCGATAGTTATTTATACATATATGAATAAATGATTTCTTTAAATCTATGTTTTGCTGTGAATGACCAACTATGAGGTCCCCCTGGGAAAGGAGGGCCTTACAAGTTGGTATCAGAGCCATTGTTTAAGAGATTTGGGAAAACTACTTTATAAACCTAAACTTAAACAGATAATGAGACCAAGTGTCAAGGATGCCAGTCCAAGAAGCTCCATGCCAAGAGGTAACAAAATATGTTATAAGTTTTATTCTAGTGGGTAGTGCCCTCTTATTTAAGCTAAGAGTCGAGGTAGGGTGTGATAATGTTATCTGTGATGCCTATCTGAATTTGTGTGACTTATACGTGCATAGAATAGGTATAGTAGGTTCTAGTGTTAGTGTGGTTCATGATAGGAAGGTTTAGGGCACGAGAAGTTCTGTAAGTCTAATCACAACTGGCCACTGTTATTAAAAAATTTACAAAACTTGTCGTGATCTGAACTTGCCTTGAAAGACCATATTGACATTCTGAATCTTATAGGAAGTAGAGAGAATGACACCAAAGAAAGCAGTTACAGCTATGGTCACCCGGAGGAGCACTAGGGGAAGGCCCCCTCTTAAGGCGAAAGAAACTGCAGGTGAAACTGCGGAACCGACCAAAAGGTCAACCAGGAAGCCGGTTGACAAACCAGTTAAGGAGGAGGCTGATCTAGAGACAGGAGCCGAGGGGCCTACCCCTGATCAGGCAAAACTGAACGAGACAGTAAAGGAAGCTATTGCCCAAGAGGTGCACCAGGTCCTATCTGGAGTGATGCCCGCTCTGCTTGCGGAATTTGTGGAGCAGGTTAAGGGCGACAGTAAAAAGAGTACGGCTTCAGAGAAGGTTGATAAGAAAGGAGCGGTCAAGACTGAGGAGTTGAGCGACGAGGGAGATCGTCTGGGTAACCATGATGATTCCGAGGTAGAAGAGAGGGCGAAGGGGTGCAACTACGGGGATTTTCAGAGGTGTAAGCCCCCAACGTTTGATGGCACTGGGAACGCCGCTACTGCTCAGCGTTGGATCAGGGAAATGGAGGTCGTACTGAAGATCAGCGAGTGCCGGGAAAGCCAAAAGGTGAAATTTGCTTCCCATTCCCTTTTGGATCCAGCACTGTGTGGTGGGATAACATTGTGGAGTCGTACGGAGAGGAGGCTATTGAGAGGATGAAGTGGCCGGAGATGAAGAGGTTAGTGATAGAGGAGTACTGCCCAGAAAGAGAGCTTGACAAGATTGAACAAGAGTTTGTGAGTTTGGAGGCTGGAAATATGACTCACCAGGAGTACACTACAAAATTCAATGAAATGGCACGTCTGGTGCCTGACTTGGTGACTCCCAAATCCAAGAGGATCAAGAGGTATATACAAGGGTTGCCTCTGGACATTCGTAAAGATATGGTCACTGCCCGACCTAGCACTTTTAGGTCAGCAGTGGACCTCAGCGGAAGGTTGTATGATCATCGCAGGCCTGTGGCAGTGGGTGAGACAAGGAAGGTTTGGAATAATAATGGGAAGAGGTATGGAAGTGGTAACTACCAACCGGGAGGCAAGAAAGCAAGAGTGGATGCAAAACAAGCGATTGTGAAAGGGGTCAGGGAAGTTAAGGAATGTGGAAAGTGTGGGAGGAGGCATCTCGGAGAGTGCCGAATGGGTAGCCCTGGGTGCTACCAGTGTGGGAAAACTGGTCACATGGCTAGAGAGTGCCCGGAAGTGAACGAGTGCTTTAACTGCCATGAGACGGGGCACTACAGCAGGGATTGCAAGAAAGCTAAGCCAGGAAACTCGGGAACAAGCAAGGATAATGACAAGGGGGATGATGGAAAGTCCAAGGTCAAGGTAAGGGCTTTCACCATGAACAAGAAGGAAGCAAGGAAAGACCCGGACGTAGTGTCAGGTACGTTCCTTGTCAATGATGTTTGTGCCTCCATATTATTTGATAGTGGTGCCAGTAAGAGTTTTGTATCTGTATCCTTCTGTGCTACACTAGATGCCCAAACTAAGGAAATAGATGATGCCTTCGAAGTAGAAACAGCCGATGGTAAGTCCATTAGAATAGTCAGAGTGATAGAGGATTACCACATTAAACTAGGAGGTCATTACTTTCCCGCACAATTGTTTGCCATGCCCTTAGGAGGTTTTGATGTCGTATTAGGGATGGATTGGTTAGCTGCCCACGATGTTAACATGGTATGCCAACAGAAGATGATCTGATTAATGGCTCCAGATGGTAGTCCGGTTACGATCTTCGGTGATAACGATTGTAAGGTTCCAAGGATCTTTTCCATGATCAAGGCGGAGAAATGTATGAGGCGAGGGTGCGGAGCTTATCTAGCGTATGTCAAGGATGTTAAAGATAAAGCGAAAGAGTTGTCCGATGTACCAGTGGTGCGGGACTTTCCTGACGTATTCTCGGAGGACCTGCCCGGAGTACCACCGGATAGAGAGATAGAGTTTCAGATTGACTTACTGCCAGGAGCCCAACCCATTGCCAAGGCACCCTACCGCCTAGCCCCGTTCGAGATGAAGGAGCTCATGTCACAACTGCAAGAACTCCTTGACAAAGGGTTTGTTAGGCCCAGCATTTCTCCCTGGGGCGCCTGTGTTGTTTGTAAAGAAGAAGAATGGCAGTATGAGGATGTGTATAGATTATAGGGAGTTGAATAAGCTGACCTTGAAGAATCGATACCTCTACCCGGATAGATGATCTGTTTGATCAATTGCAAGGGCAAGCTGGTTCTCCCGAATAGATCTCCGATCCGGATATCATCAACCAAAGGTGAAGGAGCAAGACATCCCGAAGACGGCCTTCCAAACGCGCTATGGCCACTATGAGTTTCTGGTTATGTCTTTCGGGCTAACCAATGCTCCTGCGGCATTTATGGACTTAATGAATCGCGTGTGTCGCCCGATGTTGGACCGATCAGTGATAGTCTTCATTGACGATATTTTGATATACTCAAAGAATGAAGGAGACCACGCTTGTCACATCAAGGAGGTGTTAGAAACTTTACGAAGGGAGAAACTGTATGCGAAGTTCTCTAAATGTGCCTTCTGGTACGGGAGGTGCAGTTTTTAGGGCACATTATAAATTCCGAAGGAGTTATGGTTGATCCAGCGAAAGTTGAAGCAGTTACGCAATGGAATTCCCCAAGGACGCCATCCGAGATCCGTAGTTTCTTGGGATTGGCTGGCTATTATAGAAGGTTCATCAAAGACTTCTCAAAGATAGCTTCCCTATTAACAAGGTTAACGAGGAAGAACGTGGTGTTCGACTGGGAAAAAGAACAGGAAGATGTGTTTTAGGAACTGAAGGATAGACTAACCAAAGCTCCTGTACTAACCCTACCGGAGGGGGATGAAGACCTAACGGTATACCCCGTTGCTTCTTACTGCGGGTTAGGCTGTGTGTTAATACAAAGAGGAAAGGTTATAGCTTACGCGTCCAGACAACTGAAGGACACGGAGGTTAATTACCCAGTTCACGATTTGGAACTAGCCGCAGTAGTGTTCGCATTGAAGATATGGAGACATTATTTGTATGGAACTAAGTGCACCATATTTACCGACCACAAAAGTCTAAAATATTCTTTGAGCAGAAAGACCTAAATATGAGACAGAGGAGGTGGTTGGAGCTGATAAAGGATTACGACTGTGAAATCCATTATCACCCGGGTAAGGCAAATGTGGTAGCCGACGCCCTGAGCCGAAAGGAAGGATATGAACCAATCCGGGTGAAGGCGTGCCAACTAGTAGTGACCCCAAATGTTATGAGATTGATAAGCGGAGCTCAAATGGACGCTTTGAGAGAGCTACAAATCAAGAAGGAAAGGATGGTGGGAAAAGTAGATGAATTGGTAGAGAACACTTGGGTGTTAAGACCTTCCACGGCAGGACATGGGTTCCGAGGCATGGCGACTTGCGAGAAAAGATTATGGATGAAGCGCACAAGACCCGCTACTCAATACACCCAGGAGCAAATAAGATGTACCACGACTTGAAGAAAGATTATTGGTGGCCTGGGATGAAGAGGGATGTGGTTGCCTATGTAAACAAATGTCTAACGTGCCTACAAGTGAAGGCTGAGCACCAAAGAGCTTATGGTTATGTTCAGCCATTAGAAGTGCTAGAATGGAAGTGGGAACATGTTACCATGGACTTCATCACTAAAGTACCACGCACGACAAAAGGCCACGACGCGATATGGGTAATAGTTGATAAACTGACTAAGAGTGCGCATTTCCTTCAATCAAGGAAGCAATTAGTTCAGAAAAGCTTGCTGAACTGTTTATCCGAGAAATTGTGGCGCGGCATGGTATGCCCGTATCGATTGTTTCAGATAGAGATACGCGGTTCACCTCAAAGTTTTAGAAAAAGTTCAATGAAGAAATGGGCGCGAGGTTACATGTTAGTACCGCATACCACCCGCAGACTGATGGGCAATCAGAAAGAACGATCCAGACGCTGGAGGATATGCTCCGAGCATGTGTTATCGAATTCGGCGGTAACTGGGATGATCATTTGCCACTAGCAGAGTTCTCCTATAACAACAGCTACCACGCCGGTATTAAGATGCCCCCATATGAGTTATTGTACGGTCGACGGTGCAGAACTCCTATATGTTGGGGTGATGTCGGACAGAAGGAGCTAGGAAGCTTGGAAGTCGTGGAAGCCACCACGGAAAAGTTGGAGAAAATCAAGGCGTATATGAAGGCTGCAAAGGATAGACAGAAGTCATACGCCGACAGAAGAAGGAGACCAATAGAATTTAGCGTGGGTGACAGGGTAATGCTAAAAGTGTCGCCATGGAAGGGGATCATCCGATTTAGGAAGAGGAGGAAACTGAGTCCCAGGTTTATTGGACCCTTTGAGGTACTAGCACGAGTTGGGGATGTAGCCTACAGGCTAGACCTCCCAGAAGAATGAGTGGGATTCATCCTACCTTTCATGTGTCGCACTTGAGGAAATGTTTAGCACCGGACGAGGTAGTCGTGCCTCTAGATGATATCGAAGTGGACGAGAGGCTGAACTATGTAGAGCAACCGATGGCTATACTGGACCGGAAGGAGAAACAATTGAGAAATAAAGTAGTCAAGCAAGTCAAGGTGCAATGGAAACATCGAGGGGGGTCGGATGCCACCTGGGAATCCGAAGAGGAAATGAGACGACAATACCCCGATCTTTTAACGACGAGGCAGGTTTCGAGGACGAAACCTAAATAAGGGGGAGACTTGTAACGCCCCAAATTAGCCTTAATGGGCTAGGTTTGATGGGTTTAAGGGCCTTAATCAGCCCTTAAACCATGCATGATCAGGTCCCTTCCATCATTCCAACCCTAGCCACCAAATTCGTAGAGAGAGAAAGTAGAGAGAGAAAGTGGAAGAAAACTCAAGTTTTGGAGATTCAAAGGTGGAAGAGTGAAGATCTGGTTGATTGGAGCATCAAAACTTAAGGAAAGAGCAACAAAACAAGGTAAGAATCGACCTCTAAGGCCTTTTGTAGATCAAACCTAGATTCTAGGGTTTGGGGTTTGAAAAGTTCAAAGAAACACATAAAGGTCAAACTTTTACGTATGAAAGCGTGTAAAAAGCTTAGATCTGGTTTCATGGAAGGTAAACCAAGGATTTGGACGTAAAAAGTTAAGATTTGGGTTAAAAACGGGCTGGTCCTTAGTTTTATTCATCCAGCGAAACTGGGCCCCGATCCAGCGAATTTAAGTATTCATCCAGCGAAACTATTCATTTATCCAGCGAAACTAAAGGATTTCCAGCGAAACTACAGTTTCGCTACTGCGAAACTACAGTTTCGCTGATAAGTTCGCTAAATACTAGGCTGACCTATAGACATTGCGAAACTAGGAAATTCCAACGAAGTTGGGCGCTCAAGGCAGCGAATCTGTCTAGCGAAACTAGCAGAAGCGCTGCCCAGCGAAACTGCCAGCGAAACTGGCAGCGAAACTACCAGCGAAATTGTGGGCGAAACTATGAAGAAAATGACGTTTTTGTATATTAACTTTCGTGCAGCTAGAGTATTCAGGCTATAGCTTAAGAGGCTTAGAATTTAAGCTATTGGACAAGTTCAGGTGAGTTCTAGATCTCCTATTTTATACATGCTTTAAATGTTTTGGGCGGTATGCATACTAAGATACATAATTTTATGATCGGTTCTTTGAAGTAAAGTTTTACATACTATCTTATATGGGAACTGGGGTTTATAATGAATTGATAGTGTGTTTCCCTCATTGTGATATGGTCTAGTAGAAATGAATTGCCTTGTAATGTGATGTGTTATATTATGTATAACTTAAACGTGAAAGTGAAATGTAAAGAAAAGTTATTGGGCCCATAACGTGTACCTGGATAAAGTAAAGTCTTGCAAGTAAAGTCCTGCAGGCAAGGGATAAAGTAAGGACTTGCATGCAATGGCTAAAGGAGGGTTGCATTCGTTGTGCCATCACAGTGATAAAGTGATAAAGTATGCTCGAGCAGGCAGATCAGTAAGTCCTGAATTGGCATGACAATAATGGCCTGATCGGGTACGACAGTAAGTCCTTAATTGGCATGTCGGTAAAGTCCTAGGCGAGCCTAGGCACTGATTATGACAGAGAATTGACGGATAAAGAAGAGTAATAAATAACAAGAAATGATAAAGTATCGATAAAGAAATAGCCGTGTGTATAGATGTTTGATAGATGATGATTATTTTAACCGCTAAAGCTATTACTTTTAAGAAAATTATTTAACAAAGTAAACCTAGAATTCACTCAGCGAAGCTGAATTTTGTATGCATATCAGTTGACAGGTGAAAGTTAGAGCCTACGGGATGGGAGCATGGAAATTGAAGCTTCTTGGCACCTAAAGACTGGCATCCTCGATAAAGAAGAACTTAAGAGGACTATCGAATAGTTTTGATGTTTCAAGACAATCTTTATATTTTAACTTATCTACATTGTAATGACTTGAAATTACTGTATTTTCCGCTGCGATAGTTATTTATACATATATGAGTAAATGATTTCTTTAAATTTATGTTTTGCTGTTGTCACACCCCCCGCTGATAGCGGAAACACGGGGAATGCGAGCTAGACGGGATCGTCATAACACATGGTATGCAATAGAGTAGCAATAATAATATGATGACAAGCGTGTCATGACGACACCCGAACACAATTGGAGACTTGTGTCGTGTATAATCAATGTTCACGACAGCATAGTCATAAGCACATCATAAATGATCACATAAACATTAAGGATAACTTGTAATGTAAATTCCCACAACTCGGGAACAAGTGCTCAAAAGAATGTTAATTGTTTAGTGGACTGCAACAATGTACGAAATGTATGTTCAGTCTCAAAAATGCATCCTAGGGTCTCCACTAAAAGGCAGCACTCCTAGAACTTCAATTACCTTGATCACCTGAAAAGAAATGCTCAAAAACGGTCAACATAATTATTGGTGAGCTTCGCAGGTGTTAAGTAGTAAAGATGTTAAGATGAAAACAGTGAGTCAGTGTAATAAAAGTTTCCGCGACTACACTTATGTATAGGCGGTTTACTAGTTACAAATAGCTACAGCCAAACCTAGTCATCGGTTCCACACGGGAATTGATGGCTGTAAGAAAGGTTTTCTCGAAAAAGAATATAGTTATAAAGACGTAGCAAGATCCACACAGCGCATACATTTAGTTTATAACCAAACCAATCCTTAGGTCCCATCACCGGGATTAATGGTTATATAGAAAAAGGTTTTTCCATAGCACAGTAAGTTTAACTTGACGTAGCAAGATCCACACAGCGCATACGTGTCAAGTTAAACATGACGTAGCAAGATCCACACAGCGCATACGTATAGGTTACAACAAACCAATCTTTAGGTCCCAATTACCGAGATTAATGGTTGTAATGGATGATCGGCTTAGAAGAACCACACAGAAGAACCACACAGAAGAACCACACAGCCGAGAGCATCCAAGGTCAATGGCATCCACAGATAGCATCAATCAACACATAACATCAAGTAGTAGTGCATGGTAGTATAAAACCCCTAAGTAACATACTTAGGGTAACATAGCACATAGTTCAAGTTCATATAGCAGCAAACAGTTAGGATCATCATATAACCTGGTTTGAGCACATTCTTAGTATACCGGGGATGCTTATGTATAGGGTCCTCCGCAGCATTCCCACCACATCCGCGATATACATAGAATGATACCTAAACCAGTTACATGACATCCATTTATCCTTAGTATCAATCAACAGGTTTAGCAAGGTAAGTTACTCATATAAGTAGCAGCCAACTTCCATTAAGGAAGGTGCCTGAAATTAAGTAAATAAGTGAGCATTCTTTTCCCCCAAGTAGAAAAATATTCGAAAAGGTTTATAAGCGAAAAAGGGGCCACGAAACTCACAGAACAGATGATAAGCACAATCGATGTAAGATTTCCTGGGATAATATGCTAGGAACTGTCAAACCTATTGACAGTTAATGATAAGCATTAGTAATGATCATAAAGCATAAGATGATGTTCATGATTCGGGTAGTTCCGGTTCGGTCGTGGGTAGTATACACACAAGCAGACACACATACCTTAGACCTTATGTAGGTCCAAGCATTTAAAGATAGCCGTCATTGCTATGACATTCGAGCAATGACATTATTTCTGATGTTACCTCTTCAATCCCAGACACTCAAAAGGGGAGGCCACACATACACGCATCACACACAACACACAGGAAAACTCCACACAATGATTCTATTTACACGACAAGACCAGACGCACGACTGACACTCCATTCGCACGAGTGGACCTTCAGTCATACGAATTAGCTACTTTCGTACGATTGAATCTTCATTCGTGCGACTAAGCTTTCAGTCGTACCATGCATCACCAGTCGCACGACCCAACAGCCAGTCACGCGACTCAACGTCCCTTCACGCGAATCAGCTTCATTCGCGCGATTGGACCTTCTTTTGCGCCAAAGGTCTCCGATCGTGCGATTCACACACGGTCGCACACAATCACATTCGCATGACTCTGTCGCGCGACAACTCCTGTCGCCCCACTCGGTCGCGCGACACACATTCTTTCGCACCACCACAGCCGCGCGACACAACCGCGCGACTACCCAATCGCACAGACACAAGTCGCACACACACACCAGTCGCATGCCCCATTCGCGCGACAGTCCCATTCGCGTCGACGAGGGTCGCGACTGCAGGAAGTTGCAGGGCGGCCTTCGGCTACCTGAACATGAGTTTACCCACCCAGAACCTCCAGAACTCATATCCTAACCTGTCTAGACAAAATGCACACTCAAAAACGCGACATGCAAGCCCACACGACTCATGTGCTCGGATGAACCCGAGCACCCGAAAACCCTAAAACGTAGCAGCTAAATCGGGCTAAAACGAGGTAAGTGAGGTTATCTACCTGCTAGGAACAAGTATTCCCGATGATGCTCAAGGTTTGACGACGAAAATGCAACAAACGGTTCGATTTTTGGTGTAAGATCGGGAGAGAAGTGGAGAAAATGGTGGAGATGAAGAAGAAATGAGGAGGAGAAGATGAAGAAAGAGGCTGGGAATGGGTATTTATACCCAGCCTAGTTTGGCCATTTGTCAAGTTTAGTCCCCGCACTTTGCCCCCAGGTTCCTAAATTTTGTTTCGGTTGAAAACGTTATTAATTAGTCTTGTTTTATTGATGATAAAATGTTATTAATGTTATTTATAAGTTAAAAATGATTTTTATTCGTGACAATTATTTTAATATAAAAATGACGTGTTTAATGTTAACGGGGCAAATCTTGGAGAAACGTTTTAAGATAACGGCAAGTCAAGCAACGATAACACGCATATAAGGACAACTAAGTAAAAAAATATGGTATCCACGTAGATAGTTTATAAAATTGAGGAATGACTGACAACGAAGGTTAATCGATCACGTTAAATGATGGACCTTTGGTGACGGATGTCACAGTATCCCCCAGTTAAGGGAATTTCGTCCCGAAATTCAACTGGTGCTAGGTCTAAGAGCGTCATCCTCGAATAGATGTGGATATTTAAGTCTCATCTGATCTTCACGTTCCCATGTAAACTCTGGCCCTCGTTTGGAACTCCATCTCACACGGACGATAGGTATCTTGCTGCGCCTTAATCTTTTGACCTTTCGGTCCATGACCTCGATAGGTTCCTCCCAAAATGGAGGCTTTCATCAATCTTGATATCCTCAATAGGTACGTGAAGTGATTCGTCAGCTAAACACTTCTTGAGGTTCGATACATGGAAAGTATCATGTACACTGTTAAGCTCTTGTGGCAATCTTAATCGGTACGCCACCGGACCGATTCTTTCTATGATCTCGAATGGTCCAACATATCTTGGGGCTAACTTCCCTTTCTTTCCAAACCGTACAACCCCTTTCCACGGAGAGACCTTAAGCAACACTCGATCCCCAACGTTAAACTCTAGCGGCTTCCGACGGTTGTCGGCATAGCTCTTTTGGCGGTCTCTAGCAGCTTTGAGTCTGTCTTTGATTTGGAAGATCTTATCGGTGGTTTCTTGAATGATTTCGGGACCTGTTAGCTGGCTTTCACCAACCTCGGCCCACATACAGGCGATCTATATTTCCGTCCATACAATGCTTCGAACGGTGCACAACCAATACTAGTATGGTAGCTGTTGTTGTAAGAGAACTCAATCAATGGTAAATGAGTGTCCCAGCTACCACCAAAATCGATCACACAAGCTCTAAGCATGTCTTCCAACGTTTGTATAGTTCGTTCACTTTGGCCGTCTGTTTGGGGTGATAGGCTGTACTCATGTCTAATCGAGTGCCCATCGCTCTCTGTAACGTCTGCCAAAATCGTGAAGTGAACCGACTGTCTCGACCTCTTTGATGTACAACCTTGCTAGCTTATCCATTTTTATAGTCTTCTCGGATAGGCAAGAAGTGAGCGGATTTTGTCATTCGATCCACCACGACCCATATCGTGTCGTGTCTGCTTGGCGTTCTCAGGAGTTTGGTAATAAAATCCATAGTGATATTCTCCCATTTCCACTCGGGAATTTCAGGTTGTTGCAATAATCCCGATGGTTTCTGGTGTTTAGCCTTGACCTTTGAACAAGTCAAGCATTTGCTTACGTATAAAGCAATATCTTTCTTCATACCTGGCCACCAGTACAACTCCTTCAGATCGTGGTACATCTTGTCTGCACCAGGATGAACAGAGTATCGCGTCTTGTGTGCTTCATCCAAGACTAGTGTACGTACACCTCCCCACCTGGGGACCCATATACGATCCACGAAGTAATGCCGCCATCATCCTTGCGAGTCATTTGTTTATCCAACCCTCGGAATTCTTCTTCCGCAAGGTTCTCTTCTTTCAACGCCTCGTTTTGTGCAATTTGAATCTGAGCCTTTAAATTAGTTTGAATAGTCAAACTAGCGCTCGAGCACGTAATGGTTTCACGCGTTCTTTGCGGCTTAAAGCATCAGCCACCACGTTAGCTTTCCCCGGATGATACCGGATTTCACAATCGTAGTCGCTAAGTAGCTCTACCCAGCGTCGCTGTCGCATGTTAAGTTCTTTCTGATTCATGATGTGTTGAAGGCTCTTATGGTCTGTGTAGATGATGCATTTGGTTCCATATAGATAATGCCTCCATATCTTGAGTGCAAACACTACGGCACCCAACTCCAAGTCGTGAGTTGTGTAGTTCTTTTCATGAACCTTGAGTTGTCGCGAAGCGTAAGCAATTACCTTGTCTTTCTGCATTAGTACACAGCCCAAACCCTGATGTGAAGCATCGCAGTATACCACGAAATCATCAGTTCCGTCCGGGAGGGACAGTATCAGTGCGTTGCACAACTTCTCCTTCAATGTTTGGAACGCCTGTTCTTGTGCTTCCCCCAATCGAACTTCTTGTCTTTCTGAGTCAACAAAGTTAACGGTTGGGCAATCTTTGAGAAGTTCGCAATGAAGCGACGATAGTATCCGGCCAATCCTAAGAATTGTCGTATCTCTGAAGGTGTTTGGGGTGTATCCCATTTCTTCACAGCTTCAATCTTGCCGGGATCCACATGAATTCCATTTTCGTTAACTACATGACCCAAGAACTTCACTTCTCGAAGCCAGAATTCACACTTCGAGAACTTGGCGAAAAGTTTCTCTTCCTTCAACAGTTCTAGAATGCTCGAAGGTGTTCTTCGTGGTCCTCTTTGAACGGGAGTAGATAAGTATGTCGTCTATGAATACGATCACGAACTTATTAAGATAAGGCTTACACACCCGATTCATCAGATCCATAAAGACAGCTGGTGCGTTGGTCGATCCGAATGGCATGACCAAGAACTCATAGTGCCCGTAACGAGTTCTGAATGCTGTTTTTGGAATATCGTCCTCGAATACTCTTAGTTGATGATAACCAGATCGAAGGTCGATCTTAGAGAAATACGAGGCTCCTTGCAACTGATCGAACATGTCGTCGATTCTGGGAAGAGGATACCGATTCTTCACGGTCAATTTGTTCAATTCCCTGTAGTCGATACACATACGGAACGACCCATCCTTCTTCTTGACAAATAACACCGGTGCTCCCCACGGTGAATGACTCGGTCAAATGAAACCCTTCTCCAGTAGTTCCTGTAGTTGGCTTGACAACTCTTGCATCTCTGAGGGTGCTAACCGATACGGTGTCTTGGCTATCGGTGTAGCTCCAGGAACTAGCTCTATATGGAATTCCACCTATCGTGGAGGAGGCAATCCAGACAATTATCAGGGAACACTTCCGGGTAATCCTGTACAATCGGAATGTCTGCCAATTTTGTCTCTTCTTCTTTCTACCACGTGAGCCAGAAAAGTGTAACACTGCTTTCGTAGACTTTGGCGTGCTTTCATACAGGTGATAAGCTTCAAGTTCTTTCCCGGTCGCTCTTCTTGTATTCTGAGTACTTTCCCGCCTGACATGGGAATCCGCACTACTTTATCTCGGCAAACAATCTCGGCTCCATGCTTCGACAACCAATCCATCCCCACTATTACGTCAAAGCTCCCCAACTCGAAAGGTATCAAATCTATGTTGAAGACCTGGTCTTCCAACATTAGGGTGCAGTCCTTCATAATTTCCTATGCCTGTTCAACCCTACCATTTGCCATTTCTACGGAGTAACTAGTTTCTAGTCTACTGGCACTCAAATCAAGCATTTGCACAAATTCAGATGATATAAAACTATTGTCTGCCCCAGTATCAAACAGTATAGATGCGAAGTGGTTATTGAGTAAGTGCGTACCCGTGACAACGTTCGGATCCTGACGGGCATCATTAGCTCCAATGACGAAGGCGCGTCCCCGTGCAGCATTAACTTGGTTTCCTTGGCCTTGAGCACCCGCTATGGCCAGTATCTGCTGCTGGTTGTTTCCCTGCTGACCCGGTGCCCTATTCAGACGGGGGCACATGTTCCTGAAGTGATCGAGGGCTCCACATTCGTAGCATGCCATGGCATTCCCGGCGGGGTTAACCGCGTTGATGGGTGCCACCAGGTTTGGTGCTACTCTACAGTCTCTTGCTTGATGCCCCGGGCGTCTACAGTTCAAACACACCCGACACGGCGCTGCTGGGGGATGATGAAGATTACACCTGTCACATTTCGGGTGCGGTCCTGCATATTCCCTCTTCCCTTGAGTCACGGCCACAAAGTTTCTGGTCGTTTTGGCCCTCTTATCAAACTTTCCTGTACCGGACCGGCTCGATTCCCCACCTTCCTTCCTTTTCTCTACTCCCTTACCCAGTACCCCTGTTCTTATCATCTCATCAGTGAGAGCACCAGCTTTCAGAATCGCGCTCTGAATTGTGGGAGGAGCAGCTGCAGTTACCATTGCCCGAATTTGAGGCGCGAGTCCCCAAATGTACCTTTCAATCCTCTTAGATTCCGGAGTGACTAGGTGTGGAACTAGTCTAGCCAACTCATGGAATCGGTCAGTATAAGCGGCGTGCCCTGCCCCCACCATAGCATGATTCCAGAACTCATGCTCAAGCTTCTGCATCTCGTTGAGAGGGCAGTATTCCTCGTAATCAAGGCTTTGAATTCATCCCAGGTCATCTGCATCGCAGATTCCCTTCCCCTAGCTTGCACCTGGGTGTTCCACCAGGTTAGTGCTCTGCCCTGCAGTGAGCACGTAACATACTTGATGCGCTGGCTGTCAAGGCATTCGTTGATGTCGATCACAGCCTCCATTTTCTCAAGCCATCTAATCAGGGCTATCGCCCCACCTTTACCATCGAAATCCCGGGGCTTACAGGTTTTGCTGTTGCAATGCGTCGCTCACCTGAGCTACAATAGTTGGAATCAGGGCAGTCAATTGTTGAGCAATTAAGGCTACCATTTCAGCATTTCCAGTCCCTTGGGTATTGTTAGGAGGGTTTTCATTAGCTATTGGAGATCTACCCTGCCTCTGCCTCTGCCCCTCGGGGCTTCACTTCCGCTACTATTGCTGCGGGTAGATCTTCGAGGCGGCATGTTCTATTCATACAAGAGGCAACATATAAGCTTTAGTCACCTTAAGATACACAAGTACTTACTTATCAACTTCCAATGTTTCGTGTTCCAGTCGGTCAAGATCACCATGCAGCCCATTTTAAGCATATTCTCGGTATACCGGTGGTGTTTATATATAGGGTTCCCCGCAGCGTTCCCACCACACCCACGATGTACCGAGAATGATGCCTAATCCGGTTACATGACATCCGACCTTCCTTCACATCATATCCATAATAATCCATCAAGTCAACTGAGAGCCAAACATGTAATCACGTATAGTCTAGCGGAGGTTGTCTATATCGCGTCCTTGGGAGGACTCAGACATGGCCTCCTGGGTCGGTCTCTCAGTGTATGAGGTCAAGCGCGAGGTATGATCTGTGAAGATCTCTTCGGGTCTCGATACTCGAATTTTTTTTGGCTATGATAACTTGGTGCATAGAGGGAACGGAAGATCCAATAGGAAGCATCTCATAGAGGTCGAGCACAAGGGCTCAAGCATGAAGTAAAAGACCACATAACAGAAGGATAACCAAACATGTAAGGAGGAACACATACACGAGATATATAAATGCACACAAGCTTAAGCATGCAAATCTACATGAAGGTTCCTAGGTTATAGTCTAGGTCAAGTGTAATTGCCTAATTCTCTATAACCAAAGGCTCTGATACCAGTCTGTCACACCCCCCGCTGATAGCGGAAAAACGGGGAATGCGAGCTAGACGGGATCGTCATAACACATGGTATGCAATAGAGTAGCAATAATAATATGATGACAAGCGTGTCATGACGACACCCGAACACAATTGGAGACTTGTGTCGTGTATAATCAATGTTCACGACAGCATAGTCATAAGCACATCATAAATGATCACATAAACATTAAGGATAACTTGTAATGTAAATTCCCACAACTCGGGAACAAGTGCTCAAAAGAATGTTAATTGTTTAGTGGACTGCAACAATGTACGAAATGTATGTTCAGTCTCAAAAATGCATCCTAGGGTCTCCACTAAAAGGCAGCACTCCTAGAACTTCAATTACCTTGATCACCTGAAAAGAAATGCTAAAAAACGGTCAACATAATTGTTGGTGAGCTTCGCAGGTGTTAAGTAGTAAAGATGTTAAGATGAAAACAGTGAGTCAGTGTAATAAAAGTTTCCGCGACTACACTTATGTATAGGCGGTTTTACTAGTTACAAATAGCTACAACCAAACCTAGTCATCGGTTCCACACGGGAATTGATGGCTGTAAGAAAGGTTTTCTCGAAAAAGAATATAGTTTATAAAGACGTAGCAAGATCCACACAGCGCATACGTTTAGTTTATAACCAAACCAATCCTTAGGTCCCATTACCGGGATTAATGGTTATATAGAAAAAGGTTTTCCATAGCACAGTAAGTTTAACTTGACGTAGCAAGATCCACACAGCGCATACGTGTCAAGTTAAACATGACGTAGCAAGATCCACACAGCGCATACGTATAGGTTACAACCAAACCAATCTTTAGGTCCCAATTACCGAGATTAATGGTTGTAATGGATGATCGGCTTAGAAGAACCACACAGAAGAACCACACAGAAGAACCACACAGCCGAGAGCATCCAAGATCAATGGCATCCACAGATAGCATCAATCAACACATAACATCAAGTAGTAGTGCATGGTAGTGTAAAACCCCTAAGTAACATACTTAGGGTAACATAGCACATAGTTCAAGTTCATATAGCAGCAAACAGTCAGGATCATCATATAACCCGGTTTGAGCACATTCTTAGTATACCGGGGATGCTTATGTATAGGGTCCTCCGCAGCATTCCCACCACATCCGCGATATACATAGAATGATACCTAAACCAGTTACATGACATCCATTTATCCTTAGTATCAATCAACAGGTTTAGCAAGGTAAGTTACTCATATAAGTAGTAGCCAACTTCCACTAAGGAAGGTGCCTGAAATTAAGTAAATAAGTGAGCATTCTTTTCCCCCTAAGTAGAAAAATATTCGAAAAGGTTTTATAAGCGAAAAAGGGGCCACGAAACTCACAAAACAGATGATAAGCACAATCGATGTAAGATTTCCTGGGATAATATGCTAGGAACCGTCAAACACCTATTGACAGTTACTTATAAGCATTAGTAATGATCATAAAGCATAAGATGATGTTCATGATTCGGGTAGTTCCGGTTCGGTCGTGGGTAGTATACACACAAGCAGACACACATACCTCAGACCTTATGTAGGTCCAAGCATTTAAAGATAGCCGTCATTGCTATGACATTCGAGCAATGACATTATTTCTGATGTTACCTCTTCAATCCCAGACACTCAAAAGGGGAGGCCACACATACACGCATCACACACAACACACAGGAAAACTCCACACAATGATTCTATTTACACGACAAGACCAGACGCACGACTGACACTCCATTCGCACGAGTGGACCTTCAGTCATACGAATTAGCTACTTTCGTACGATTGAACCTTCATTCGTGCGACTAAGCTTTCAGTCGTACCATGCATCACCAGTCGCACGACCCAACAGCCAGTCACGCGACTCAACGTCCCTTCACGCGAATCAGCTTCATTCGCGTGATTGGACCTTCTTTCGCACGACAGGCCTCCGATCGCGCGATTCACACACGGTCGCACACAATCACATTCGCATGACTCTGTCGCGCGACAACTCCTGTCGCCCCACTCGGTCGCGCGACACACATTCTTTCGCACCCACCGACAGCCGCGCGACACAACCACACGACTTACCCAATCGTACAGACACAAGTCGCACACACACACCCAGTCGCATGCCCCATTCGCGCGACAGTCCCATTCGCGTCGACGAGGGTCGCGACTGCAGGAAGTTGCAGGGCGGCCTTCGGCTGCCCGAACACGAGTTTTACCCACCCAGAACCTCCAGCTAAATTGGGCTAAAACGAGGTAAGTGAGGTTATCTACCTGCTAGGAACAAGTACTCCCGATGATGCTCAAGGTTTGACGACGAAAATGCAACAAACGGTTCGATTTTTGGTGTAAGACCGGAGAGAAATGGAGAAAATGGTGGAGATGAAGAAGAAATGAGGAGGAGAAAATGAAGAAGAGGCTGGGAATGGGTATTTATACCCAGCCTAGTTTGGCCATTTGTCAAGTTTAGTCCCCGCACTTTGCCCCCAGGTTCCCAAATTTTGTTTCGGTTGAAAACGTTATTAATTAGTATTGTTTTATTGATGATAAAATGTTATTAATGTTATTTATAAGTTAAAAATGATTTTTATTCGTGACAATTATTTTAATATAAAAATGACGTGTTTCGTGTTAACGGGGCAAATCTTGGAGAAACGTTTTAAGATAACGGCAAGTCAAGCAACGATAACACGCATATAAGGACAACTAAGTAAAACAAATATGGTATCCACGTTGATGGTTTATAAAATTGAGGAATGACTGACAACAAAGGTTAATCGATCATGTTAAATGACGGACCTTTGGTGACGGATGTCACAGCTGTGAATGACCAACTGTGAGGTCGCCCTGGGAAAGGAGGGCCTTACAAGTGACCTGAGAAAACATGCTAAAATGTGTTAACATAAAGTTGGTGAGTCCACAGGTTTGATCAACAAGAAATGTGTCAGAAAGCGTTTCATATGGTTTAGTATATAAAACATATCGATAGGTAGCGAGCCTATAAACAAGTTAGTTAGTGTTTCAAACCGAAGCTGACTGTGTGTGTTTAGTGCCTTTCCACCACGTCTTAACCGACCGTGGCAATCGTTAGGTCAATTTAGCACCCGTTTGACCTCCAATCAAGCTAGCGCGACTAGCCCGGGCGGGGTTTGTCAGACCCAGTAGTACTACTCAAAATTACCTCGCTAATCCATTACTAACGGTTTGATACTGTAAGGACTTTCAAATACGTTTCCCACTAACATAACAGGCGATATCAGTAATACTGGCAACCATAACAAAAATAGTGTTTGCATGTTTTCTCCCCCAAAAAGGAAAGAAAGTAAAATGGGGCCGTGAAACTCATCTTGAATTGATGTAATGAAATGAACAAGAGCTTCAAAGAATAAGGCAATGCACGATCAAACACGATCAACACCTATTATTAATTGTAATTAAGTTTTTAAAATGTGTTCAACACGAATAAATACATTTGGTCGGATTCGGGTCGGTTCGGTTTGACGCGCACGATTTGATATACAAACAACACCATGTATTAATAATATTACCAATATTGATATTAATAATAACAATGGCATGATCATAATTATAATGATAATATCGTATTTGTAAATAATTTGTGAAATTTATTAAATATAATTCCTTCATTTTATCATAATAAATCTATATTAAAATAATATAATCTCCATTAATACTTGATGATTTAAATTATTATTTAAAATCCATTTTTATAAAATGTAACTATTTATAACATTTGTAATAATTATATAAATAAATAAATAAATTAGGTATTTAAAGAAATAAATTTCCAGAGAATAATTAGATAACTTCTAAAATAAACAAAGTTTATAAAAATTATTTTTATAATTTTTAAGCACTTTTCTGTATTTTTAAAAGGTCAAAAAGGGCCTTTAAAAAATATGTTGGGGGCCGGGTTCGAACCCGTGACCTCCTGTTCAAACTCCCACACACAAATCAGTAAACCAAGGCTCTTAGCCGCGACAGAAATCAGTTCCATATGTTTTTAAACTGTTTCACCCAGTTTCCCCCAAATCCCTTAGAACCCTAGTTTAAGATCATCCAAATTGATCATCAATTCAATGTTGTTAATGATTCGAATCATAGTGCTTTTACTCCCTATGTTAAATCGAGTCTTTAGATGTATTCAATTACCTGTATATGTTCGAATTGAAGGTGAA
Organism: Flaveria linearis; assembly: GCA_024085815.1. Lineage (NCBI taxonomy): Eukaryota > Viridiplantae > Streptophyta > Magnoliopsida > Asterales > Asteraceae > Flaveria > Flaveria linearis. The sequence goes on from CM044011.1 coordinate 70,884,864, forward strand.
CACGTCATCGAGCAAACCGCGGGTTTTTATGAATCACAGGGTGAGTAAACAATGAAATTAATCGAATTTATTTCATGGATATCTTTAGGAACTGTTCTTGATGCAAAGCCCTCAATCAATTTCTGATTATATTGACCAGAAGGTTGGGTTCGACTAAGTTGCAGGTTCGAAACAGAGGTGGAATCGATTTGGTTTGATTGTGTGTTTCCTGATGAATTTGGAAATTGCATTCGATTTATGGGCAGCTAAAGTTCGTGTGGATCGATTTAATTTGATTAAATTTGTCGTTTGAGTGAAAGTGGTTAGGTATGTGATAGTGGACTCGATTAATGATCCATTACCATAAAAATCCGGATGCTTTTCCCGATTAATGCGTGTATTATTGTTGCATCTTGTCCCACGAGCATTTTGGTGTATTGTGGGGTTCAAAATGTCGATTTTTAAAGCCGTTTGGTGGTCGCCGGAGCCGCGCCGGAGCTTCGCCGGCCGGCGACCGGAAAACCGTGGGGAATAGTGGGCGGGGGGCTGGGTTGTAACTTTTAGTTTTCACAAAAGGTCCCTGAGGTTTTCAGTTTGTTATTTTATGTGTAAAACTTCTTTTAAAGTTTCAAAATTGACAAAAACACCCCCTAGGCTTTTTAAATCTATTTTTTTTAAAATTATTTATTTTCTTAATAATTCTAACAAACTATTAATAACCATATTATTATATTATTATTATTATTATTATTATTATTATTATTATTTTTAATTGTTTTTGATTTAATAATAAATATGTACTAATAATAATACCCGAATATACGGGTTGTCACATTATCCCCTTGTTAAAGAAATTTTCGTCCCGAAAATTAGAACATTAGATTCAGTTAATTAGATGAGATTCAACAATTTATACCGTGTGAGTTGTAAGGTTTTGCCAGAGTTGTGACAATGTTTCAAGCAGTGAGATTATGACCGGAATGCATCTTTCAAGTAGCATCTAAGGCTTATCTTAGTACGCTCTTTATCATATTTTGTTTATTTCTTTAAATATTGGGATTTTGGTATAGACATAAATGACGTGTCCTTTGTCGTTTAGTTCACTAGTGGACTTTATTCTAGAGATTGATTGATCAATATATGTTTACCATTCGTGTTTGATATAAAATGCACTTTTCATATTTGATGAAATGTCTCAATTAACTTTTTTTTTTTTTAAGAAAACTTCATTAACCAAAAAATCGCACAAAAAGATCTCAAAGCAAGGACCAAAAGACGACCCGAACAAACAAATCAATCCAGGGGAAACACATACCACCTAGACCATTCTAAATCTTTCTATCTAGATCTATTACAAATCCAAAAAAACGACGTAAACTTATAGTTTCCACAATCTCTATCGGTCTTCGAGGCTTGTTGTTAAAAATGTCTCAATTAACTTGTTAGACAATAAATAAATTAAAGATTATGATAATTATAAGATGAGAATATTTAATTAACTCAACCAACCAAACAAAAATAAATAAATTATATTAAGTTATTATAAAGTATTTTTTTGTATTATATAATTAAGTTGATTAATTAACTAATATTATTTTAAAGTAATCTATAAAATAAACGTGATAAAAAGAGTAAAAGATAAATAAAGTCAAAAAATGAAAAGCAATGAAAAACTTTTAAGTAAATTATCCTATGTTTAAAAAGCAAGGCAAATGAATAATATGGTTGATGGGTTTTGTGTTTTAGCTACATAATTTCTCTGATTTTGCAGTTTGGAACCGTGTTTTATACATATGATTTTAGAGAGAGAGGAGGAGAAATGTGGGGTTTGGGGGTTGCGGTGGGTTTTGATGGTGGATGGCAACGTTATGTGTCAGGTACAACCTATGTTGCAGCTATTTTGGTATGATGTAGCTTTTCTACATGGTATGACAACCTATGTTGCAGCTATGACAGAAATCTGAGTCTCTAGTAACTAGATTAGTCGTTTTTAGCGATTTGATTGTGATTTGTGTTTTATTGTTACCTTTAGTTTTTTTTGTTGTTGTTAGAGCTGAATTTTTAGGGTTTACATTCTTTTATGCTTTATTGTTTCGGTTTTGGGATACTCTTGATTTGATGATGGTGAGTATTGTTATACGCCTGATGATATTTGGCTTATTAAATTTGTATTTAAGCTTAGTAATAGCTGTGTTTGAAAGTTGTCATGATAAAATTGTCATTTGAACCTGGATTTGCTTCTATTAAACCATATTAGATGCTTACAGTTGAAGGCGATGACGATAAACAAATGCATGTTGTGTTTGCTTTTTTGGCGCGATGAACAAAACTTTGTAGCCACAACGAGACACCGTTACTGAGCCTGATCATTTTTTTATGTTGAAACAGCGTGGCGCTTGGTTGGAATACACTGTTTTGGGTTTTCCTTTGACTAGTGATTCATGTTGTTCATTTGCTTACTTTGTTAACAAGACTGTGATGTTGGTGTTTCTTCGTTGGATGAAAATTAGTGATTGCTACCGTGCATTTGGATACTTTATTTACAGGGTTGTAATGCTACACCATAATGGTGTAGGTTGTCTTGGCGTGATCACCATTTATGGTTAGTAGCCGTAATTGAACACTTATTCTAAGTTTGACATATCAAACACACAACACTTGTTGATGGAATCACCTAGTTACATATTATGTCATTTGACTAATATTTGTTCTTTCGACAAAGTTATCCTTAACAAAAAATTAACACAATTTAGCTGGAAGTATAGAAAACATACAAAAGTTTTATAAAAGGATGTATACCGTAATTATTAAAAAGTACAGAACACATTTAAAGTTTACTATATATTTTAAGTAACATAATTTGTAATTTACTCTAAAAACATACTTGATTCGTTTTATAGTTTATAGCAATTAACAAATGCATTGCCTAAATTGGTAAACACCCATTGACGAATATTTCCGTTTTTGTAATATAATATTCTCTTGTTATTGCTAAACTATTTTAATATATTTTTATTAGAGTATTAGAGTATTGTATTAAAAGGTTTTACTTAAGTTGAGTGCTTACATATGGACAGCGTAACTTATGAAGTACTATCATGTTAAGTAATCTTAATCTCAATTCAAATATATACATACAAACTAATAATGATTGTTAACGTCTATAGTTTACTTGTTGACAAGAGATTTGCATTGCGGCTTAATACAATCGGAACTACAAAATCAAATGCAAGAGTTCAATAAATATTTGCTGATAAATAGTTATTGTTTATTTTGTACTAGTTTTAGAAAACCCGTGTATTACACGGATTGAATAAATAAAATATTAATATAATAAAACTTATGGAAAATAAAATGATATTTAAAATATGATATGACTGAAATTACGTATAAGTACTATAAGTAATAAAACAGTGATATCAATATTTTATAACTTTGTTTTTAATTTTTTTAAAAAATAATATTTGTTCTAAAACAAACCGTATAAAAATATCATTTTTTAAAATATTTTATTATTATAACTCCTAAATTAAATTATTTTTGGTTTTTAAATAATTTACTTTTTAAAAATAGTAATTTTATAATATATCATATTTTTAACAAAGTTGATATTTTAGAAAAAAATATTACTTATAAAATTTATTTATTTTGAAATAACATTAATAACAAATATTTTCTTAATTTATAAAAAAAATATTTTAATCTAAAAAATGTTAAATAATATTATTAGTAATTAAGGTAATTATTTAATAGGAGAGAGAGACGGGAAAATTTTGGTGAGGATAATTGTGGTGGTGACACGTGTCATACCAAGTTACTCTTTTATTATAATAGATAGATTTTGACATGCTAAACATTTTTTATATAATTTGATAATTAATAACATTATTTACATATTACGTGTTACAATTACCTTTACAATTAGTTACATAACATTATTGATATATTACCTCTTTCAATTAGTTACATAATAACCTTACACTTACTAATACATTGCATAACATTTTATATATTTACTCATAAACAAAAAAGAAACTTAATATGTTGTATTATTTCAACAATATCTTTAAATTTATCATATTTAAAACCATTTTGAGACTACAACTTAACCCGTGTTTTTTTAAACGTTTTGGTGTAAACTTTTTGCTAATCAGATCTGTATTTTATGAGCTACAATAAGTTAATGTATATATGTACAAGTAGTCATGCGGGACACATTTATTTGATGTTTTAAATTTTAGTTTAGAAAAAATATAATAGACTTTTATAAAACTAATAGAAGAAAAAAACAAAATATCAAATGCACGTACTGAATGTAAAATAACATCCCGCCGCGTTGAGCGGACACCCTTATAGTTAAAAATATAAAGTATCCAGAATTTACATTTTGTCTGAAGTTTGTCGGTATAGATTGAGCACAAAAACTAAATAAAAAATTTTTTTCTCGAAAATTCTCTGTACAGTAAATCGTATTAAATAAATAAAAAATTAAATAAGTTGGAAGTTTATCGATATGTATAAAAAACCGGTTGTCGGAACTTCTTCGAAAGTGAAATATATTAATTATTCAGTTTTTGATAGTGTTTTATGAACATGGTTACCATATGTGTGAAAACTGCATTGTTAGATCATAATTAAAACAACCATAAGATTTTTCTATGTTTTCGACTGATGATTTTGTAAAAGATATAAAGATAAAAATAGCAAAAGTAACCAAACATGCAACATTTAACTTGAATGAATACTATTCAACGCACATTAAATAAAATAACAATTAAATAATAAATTTTGCTGGCAACCAAAGTCAGGGGGTAGCTGATGCACACATTATTTCAAACAGTAGTTTATCTATAAAGCTTGTACCCTATCACAGGATATTTATGTTGAATTTTAAAACGACATGTTAAATGGACATCATATTATTTTAAATCAATACTTTAAAATTTCTATACGGATCGTATAGTCTTATACGTGTCGTATATGAGGGTCGTATAGTTCTATACGGGGCGTATAACCGCTCTGACAGCCCCCTGAATTTTTCCTCGTAGTCAGTGAAATTAGCTATACACGTCGTATAGACCTATATGTATCGTATAGGGGGGATCGTATAAGGCTATGTGGGGCATATAGCTCTCTGACACCCCATGAATTTTCCTCGTTTTCAGTGAATTCGACCCTATACGTCAGGTGTGAACCCATACACGGCGTATAAGGGGTGTCGATTTATCTGAGTGAGTGTCTAAATATTAGAACCCTTTTGAAGTCAGATATTATCATCATATATATTTTTTAATATAAAATACCTAAAAGAAGAAAAAAACCTCTCTGATATACAGAATAAACATTCAAACAAAGTTGATAAGTGATTAGGGAACATACAAATCAGATAACTCTCAGTAAAAGTTACATGCTGAAATGTATAGGACTTATATTTTATCTCTAACAAATACAGTTGTTATCAAAATGATTTTAAAAGAAAATTGATTAAATTGGTCAACAAATAAATTGTTTCTTTAATGTGAAGAACCTCCTCCAAAATTGAAAGACTATAGCTTAGATTGTTACTGAAACAACATATTCTTTTTAACTATAATCCACACTAACCATTTGAGAATAATTAAACACTATAAAATATAACACGATAATGTAATGTGTATTATCGATTGATTGTTTAAAATACTCTACAAATATATTTTTCATAACACTCCTGCAGCAGACGCTTACCAAAGCGTCACACTAACATGCGACTAATATATACTCCTTGATACCATAGAGAATAATGTAAAATTCAGAAGATATTTTGTATTATTGATCAATTATTTACAAAAGTATAACAAGCATAATTAGAATTAAAACATATTCAAATCATATATTCTAATTATAGTAAAAGTAATCATAATAACCCGTGACTAATATATTATTTATAATAATTATAAGTAGAATATTAAACTTTAGATAAAAAGTGCTTAGATATGATTCAACCCTTACCCAACCCATGTAAAAAGATCGGTTTTTACCCTAAGAGCATTTTTGTAACCTCTAAGAGCATTTTTGTAACCTCTAAGAGCATTTTGTTAACATATCAATTTCTAGCATAAACAATATCAAGCGATAATATAAAAGTCTAAACAAACATATTTCCAAATAATCAAGATCACGTAGAAAATCGTTTTACCATGTTTGCCAACATGGTAGGGTTAAGAATCGTTTGAACCCATCTCCGTCATGCGAATCAACCAAACACCAGTGAGCAAAAATCAAAATCATCAGACAATTACCTACGGTGTTACATCTAATAAGATCTGTTTATCACCACTATGAGATTTATCTAATGGGTTACATCTTATCAACTCTATATCTTGTCGATTTAAGACGTCTAGTATATTCTTTTGATACACCAAATCATGGGAGCATCATATGTTGATCCAACATCTATTTGAACCAAAAATCACATTGTATAGAAGCCCATTATAGTTGGTTATTTGGTAGTCGTATCAATGGCCCAATAGTGAAATAACGGGCTCATTCCATATTAGAGATTATTGGCCCAAAGTGGCCCATGTTCTTTTCTCTAAAACATATACTGAATTCCTATAAATAAATAGTTATGAGGACCCCCAGGACACATGTTTGATGGTAGCATCGAACCATCATAAAAGTTAGCGTCAAACATTGATAAAAGTAATTATGTTAAACCTTCATGCGTTATGGGCATTAATAATATTCAAAATTTTACATAAAAAACAAAACTTTATTGTAAACCCATGAGTTGCAGCTTTATTGAATAAAAGGAAATTGATAAAAAACTTCACTTTGAACTGTTAAAAAACTTCAATGAACCGTAAAAGTTGTGAGCGTCACGGTCCTTACGTTTTACATGTATATATAATTACATTCAATATAATCCTAAAAATATCGAATATATTACAAATATAATGTAACGTAAGCATGTTAATAACTGATATGAAATGAAGATATGAATTATGTTAAAAATTTTGGTCCTCTTGGTATCTTCCGGGAGAATTCAATTAACTAGTCGTCATCATATGCGTGTAGTGATGTTCAATTCTGAATAAAATTTGAATTGATTCAAGAAAACACGTCGTTGTGATATTTCATAACATGAAAGCTTTTAATATTGGGTTTTAGTTTGGCTATTTGCACGGGCAACATTGCATTCTTCCAAAATAAGAATTATGATTTATCTTTGCATTATATCACATAACATGATCGATCTGATGAAGACACTACAATATGTCCCAATCACTTTAAAGATTCTCCAACCAATAAATAATTAGATGATAAAATTTTTAGGCCACATGGAGAGGTGATGGGGAAATACAGGGAAAGCCCAGGAAAAACCGGGGTCGGCCGGGAACCCTACGCAGCTGCGCCCTTATTTCCGAGATACTCCAACCCAGTGAATATTCACCGGTACACAACCAACCTTTTGAATCTTTATCTATACTATATATAAAGCATATGAGATGGGTATTTTAAGATACCATAAAATTAAGAACACTTACTATATTCAATGCATAAGATACAACCACTTTTAAGGGTAAAATAGTATTTATAACATTATTTACACATTACCCCTTATAATTAGTTACATAATAACCTTACACTTATTAATATTTGCACAAAATTTTATATTATCTACCCATACACCAAAAAAACTTAATATGTTTTAAGATTTTAACTCTATATTTTAATCTATCACATTAAAAAACATTTTTAGACTACAACTTAACCTGTTTTATTTTTAAATATTTTGGTGTAAACTTTTTGCTGAAACGATCTGTATTTTATGAGATACAATAAGTTAATGCGTATATACAAGTCGTTATGCAGAACTCATTTATCTATTGTTTTAAATTTTAGTTTAGAAAAAACATAATAAACTTTTATAAAACTACTACAAGAATAACAAAATATTAAATGCACGTGTCAAATATAAAATGTCGTCCCGCTGCATTGCGCGGGCACCCTTCTAGTTTTTTTAAAAGAGGGAAATAGGAAAACGGAAAAATCTAGAATAACCTCTTGTAAAACGAAAAAAATTTAAAAAATAAAAAAAATTGATTTAGTGCTGATGTGACACGAAAAAATAGAAAGTTTAACAATGGCTTTAAATGGGGTCTACTAAAGAGACGCCCTCTTGGATATTCGAACGCCCTCCTTAAGGGCCGTAAGGCCCTTTACGGGCCGTATTGACTGTCGGACAGTCTAATTAGTCATTCAAAAACGTAACGGCCCGTGAAGGTGTTCACGGTCTAATTTCTTCACGGCCCGTTAAGCGTTTCACGACCCGTTAGGAATTTCACTTACGGGCCGTGAACTGCTTTACGGGTCCTATTTTCACCTTTAATAATTTGACGAGATATATATTCCTCGTTTTTCGTGTAATTTTGTATTTATTATGTTATTTGATATGACGTAATATTCCTCGATAGTCGTGTAATTTTGTATTTATTACGTTATTTGATATGACGTAATATTCCTCGATATTCGTGTTAATTATGTGACGGGATGCAATATTCCATTTGAACTACTATATCAACGTTAGTTTATAAATTCATTTCATAATTAAAATTTTTACGATAAGTTTTAAATAATATTTAACGTTACGATGTCTTTCTGGGATAGCAACTATTTTTCGGTTCGGAATCTAACTATTACCCTGAGGAGGGTTATGGTTATTACGATTAGGGTGCTTCAAACTATTTAGGACAGTTCGCGTCCAATTACGGCGGGAATGACGACGGCGATGACGGGGGTGATAGCGGTGGCGATAGCAGCGGTGATAATGACGGTTCTGGTTCCGGTAAAGGAGGTTTATACGACACGAATCAGGTTATAAGATATATCATATTTAATTTTACTTTCATTTAGTAATAACTAACTAAAAATATAAAATTGATTAAGTTTTCTCATCTCGTGAAGAATTAGTTGATTGGGCAAGTAACGTGGGGCTAGAAAATAGGTTTGTTATTGTCACCAAACGTTCAAAAAGAAATTCGAATGGTGTGGTGGTTAAAATTTGGTTGAAATGTGATCGGGGTGGGGTATATAAGGGAGCATCCACTCTAAGAAAAAGTGGCACCAAAAAAACAAACTGTCAATTTGAATTGCAGGGTAAGTACGAGATGAAGAGAGATGGGTGGATTATAGTTGTTGTGGACGATACTCATAACCATGAACCTGCTGGACACCTGGAAGAACATGCATACGTAATGAGGCTCACCGAAAATGAGCTTTCTTCTGTAAAGAATCTGACCAAGCAAAATATGACTCTCGAAACATTCTAGGCACGTTGAGGGAACAAAATCCCAATAACGTGTCTGTGTTACGAACCATATATAACGCTCGGGCAAAAATTAAAAAGTCCACCAGAATTGGTGAAACCCCAATGCAGGTTTTTTTTCTATACTACAACAACATCAATATATTTACACCCCTCACATAGATGAACCGACAAATACCGTCGACGGGGTTTTTTTATACATCCCACATCTCACATATTATGGCGTGCGTACCCACACGTGCTGATGATTGATACAAGTTACAAAACTAACTTGTATAAAATGCCATTTGTTCAAATGGTTGGTGTCACATCCACCCTGAAATCTTTTCTGTTGCTCACGCATTCATTGATTATGAGCGTGAAGCCAACTTCAGATGGGTGTTAGAGCAACTAAAAGCAATGCTGGAAGAAAAGTGTATGGAGCCCCGTGTTATACTAACCGACCGAGACCTCGCTCTGATGAAAGCGTCAGAAAAAGTTTTTCGAGTGCGGTTCGATTACTTTGCAGATGGCATATTTCGGAAAATATTGCTAAACATTGCAAGGCGAGTTTTTCAAATGAAGAGTGGGATGCTTTTGAGCATGTGTGGTCGGTACTTATTAACTCTGCAACGACGGACATATACGCTTATAATTACGGCCGTTAACCTTTACAATGATATTTTTTCATCATACGGATCCAGCCCATAGAACAAACAGCTCTTAATAAGCCCAAACTCGTCATACAGATATTATGACAACAGCCGTTAACCTTTACAATGATATTTCTCTTCATACGGATCCAGCCCATAGAACAGACTGCTCTTAATAAGCCCAAACTCGTCATACAGATATTATGACAACAGCTCAAGAACGATATTGTGTGATAATAACGGTTTATCGTTTTTAATAAAGTGTACTAATAAACGTTTATGTTTTAATAAAATATTTCATTACTGTTCTACATTATACGTCTAGAATACAGTTCGTCTGCCATAAATCTTCGAAATCTAAAACAAGCATCCTGTAAGCTAACCTCTTGCCACTCTAAAGATCTATTTTGAACCAACCTACGCAATAACATACAAATTACAACTCCCGAATCTCGACCAATATGACCGGAATTAGGAGGCCACACGGTTTCACCGGATACAACCAGTTCTTCGATTTCTTCTTGTCCGAAGTGCTGCCAATATTGTATACGTGACAGAAAATATAAAAAGTACGATTCGAATTGTACGAAAATCGGTCGGGCATTATGATGAATGCACCATGAATCATCACACGTATTTGGTCGGCATTCGTATGGAGAATATATACGAACTTGTAGTGAGTCCATAGAAATCTTAAAAAGATACCAATTTTCTTCGTCATCAGTCATTGGTACGTAAACCTACAAAACAATTTAATTCACGGTTATAAATTCATAATTTTTATTGTAAAACATGAAAACAGTATTACCGTATCAACTTCCCATAACGCGGGATATAGACAGTCACTCCCGTCGCCATATTCGTTACCATTAACGGACCCCGAGTATATTAAGTTAAACCACTCAAATGGGAGAATCGTCCAACGATCACTACCCGGCAACTCTTCTGTTCTACGTACTTCTTCGTATCTGCATATTGTGAGTCTATTTGTCCACGCCTGAACATGCTATAAAATAACAACTTTTTTAATTGTTAGAATTTTAAAATAAAATAAAATTTACCAAAAAAAAAACTTTAAATCATACCTCTGTACCTAAAGACACGTTTTCGAGTAATTCACGCCAAAATTGTAACTGGATATCGGAATTACCCATGTAATACACCCTACATGTTTGGGAATCACTATTACGTATAAAGTGAATAACATTTTGAGACCAGTTCCTCCCGTTCTGCCAATTATGGTTATCTATTGGATCAAGAATACTTTCCACAATATCTCGTGAGTTTGAAGAGGACTCATTTTGACGTCTTCTATTACCTCTACGAGAATACATTTTAACTTTTTCGTTTATCACTAACCATATATAACAAGTAATATATATAACGTTTTATACAGAATCTTAAATCAAATCAATGAATAATACGTCACGTCACATAATTATAAAATTTAAAAATGCACGCAAATCGAGGAAAAGAAATTCTCAGAAGGACTACTACGGCCCGTGAGAGAACTCACGGGCCGTTATGTCACTTGTTCATGGGCCGTGGGTATGGACGCTTACGGGCCGTGATGTGTTTCACAGCCTGTGAGCGTATAAAGCTGTGAAAATTAAATTTCGAAAACCATACGGCCCGTAAGGCCCTTCACGGGCCGTGAAAAAAGTCAAAGGACGTTTATTTAACACATGACAGGGTGTCTAATTAGCAATGGCCTTATGAAATTGTGTTGTCATAATTGAATGATGGCCCATGATAGGATCTCTTAAAACATATTTCACACACCTACGACATATCCGACCTAGATGGCTAGGTTTTTATAATGTTTACCTAATAAATTGTCACCTTTATAAGTTTTAGGGTTATTAGATTTGAACAATATCTGATATTTAATTATTGGTTGCCCCACCCCTAAGTGGTGTGGTGGTAGTGGTTTCGGTTTTCAACAGGGAGGTCAGGGGTTCGAACCCCACTAACAACAACTAACTTGGTATTGGTATGAAATGAAATTCATCTTTCAAAAAAAAAAAATTATTGGTCAAAATTAATCATAACTAAGGAAATATTTAGAGACACTTTTAATTTTAAATTTATTTTCCCCAAACCATCCTTGACCAACTAATAGTTAACAACATTAGTTTTTTGAGTAATTACAAATTATGTCCTTTACTAATACATAAAATTACACCATATGTTCTTTAGTTTTAATAATTACATCATATGCCCTTTTTATATAAAAATTGCACACATATTATATTTTACACTAACCTTTATTAAAATTTACACTTAAGTCATGCATGTGCACATCACATGAGGGGCATTTAAGTATTTTACATGCCTACAATGAGTCAAAAATATATTTATGTCGCTTCATTTCCGTCACGTTCATATTAGGTGTTTAAAATTGGATGTTTGAAATTTTTGGTAATAGAAATCACTATCAGTATTTGGATATCTAAAATTTAGATATTTGAAATTTTAGATATGGATACATATAACAATTTGAATATTTGAACTTATTTTTTCTTTTTGTAATAATTAGATATATGGTATTATAAAAATAATATAAAAACAACACGCATAAAAAAGTCCTAATGCACACTAACAAGTCCCAATAAAAAAAAACGTTTAACACTTTAAAAAATAACAAAAAGAATTTTAAGTTTTTGAATAATTTTAAAAATATATTTGTTATAGTTTTTAAAGTGTTAAAGGTTTTTTATTTTGGTTGGGACTTGTTACTATATATTTGAACTTTTCTTAACATGTGTTGTTTTTACATTTATTTTAATATCATAATTATGTAATTATTCCAAAAAAACGATGTAAAAAGGACATTTCATGTAATTATTAAAACTAAAAGACATGACATGTAATTTTATATATTAATAAAAGGATATTTCAGATGTCTGAATCGTTATCGTATCCGTATCCAAAATTACAGATATCTGAATTTTAGATATTTAAAATTGAAGATACGGATACAGATAGTGATTTCAACTATCCGAAAATTTCAGATATTCAACTTTGAACACTCTAACATGAAGGTGACGAGAATGAAGCGACATAAAACTATTTTTGACTCATTGTATACATGTAATATATATATATAAATGCTCTTATGTGAGTAGCAAATAACTGACTTAACTATGAATTTATATGTAGGTTAGTTTAAAGGACAATAGATGAGCTAATTACTTTTAAAAAGGACATTTCATGTAATTATTAAAACTAAAGGACATAACATGTAATTTTATGTATTATACAGGACATAATTTATAATTTACTCTTTTTTTAATATGTGACCAACTTTGAGTTTCAACTCCCCTACCGCCTAGCCTCCATCAAGTCCGTTATTCGGTGTCTAGCTTCTATCATTATCTAAAATTTACATTCAAATAATCGAGTGATTCAGATCAGGAGGTGGAGAGTGACATGTTTAAAGGTGCACAAGTTTTAGATTGATGGCTATAATGGTAGATTTCAACTTTCTAATTACTGTTTTGGTCATATAAGCAATCCACGTCATCACAAAACTAACGGAGTTAACTTTCAGTTAGGAATGGATCATTGGAGAAAAATAAGTTAAAATTAGGAGTATCTGTAAATATTTTCTAAGTTGAGAAAAATCTCAATGAATAATTAAAAGTTAAAATTCTCAAAATCCAATAACCCTAAGTTTTATACTATTTAAATTAACTTTATATTTTTATATTTAATTTAATTAATGTTGTACTACTACTATTATTACAAAAAAAAAAGACTTTGAGATGAGATAGATACCCACACTTATAGTGGGGGTAGTATTCTCTCCCATTCACATAAGTGAGATTAGTTTTTTTAGTTCCATCCGTAACCATTCTTAAACTATAAAATGTCCATTTTTTATCTTCAGCCATCTCAATTTTTTTATATAATAAAACACTAAGGGCTGTTTGATTACCGTTGACTCGGTAAGATCTGACTGAGTCAGAAGCTGACCCGGTTAGAAGTTCTGACTGAGTCTGCATCTGACTGAAACTTGATTGTTTGATTCAGAATCTGACTGAACTTTGCTGAATGATAAAAATAACCATATTACCCCGAAATTCTGACTGAATCTATAATTAACTGGTATTGTGTAATCAAAAAAATAACCACATTTTTAAAAAGATCATAAGAGCCTTCTAAACCCCACTCTGTCTCTTGAGAAACGAAGTCATAAACCAAGTACATTCACCTTCTTTCCACCCTGTTCAAACCTTAAACTCCCTCTTCGCCACTACAATCAAATTACTTCACAGTTCACAACAACAATGGCGAAATCGATTTGCATAACCCATGCATCATCCATCGTCTACTGTCACACCCTCAAATTCCGGGTCTGGAATTTATCACGGAGGAGTGAACAAACAGGATCGAACACATTAGTCACACATGAGATACAGTTATCTATATGATGAATTTTAGATAATCAATCCATTAATATTCAGAGTAATAAATATTATACGTAGCGGAAATAAAAGATAGATTGTTTCTTAACGATACGTCTAATCATATCTCAAATAATAAGCAATATGTATCTTGAGCTCTTATATGATCCTACGTGCATGTCCATAAGCTCCTAGTAGATACCTGAGAATACATATAAAATCAAGTGTCAACACAGGGTTGGTGTGAGTTCATAGGTGAGTAAAACATAAATGATAAACCATTAATTATCATCAAAGTAGGATTTACTGTAAAAGTATGAGTATAAACTACCCACTGGTATCACTTTGTATATGAATAGTCTGTCGCAACCCTTTTATAAGGTGAACCCGCTATCCCACATACTAACTAAGTACAAGCCAACAAATCCTTCACATAGGAATTGCCCATATATCATAGTTTATTATCCTTTTTATGTGTATATTATATTAGTTATAATAATTTCAAATCAGAGGGAGCAAATCCTCCTTTACATTTATCCTCATATGGTTTGTAAATGGAACTATAATGACAAACATTATACATAGTGCACATCTACCTTCTCAACACAAAACAGTCATCCCGAATGACTTATAAGATCTTTGTGCATCTTGGTAAGGACCACATGTCCAAACCTTTGTGGGAGTAAGTCACACCCCGATAGTACTATCTAAAAGATCCCTGCTTATTAATAGTCCAGTATACAGAGAAGGGTTTTCATTATAACCATATGTAATAATAAATGTGATCAATTATTATTTAACATAATACACAAAAATAATTTGAAATTTCAATTACAACATGTATTCCTCCCCAAAATATTTAAATGATTAAAAAGGGGAATAGTTAAGTATGAACTCACCTCAGTTCTTGTGTGGTGTTGACAAACTAGTAAATTCCTCCAAAGGAATTATAATTCACATAAGCAAATAGATACAAATCCATAACCTAAATAATTTAGATCTTGAACCTGGAGTTCAATTGATCTAGGGTTTGGTTTTCTGGGATTTGTTATAAACATATAATTAAATCATTTAATTATTTTTGTTAATTCTTTAATAACTAAAGATTTACATTTCATAATATTTGATTAATTTAATAATGATTTTAACATATCATTATGTTCTAAATAAATTTTAGACATTATTTAAATATGTAAGTTTGTATTTAATTTAATAAGATTTTATAATTAAATTTATGAAATCTAAATTGTATTTATCTTATCAAATAAGTAATGTTTTACATAAAAATGTTAAAATGTTTTATTAAATAAATTTCCAGAAATTCATTTGATAACTTTTAAAATAAAGGAAGTTTATAAAATTTTTTTTATAATTTTTAGGAATTTTTATATATTTTAAAGGCTGAAAAAGGCATTTAAAAAAATAATTGAGGGTGTCCGGGTTCGAACCCGGGACCTCAAGGCTAGAACGTGAGCTTGTAACCAATGAACCAAAGGCCTCAGCCGCGGTAGTTCATGGTTTTTAATTCTTTTAAACACAGCCTTTAAGATTTCCCTCAAATCCATGAACCCTAATTCGATTTGTACCAAATTGGACACCAATTCAACATTGTTAATGAAATTAATCTTGGGGCTTTTAATCCCCAAGTAAAAACGAGTTTATAGAAGTCTTGATTACCTGTTGAAATGATGTAATTGTTGGGTTTGAGTCCGAGTTAGGTCGCGGCTTTGCAAGAACCAATTCAAGTGGAAAGTTTTGATGATAATCGAATTCCTTTCACAGAAAGTTTCTAAGGGTCTTGATAATCAAAAACCCTATGTTAATTTCAGTTTAGATTGCTCGTATGGTGGATTTTGATAAGGTTGTAGGTCCGTGACAATGGGGGTGATCGATTGTGGTGTTTGTGTGATTCTCAGATGCAATTGGGAGTTATATTAGTTTAGAAATAGACAAATGATTGTTCAGATTCAATTAATTTGATCGTGGCCAGGTAATCCGGCCGAAAGTGTGTTGAGTGGGTTTGGTTGCAATCGCACTCAAATTTTTAAATTTCCGTGGGGCTCAGGTTCGAATCTCACATGTGATACTGTCGGGAGAGTTTGATTGGACTCAAATCGATTAAATTTGGGTGTTTGGGCTCGCCGGAGTGTTGGCCGGAATAGTGGCCGAGAGGGAGAGGGTCGACGGGGTGGGGGGCTGGGATTTAAGAAATTACACATTTGGTCCCTGTGGTTTTAGAGTTTATATTTTATGCTATAAACTTAGATTTTAAGTTTTATAAATTACATAAATACCCCCTCAACTTATTTAAACTCCTAATTTTTTTATAACTTGTTAATTGTTCTATTTTTATAAATTGTTAACCTTTATTATTATTATTATTGTTATTATTATTATATTATTGTTGAAATTAACATCAACGTATTTAAACTTAATTGTTTATGAAATTAAATTTTAATTAATAAAAATACGAGATATTACAGTTTAAACCCTATAGTTTAATTAAAGGTAACGAAATTTCCGGGTTGTCACATCATCCCCCTGTTAGAGGAATTTTCGTCCCGAAAATTAAGATGTACTGGCAACATTCTTGAACAGGTTACGATACTTGCGCATCATTTTGTCCTCTCGTTCCCAAGTGAACTCAGGACCACGCCGGGAGTTCCACCGAACTCTGACAATCGGAATCTTGCTATGCTTTAGTTGTTTAACTTCCCTATCCATGATTTCAACTGGTTCCTCGACAAATCTGAGTTTCTCATCTACTTGCAGTTCCTTTAAAGGCACAACCAGTGATTTATCGGATAAACACTTCCTTAGGTTGGATACGTGAAAAACATTGTGCACACCACCAAGTTCAGCAGGTAGATTTAATTCATAGGCTACAGGGCCGATCCTTCTGACAATTTCAAAAGGCAACACGTAGCAAGGGTTCAATTTCCCTCATTTCCCAAAGCGTATAACTCCCTTCCAGGGAGATACCTTTAGCAAAACTTTATCTCCTTCCTGAAATTCAAGTGGCTTGCGGTGTTTATCAGCGTAGCTTTTCTGGCGATCCCTGGCAGCAGCCATGCGTTCTCTTATTTGGACAATTTTCTCATGAGTTTCAAAGATCAATTCTGGGCCAGTAAGTTGACTATCTCCAACTTCTGCCCAGCAAAGCAGTGATCTACATTTACGTCCATATAAGGCCTCGAATGGTGCCGCCTTGATGCTCGAATGATAGCTATTATTATATGAGAACTCTACCAAAGGTAGATGACCTTTCCAGTTCCTTCCAAAATCAATAGCACAAGCCCTAAGCATATCCTCAAGAGTCTGTATGGTTCTTTCACTTTGGCCATCAGTCTGAGGGTGATAGGTCGTGCTCATATCTAGGCGAGTGCCTAGAGCTTTCTGAAGTTTATCCCAAAAGATAGATGTAAATCGTGCGTCACGATCAGAGATGATAGACACTGGCACTCCGTGTCTAGAGATAATTTCTTTGATGTAAATCCTTGCAAGCTTCTCCATCTTGTCTTTCTCACGAATGGGTATGAAATGAGCTGATTTGGTGAGACGGTCAACAATAACCCAAATGGTGTCATTGCCCGTTTGAGATTTGGGTAAGCCAGTGACGAAATCCATGGTTATCATTTCCCACTTCTACACGGGGACTTCTGGTTGGGTGAACATTCCTGAAGGCTTTTGGTATTCGACCTTGACTTTAGAACAAGTCAAACACTTTGAGACATAAGTCGCAATATCTGCATTCATTCTTGGCCACCAGTAAACAAGCTTCAAGTCGTAATACATCTTATCTGTACCAGGGTGGATAGAGTACCTAGACTTGTGGGCTTTATCCATGATCAGCTTCTAAGATTCCCGTATAGGGGTATCCAAATCCTTTCTGCTATAAAGCGTACTCTATCTGAATGAACTTCAAACTGTTGGTCTAACCCTCGGAGGTTTTCATCTTTAATGTTTCTTCTTTCAATGCTTCAGTCTGTGAATTCAGAATTTGTGCCGGTAGGTTGCTTTGAATGGTAAGTTGTAGGGCTCGTACTCTACGAGGTTTCGTATGTTCTTTCCTACTAAAGCATCAGCCACAACATTTGCTTTACCGGGATGGTTCTTGATGGCACAATCATAATCGTTTAGTAGTTCAAGCCATCTCCTCTGTCTCATATTCATCTCCTTTTGATTATACAAGTTTTGAAGACTTGTGGTCGGTATAGATAGTGCACTTAGTACCGTACAGGTAGTGTCTTCATAGTTTAAGAGCAAACACAACTGCTCTTAGTTCTAGATCATGAGTTGTATAGTTCTTTTCATGAGCCTTTAACTGTCTTGAGGCATAGGCTATGACTTTGTCTTGTTGCATCAAAACACATCCCAGTCCTTGAACAGAAGCATCACAGTAGACTACAAAGTCTTCAATGCCGTCAGGTAAGGATAGTATAGGTGCACTGCATAACTTCTGTTTCAGTGTTTGAAAAGCAGCCTCTTGCTTAAGTCCCCAATGATATGCTACTCCCTTTTGGGTGAGCATGGTCAATCGTTGAGCTATCTTGGAGAATCCTTCGATAGATCTCCTATAATAGCTGGCTATGCCAAGAAATTGTCTAATTTCTGTTGGATTAGAAGGTGTAGGCCAACTTTTGATGGATTCAATTTTAGCTGGGTCTACATGAATGCCATTAGCATCAATCACATGACCAAGGAATTGAACTTCTTTTATCCAGAAATCACATTTTGAGAACTTAGCATAGAGCTCCTCTCTCTTTAGTAATTCAAGGATCAATCCTAGATGTTCCTCATGCTCATGCTCATTTTTAGAATAGATCAAGATGTCATCAATGAAGACAATGACAAACTTTTCTAGATAAGGCTTGCATACATGATTCATGAGGTCCATGAATACGGCAGGTGCATTTGTTAGCCCAAACGGCATGACTGTGAACTCAAAGTGACCGTATCGATTTCTGAAAGCCGTCTTCATAATATCTTCATCCCTGACTCTCAGCTGATGATAGCCGCTTCTAAGATCTATCTTTGAATAAATGCTTGAACCTTAAAGTTGGTCGAATAAGTCGTCACTACGTGGCAAGGGATAACGGTTCTTCATTGTCACTTTGTTCAGTTCTCGATAATCAATGCACATCCGGAAGGTTCCGTCTTTCTTCTTTACAAACAACACTGGTGCTCCCTATGGTGACGAGCTAGGTCTGATGAATCCTTTATCCAGGAGTTTCCTAAGCTGGTCAGATAGTTCTTTTAGTTCAGAAGGTGCGAGACGGTATGGTGCCCGAGCTATAGGTGTAGCTCTAGGTGTTAACTCAATTGAGAACTCGACCTCTCTTCTAGGGGGCAAACCAGGCAATTCATAAGGGAACACTTCAGGAAATTCCCTGACGACTGGTACATCTTCAATCTTCCTCTCCTTCTTATCTTTATCAGTGACTAAGGCTAGGACAGCAGTATGTCCTTTTCGAAAACACTTTTGAGCCTTTAAGTAGGAAATAACTCCCATCACAACACCAGTCTTATCTCCCTCAACACACAGGACTTCATCATTTGGTAGGGGTATGCAAATCATTTTGTCTTTACATACAATTTCTGCAGAGTTTTTGGATAGCCAATCCATACCAACTACCACATCAAAGCTTCCCAAAGTAATGGGCATGAGGTCTATTGGTAGGATATGACCTGATAAACTTAGTGTATGGTTCTTCAGAATTTGTAATGCGGTTAAGGATTTACCATTTGCTAATTCTACTACATGACTCATCTAGGGGTACAGGTTCCACATTCAAGTGCTTATAGAAAGTATTGGATACGAAGCTTCTATCAGCTCCCGTGTCAAATAAAACTATAGCATAAACATCATTTACCAAAATTTTCCCATAATAATGTTAGGGTCTTTTAGAGCCTCACCTTTCCCAATCACGAAGGCTCTGCCCTTGGCTGTATCTTTCTTTTCCCAATGCAATCTCTGGAAACATGGCCCTTTTCTCCACATCTGAAACAGGTAACTCCCTTCTTACCATCATTCTGCTGATTACTATCTTTCTTTCCTTGATCTTGAGTCTTGGTCTACATTCAGGAGCAGTGTGCCCCTTCCTGTGGCATTTGTAGCAAATGACTGCAGTACACTTGCCATGGTGACGCTTGTTACACCTCTGACATCTAGGCGGAATGCCCTGATTGTCACTTTTCTTTTCTGGATGTTGCTTCTTGTTTGCACCTTGATTCTCACTTTCTTTAGAATCTTCGAACTTTCTCTTTCCTGAGCTTTCAGTAGTAGCACCCTTACCCTTGATCCTTGGTGGGAACTTCCCTTGAGCCACAACCTCATTAGTCAGCTTGTGAGCTATCTTAATGGCCTGTTGGATTGAAGTTGGGTTGGAGGAAATGACCATAGACTGAATGACTGGAGATAGTCCACGAATATAGCCTTCAATTCTTCTGTGAGCAGGCTCCATCATATGTGTGCACAAAGTTGCATACTCATGATTCTCGGTGGTATAAATTTCAATCTCAGATCCCACCATCTTGTGGTTCCAGCACTCTGTTTCAAACTTTTGTACTTCTTCCCTCGGACAGTACTCTTCCCTCATCAATTGTTTGAATTCATCCCAAGCCATAACATTGGCTAGTGGGAGAGTAAGTCTTGAAACTTCAGTCTTCCAGAATGAGAGTGCAGCTCCACTCAATGCTCCTGAGACATACTTTGTCCTATTCGCATCTGAACATTCAGATATAGCAAAGATGGACTCATATTTCTCAAACCACCTTATGAGCCCAATGGCCCCTTCTGCCCCAGTGAAGATATCGGGCTTGCAGTCTAGGAACTTCTTATAGGAATAGTGATGACCATTCTGAGCAGCCTGAATGGCTAGGGCTGAAGCAACACCTTGATTGACCAAAACTTGTATTTCTTCAGGAGTCATCCCTCTTGGGACAGTTCCTCTACCGCGTCCTCTACCTCTGCCTCTGCCTCTGCCCGCTGATGCGTCCATCTATCATGAAATTATTTGGTGAGAATTCACACTTTGATATATTCAATAGATGCATTCTATATCAAATATTCAAAGTATGGACAATTACTGTAAGATAGATGGGAATTTAAGAAAACTGGGTTTTTCGATTAAATTCAGTAAGGCATGAGTACTAGGGAAACAAGTCTCTCTTTATGTTAGGACAAGCGTAGCTTAGAAAAAAAATTTTGCTCCAAAATCCGTCTTCGTTAGGATTTATCTCTGGTGCAGGCACAAGGTCATTAGCTGAAGCTTTCTCTAGTTCGTCTATACGGTGGCTCCTCTGATCAGTAGTTCATTCTTAGTTTCCTTCCTCTAGAATCGTTTGACATTCTCGTTGTAGAAGCATATAACTTCTTAATCCTAGTCGATCTCTAACTAAGGAAATTTACTTTGTGCAACTATTGTGTGTGGCTATAGGCTAGATGCAATTCCTAACTCATTATAACCAATGGCTTTGATACCAATCTGTCACACCCTCAAATTCCGGGTCTGGAATTTATCACGGAGGAGTGAACAAACAGGATCAGACACATTAGTCACACATGAGATGCAGTTATCTATATGATGAATTTTAGATAATCATTCCATTAATATTCAGAGTAATAAATATTATACGTAGCGGAAATAAAAGATAGATTGTTTCTTAATGATACGTCTAATCATATCTCAAATAATAAGCAATATGTGTCTTGAGCTCTTATATGATCCTACGTGCATGTCCATAAGCTCCTAGTAGATACCTGAGAATACATGTAAAATCAAGTGTCAACACAGGGTTGGTGAGTTCATAGGTGAGTAAAACATAAATGATAAACCATTAATTATCATCAAAGTAGGATTTACTGTAAAAGTGTGAGTATAAACTGCCCACTGGTATCATGTTGTATATGAATAGTCTGTCGGAACCCTTTTATAAGGTGAACCTCCAATCCCACATACTAACTAAGTACAAGCCAACAAATCCTTCACATAGGAATTGCCCATTTATCATAGTTTATTATCCTTTTTATATGTATATTACATTAGTTATAATAATTTCAAATCAGTGGGAGCAAATCCTCCTTTACATTTATCCTCATATGGGTTGTAAGTGGAACTATAATGGCAAACTTTACACATAGTGCACATCTACCTTCTCAACACAAAACAGTCATCCCGAATGACTTATAAGATCTTTGTGCATCTTGGTAAGGACCACATGTCCAAACCTTTGTAGGGGTAAGTCACACCTCGATAGTACTATCCAAAAGATCCCTGCTTATTGACAGGATCTTAGCTTCTTGTTTGATCAATTAGGTTGTATTCGCAGTGGATTTAGTTCAAGAATTAGACAAACAAGCAAGAACACAATAGATTTAACAATAAAACAGTAAGTTATAGAGAAGTTCTGCAAAAGAAAATATTTCATTCAATACAAGCTTTGACTGCGGCTGTTGTTAGCAGCGGCTACAATTAGGTCATCTTCTTTATATAGAGAAGAATAACCTAATGCTGATGTCACATGGCACTGACATCAACTGTTATTTAACTAATTACTGACAGAACACCTAAACTACTGAAGATGTCACAACAGCTGACATCTTCTTACAAAATGCTAAGTGTTCTACCTATTACAACTACTGAAAAGAAAACTACTGAAAAACTACAACGACTGAAGAACAAACTCTTCAGTCGTTTACAAACTACTGAACTATAACAGCTGAAGAACAAACTCTTCAGCTGTTGTACAAACTACTGAAAAGGAAAAATACAAAACAACTGAAAAGAAAAACCATCACAACAACTGAAGAAGACTTCTTCAGCTGTTGTGACAAACTCTAAAGCTTCAGCACTTTGGTCTTCAGACTTTGGTCTTCAGATGATTCATCAGCTGATGACTTCAGTAGTTGTCATCAGCTGATGTCTTCAGTCATTGTCTTCAGACTTTGTGCATCAGTTGTTGATCTTCAGTTCTTCAGTTCTTCAGTTGTTGATCTTCAGCACTTGTCTTCAGTACTTGAAGTCTTCAGTACTTGTATTCATCAGTACTTCAGACTTCAGTACTTATCTTTACCACTTTGGGATCTCCAGCTGTTGTACTTCAGATCTTTGATCTTCAGCTGTTGATTCTTCAGACTTTGTCAAACTGCTGATGAAGGTCTTCAGCAGTTGTTGTGATGTCATGTGGGACTTAGAGGTTTTCCTGATCTTGGCTCATTGGTTCTTTTGGTCTAACAAACTCCCCCTGAACCAATGCAGCCAAAACCTCTAAGTTATTTATTGTCCCACTTATTGTTGGCATAAAAGTTGGTCTATTTCCTTCTGGATCAGATTAGAAGTTGACCCTGATAAGCACTGGCCTGGGAGGAGGTCTCTGATATTTGTTTGGCTAAGTATGGATGGGAGCCCTGTCTTGGGGAACTGGACACAAGGCTGTTGTCCCATCCATGAGACTTACCTCCCACGTACGAGCCGGTAGGATTCTCTTGTGTAGCCTTGAAGAAATGTCATTTGTTCTTCTTTGGTTAGGACTTCAGCCTCACCTTCGAATAGTCCTTCACGGCCGTACAGCTCTGAGACAAACTTGGCCTGTTTGCCATTTTTGAGCTTAACTGTTGTAACTTGTCTATAGGTGAATTCATCTGGGTGTCTGCCTTCTAGCAACAAGTTGAGCTCATCTTTGTGGAAGTTCTCAAGCCTCTTATAGACTAACCCTTTCCTAACCACCCTATTCTCCAACATCATGTGGGGTGATTGGTTAGCTCTATAGGCCTTCTCGAACTCTTCCACAATTTCCCAGGGTGTTATTACAAGAGCCACAGAGATCACTTCATCTACAATCTTCTTAAATTGGCTCTTGTATCTCACAGGCATATCTTTCTTAATTATCCTATGAGCCACCCTAGGATCAGGACAAGTCCTCACTCTATCTTTATCATATTGAAAGGTTTGCTTAAGAGTGAAGAGTCTCAGAGCTTCCTTCTTCATGTTAAGTATAGAGGAGGTGGCAGCATAGGCTTTGTCTATGCTTTTCAGCATTTCTTCATCATGTAATCTCTGCTGCTCCTCCTCTTCTAACTTAACCCTCACAGCATCCATCTGTGAGGTAGGAGTGATGGTTTTGGGTTTGGCTTTGGGTAGAGGAATGACTGCAGAAAGAGGCAGTCTATCCTCCTCATCCTCCTCTTTTCTTTTTCTTACAGCCTCAACACCCTTCTCTTCTTCTGCAAGGGTGGATCATTGGCTGTGGGTTTTGATGGTGAAGGGGTTGGTTTTGTGGGTTGTGTTTGGGTTGTTGGTGTGGGAATGTTGGCAGGCCTTGCTAGTAACTTAGAGATAAGGGTAGGTTTGGTTTGTTTTACTAGCAGGGTCCTGTTCCCAGCACCGGCTTCAGAAAGGGCTTCAGCGACCAGCTCTTTTGTGAAATCACCAACCGAACAAATCTTGGTGGCTATAGCCAAGATTCTGTCCCTGGTCCATGCCTTGACATCAAGGACTGGCCTCCCTAGATACTTCGAAATGAATCTACTCATAGCCTCGAGTCTCTTTTTATCCTCTTGGCTATAAGTAGACTATCGGTGTTCTATCTCCCTTGTCTCCATCTTCCTAATCTCCTGATCTAGCAAGGCAGTGTCCATGTCAAAGCCTTGCCTGAACAGCTGATCAATGACAGAGTCCATTGATCTGCTTTGTTCAGCATCAGCCTCCTTGATAAGGGCTGCTAGATCAGGATCACCCTTCTCTACCTTCTCTCCTCTCTTCTTTTGATAAGTGACACTGAAATCCTTTTGGATTTCAGCCACTTCTATCCGCTCACTCTCCTCCCTCACCTTCTCCTTCCCCTTCACCCTTTCTGTCTCCTCTACCAACACCCTCTCAGTTTCCACCTCTTTCCCTACTTCTTTCTCTTCCTCTACCCTCTTCCTCTTAGCTTGCACTGATGTCTCCCCCTTTTTGGGTGCATTGGTTAGGGTTTGACTATCAGCAAGCGCTTTGGCAACAGCAGCCTCCACCATGGGTTGTATATGTGTGGGAAGCCTCTCATCAATGGTTTTTATCATAATTTCTGTGATTATAGGTGTGATGAGAGGCAGGGATTTCTGGAAGATAGCATCTAGCTTCTCAGGAGGGTTCTATTCCTGAGAACTAGTGCCAGAAGCAGGGGCAGGTGGCTGAGTTTGTAGGAGTGGTTGAGTGTATATGAGACCTTCGGGTGAAGGTGTCATCTGTGGGTCAATGGTGGCAGATGGACTTCTATCCTGAGACATTTTGGCAAGCAGCTCTTTGAGTCTGCTTACCTCATCCTCTAAGATAGTGTTTTGTGCAAGTACATCATAGAAGAAGCACGGGTCATCATCAGTTTGCACTGAATCACCTGACCTCCTTATAGGGTCAGGATGTACATGCACTGAGTGTGGCTCAGATATTGCATGTGCCCCTTGGTCTTGGTACTGGGGACTTCCAGCCTCCGGATTGGATCCATCATCGGCAGTTGCCTCTGGTGAGGTCTTATTTATGGTACCAGCTTCACCCTGCTCAGATGTTGATGCAGAGGAAGTGGCAGCCTCACCAGAATATCCTATCTCCCTAGCCACACTGGGAGATTGGATATGTGATTCTCTGTGTTGTGGGCTCCCACCAGCACTTGTGTCCACCCTCTCTTCGGTTGGAGTTTCCCCAGTTGGAATTGGTTTCTGGGGAGAGGGTGGAGTGCTCAGATGGGTCAACACTT
The DNA here is from genome assembly GCA_024085815.1 of Flaveria linearis. Taxonomy (NCBI): domain Eukaryota; kingdom Viridiplantae; phylum Streptophyta; class Magnoliopsida; order Asterales; family Asteraceae; genus Flaveria; species Flaveria linearis. Next base: position 70,910,924 of record CM044011.1, read on the forward strand.
TGGCGATTATTAGTGTAGGGCTTTGTGGGGTGGTTTCAGTGGGTGATGGGCTTGAAGCAGATTGCACATGGGGAGGAATGTGCGTTTCAATGGAAATCTTCTCAAGTGATATAGATTCCAGATTTGTGGCTGAACCAGAAGTGGTTGCATCAGGATCCTGTTGAGAGGAAACCTGTGCGGTTGTGGTGGGTGGAGTCGTGGTGACTGCTGGGAGAATCTGACCAGCAGCCACTTCCTGCCTTTGTGTTGCAGGGGCATCCTCAGGGGACTCATTTCCCTGAGTAGCCTTTGTTGGCTTCTTTTTAGTTTTTGGCTTGGTGGGGACTTTGGATTTGGAGGTGGAGGCTGTGGGTTCCAGCTGCGTGGGTTTTCGCAGCTTGGCAGCCTGTTTGAGTGATTGGTCGGTGTTGTGCCTGGAGTATACCTCAGCTAGAACAGCCATGGCAGGGACCCCAGTGCCAACAAGTCCCTCAGCACTAAGCTGGCTCTCGATGATGGCCATTATGAACCGAGGATACAAGATCCAACGGTTAGAAATGGGTTTTGTGGCCATATCCTTGATTTCTAAAAATATTATATCAGTAAAGTTCAGAGGTTGTTTTTCAAGGATAGAATATAATACCTGTTGCCACCTTGTGGACATCTGGTCCCATGAAGATGTTTTGGGGGCCAGACACACATTCACCATGTGGAAGATAAGACGTTGAGGATCTGGGAAGTGTTTCTTCAACAAGGTGGAGGCAGATAGGTCACCCTGATAGTCGTTGGCTGTGAAAGATAGATCGAAGGCGCCTTTGGGGTAAGAGGTTGGGAAGGTGGCATCCTCCAGCTTTAGGGTTTGTCGAATAGTAGCTGGAGTGATAACCACTGGGTGGTTGTTTACGGAGGACCGGAGAGAGACCTCGCCATCGTTCTCTCCGGTGTGAACGGTTATGTTCGTCCAGAACTGTGCTAATGAATCGGCATATATGGTGGGGTTGATAAGGAAGGCCGTTTGGTAAGGTGAATCGGTCATCAGTTCGACGGCATGATGGAACTTTGTCCAGAATGGCGATTTAGTAAGGTACGCGACACAGTTGTGTCGAGCCTTGAGTTGCATGGTCGCCATTAATGGTGTGTGGAAGGTTTCAGAGATTTTGAAATTTTAGGTCAAGTAAGAATAAAAAGCTCTGAAGGTTGGGTATTTATAGGGTATGGCAAAGGTTGAAAGAAAACTACTGAAGGTTTTGGTGTTAGTCATCAGTTGTTGAAACGACTGATGACGTGGTTTTAACCTTCAGTGGTTGTAACATCTGAGGACTTGGTGTTAGTCTTCAATAGATGAAACTACTGAAACCTTGGTTTTGTCCTTCAGATGTTGTAAACGGCTGAAGACTTGTTGTCAGTCTTCAGTAGTTATAAACTACTGAAGACCTATTTTTCATCTTCAGACGTTGTAACAACTGAAGACTTGGTGTTAGCCGTCAGTAGTTGTGAACTACTATCATCAGTAGTTGTGAACTACTGAAGACATGGTATTGCTTCAGTTGTTGTAAACAACTGAGGACTTGGTGTTAGTCATCAGTAGTTTTGAAACTACTGAAGGCATGGTTTTGTCCTTCAGTTGTTTGGGTATGAAACAGCAGCTGTTGGCATCAGCTGAAGAGTAAAATTACTCATCAGCTGTTTCCGTCAAATCAGTTGTTTCATGCTGACCTCCAAATTTACTCATCAGCTCTTTGGCTGACTTTCAGATGTTTCATTGACCCTTCAGCTCTTGTGAATATTTATGCCTTCAACTCTTGTGATCAGATGTTCACAAGTGCTGATGAAATACTCTTCAGAGCTGGTGAACAAATTTTGTCTTCAGTACTTGTGTAAGATTACACATCAGTACTTGTGAACAAAATTTGTTCTTCAGTACTTATTTGTTTGAAAATAATACATCAGTAGTTGTAATCCACCTCACTACGTCAGTTGTTTTCAACAAATAATGTACATCAGTACTTTGAAGCATTTTAGTCTTCAGTAGTTGTGAAAATACTAAAGATTCAATTACTCATCAGTACTTATATTTGATCTTTGCATACTAATGCTCATCAGTACTTGTGAACTGAGAGCATCAGTTTTGGTCAAATTATTCTAGCTGCAGCATACCAATCCTTAGTACCAAGTTTTGAAATGTGGCACTATCTAGAGGCTTAGTAAATATATCTACAAGCTCATCAGCACTAGGCACAAACTTAGGATCAATCAGACCTTTTTCATAGCAATCCCTAATAAAATGATGTCTGATCTCTATATGTTTAGTTCTAGAGTGCTGGACTGGATTTTTGACAATGCAAAGAGCTGAAACACTATCCATTAATAATGGAGTCTTAGTCTCTGTAATGCCATAATCCAAGAGTTGGTTCTGAAGCCAGAGTATCTGAGATGTACAACTTGCAGCAAGTATGTACTCAGCTTCAGCAGTGGATGTAGCAATTGATGTTTGTTTCTTACTCTGCCAAGAAACTAAACAATTGCCTAGGAATTGGCAACCACCAGAAGTGGATTTTCTGGTGACTTTGCATCCTGCATAGTCACTATCAGAGAAAGCAACTAATTTGCAAGAATGCCCAGTTGAATACCAAAGACCTAGTAATTAGGTACCTTGCAGATATCTAAAGATCCTTTTGACTGCAATCAAATGGGATTCTTTAGGTGCAGCCTGAAATCTAGCACAGGCACATGTTGCAAACATGATGTCTGGTCTAGAAGCTGTAAGGTACATCAAGGACCCAATCATACATCTGTAAAGGGTTTCATCAACCGTTTTACCTTTCTGATCTACATCTAGTTGTGTGATGCTGCTCATAGGAGTAGAACAGGGCTTACAGGTTTGTAAATCAAACTTATTCAACAACTCTTTGGTGTATTTGGACTGATGGATGAAGATTCCATCATCCCTTTGTTTGATTTGTAAACCTAGAAAGAATTGTAATTCCCCCATAGCACTCATTTCAAACTTTTGCTTCATGAGCATTGTAAATTCATCACACAACTTTAGATCAGAGGATGCAAAGATGATGTCATCTACATAAATTTGAACAAGGAGCTTATGCTGTCCTACAGTCTTGATGAATAAGGTTTTATCAATGGTGCCTCTAGTGAACTTATTCTCTAGAAGAAAAGTTGATAGTGTTTCATACCAAGCTCTAGGAGCTTGCTTCAGCCCATAAAGAGCCTTATCAAGCTTGTACACCCAATCAGGATGTTTATTGTCCTCAAAGCCAGGTGGTTGACACACATAAACTTCTTCTTTTATTTTACCATATAAGAAGGCACTTTTGACATCCATTTGATAGACCTTAAGACTGTGAAAGGCAGCATAAGCTAAGGACAGTCTGATTGCTTCCAGTCTGGCCACAGGGGCAAAGGTCTCATCATAATCGATGCCTTCCTCTTGTGCAAACCCCTGAACAACCAGCCTGGCCTTGTTCTTAACTATTTGGCCCTTCTCATCTGTTTTGTTCCTAAATACCCATTTGGTGCCTATTGCACACTTACCTTGGGGTAATGGAACAAGCTCCCACACTTGCTGTTTCTTGAACTGAAGAAGCTCAAGCTGTATAGCTTCCACCCATCCATTGTCTCTTAAAGCAACATGATAGTTCTTTAGCTCTTGCTGACTGATGAAGAGAGCATAAAAGCAGAAGTTGGACAATTGATTCCTGGTTGAAACTCCAGCATTGATATCACCAATGATTTGAGATGTGGGGTGATTCTTCAGCTCTTGATACACTATAATATCTGTGCAAGTGTTTGTAGACACATCAGCAGCAACAGATGGTGATGGAGATTCCTGAAGCCATGTAGAAGATGGCAGCTCAAATGAAGTAGAGCAAGCAGAAATCTCATCAGCATTTGTTGTGGATGGAGCTGCTGAGGCTACAGGAGCATCAGGTTTAGTGGACTCAGGCAGGTTGTCACTAAACCTGAAGAGGTGAGTACTGACTACATCATCATCAGTACCACCAGATGGAGAACTATTGACAGGCTCAACAGCTGGAGGTTGATAGGGAACATATTGCAGTATGTCCAGATCAAACAACTCCACAGGGTTTTGTGGAATCTTGTCCTTTGGAGATTCATTAAACTTAACATGCAGAGTTTCTTCAACCACCTTTGTTCTATAGTTGAAGACTCTGTATGCCTTGCAAGTTGATGAATAACCAACAAAATACCCTGCATCCACCTTACTAGCAAACTTCTGGAGTGGGTTGCTAGTGTTGAGAATGAAACATGGACACCCAAAGGCTCTAAAGAATGAAATCAGAGGAGCCAAATGATGAAGAACTTCATAAGGAGTCTTCATCAGCCTCTTATTCACTAACGCTCTATTCTGTACATAGCAAGCTGTATTGACAGCTTCAGCCCAAAAGGTCAGTGGCAACCCTGAGTCAGCCAGCATTGACCTTGCAGCTTCAATGAGAGTCCTGTTCTTTCTCTCAACCACTCCATTCTGCTCAGGAGTTCTAGGAATACTAAACTGCCTTTTAATTCCCTTGGACAGGTAGAAGTCATCAAGTGTGTGGTTTCTAAACTCTGTTCCATTGTCACTCCTCACACACTTGACCTGCAGGGAATACTGCTTTTCTACAAATAACATAAAGTTCATGATAGTCTTGGCTGCTTCATCCTTGGAGTGCAAGAAGAAAGTCCATACAAACCTGGAATAATCATCCACAATTACCAGGTAGTATTTCTTCTTTGCCATGCTCATCACTTTGACAGGACCAAAGAGATCCATGTGCAGAAGCTGCAAGCAGGCAGTGGACTTTGGTTCTTCTATTGAAGGGAATGAAACTTTGTGTTGTTTTCCTTTTAAGCAAGCAGTGCAGTTATCTTCACACTTGAACTCCTTCAAAGGCAATCCTCTTACTAAACGATGGCTTATCAGCTGATTCATGTTCTTAAAATTAACATGCCCCAGCCTTCTATGCCATAGAGTAGACTCTTGAGGAGAGGCCTTGGAGAATAGGCAAGGATGGCCTTTTAGATCTATCTTTTTAGAAAGATCTAAGGCATACACTCTTCCTGTCCTGTTGGCCTTCAGGAGAGTGTATTCATCCAATACCTTGTCAATCAAATTTAGAACTTTGGATGACAGAATCCGACAGTTCTGGCTTGTGAAAAGGGCAACATGGCCTTTATCACACATTTGACTGACACTCAAGAGGTTGTACTTGAGATTCTCTACATGGTTAACATCATCAAACCTTATTTCCCCATTGGAAACAAAGCCTTTTCCGATGATGTAACCCTTTGCATCATTGCCAAAGGAGACAAATCCCTTCTTTCCTTGAGAGTAGTCATTAAGAAGGGAGCTGCTTCCAGTCATGTGCATGGATCCTCCACTGTCTACATACCAGATGCTTCTTTGGCATGTTGAAGAACCCTGCAATCATAACCACATGTTAGTTAGTTTTAGAGACCCAAACCTGTTTGGTTTTGGGTCTGTTCTCAACTACAGTTGCAACACTAACAGGTGTGTTATGTGTAACAGCCTGAGGTGAAGGAGATGGTGCAGAAGAGGAACCCTTTGGCTTGGACTTCCTTTTCTGTGGTTTCAACACAGGAGCATCTAAATGGTTGACTCTTCCCATTAGATGCTGAACCATCATCACCAGTTGTGTCTGACTTTGTGATAAAGCTTTCAGCTCTTCAGACATATTGGGACTTGCTGATGATGGATTCCTATGTTGCACCATCTTCTTTTGAGCAACCTCAGCTGTTGCCTGAGTAACCCCTACCTTCTTTTTTGATTTAGCTTTGGGCTTAGGGATTTCAGGCTTTGATGTTGCTAGTACAAACTTGGTCTCAAACTCATTCTTCATTTTATTTATGTCCTTTTTAATTTTCTCCTTTTGTTTAAGTTTGGAACCCCTTTTGTACCAGCAATCATCAGTAAGATGATTGAACAAGCCACATATCTCACATGGCTTCTTCTTCATCTTATGTTGATCATCACTGAAGAGGATGAAACTGCTGAAGACTTGTTCTTCAGTTGTTTGCTATCAGTACTAGCAGTTTTCTTCCTAGTAGTGCCTGCTTTCCTAACATCCTCTTTAGCTGTCTTCAAACCTTTTCTACTGTTAGTTTTCTTCTCTTTAGTGCTGACAGTAGTTGAGGTTTGAACTTCAGATGTTATCACTTGCTCTCCAGTACTTTCAGTACTTCTAGAGACAACACCTGAGTTGATCAACCTTTTGATCATGTGACAGTCAGCATTTGAACCATCAGCTGTTGTAGCATCAGCTGATTGGTTTTGGCAGGAGTTAATGCTGACTTCTATCTCTGATGATGCTGAATCAGAAGATAGTAGGTCACATGATGAGAAGGATTGGTTATTGCTCTCTCCATCAGATTCAACTTCTGCTCTTGAAGTAAAATCTGTAGGAGGAGCAGTGTGATTATAACCAATGCCAAACTTCACATTGGAAGCTGATTGCTTGCTAAGAAGCATTTCAAAACCCTTGCATGATTGCACCCATCGATCACACTCTACGTGGGTGGTTGCAAGAGTTTCTTTGAGGTCTCTGTACTTCTCTAGAAGTACATCTTCCCTAGCTTTATCATCTTTTATTTGGCATTTAAGCTTGTAAATCTCATCATTTTTCTCATTAAGTGCAGCCTCAAATTCAGCTTTCTTTTTGGAAATTGTTTGCCCTAGCTCAAGATTTTATCTATTAAAGCTACATTTGCTTCTCTAATAGAGGCAAATGCTGCTATGCATGATTCAGAACAAAGCTTGGCTTTGGCCTCAGAGGATACCTGCGATGAAGCATTTGATGATGACCCCTCAGCAGACTCAAGGGCCATCAGAGCAAGATTTCCAAAAGGATTATCACCACCATGTTGACCAGCACCTTGGAGTAGTTGTTCCTGACCAGATAGATCATCTGGCAGACTACTCCAGTCAACAACTCCTGGGGTGAAGAAGCTGTGTTGTTGAGGTTGTGTTTGATGATGAGATTGGGAAGATTAAGGCTCAGGAAGAGCATGTGGTGGCTGAGCAGAAGGTGCTTGAGTTTGACTGGGCTGAGGCACATAGTAGCAGGGGTATGGGTATGGCATATGACCCTGAGGCACAAAATAAGCAGGTGATGCCTGTGCTTGTGATGGATGGCCAGAACTGGAGGAATGTTGCCCTCTGTGCTGTTAGCTATTGCCTGGAAAAGTCACAAAGGGTGCAGAGGAGTTAGATCCAGATGATCTACACTCTCTAGCAAAGTGTCCAAGCCTTTGGCACTTGTGACACCTCAACTTGCTCTTGTCAAAATCAACTTTGGTTTTACCAGAGAGACCAGGGAATTTCCTGCCAGTTCTCTTGTAGAACTTTTGAGATCTGATATTTATCATTGCCATTTGGTTCAAAATATCCATCTCTTCCAGATCATCATCTGGAATGCCCTTCAAGTCCTCCATCAGAAAGCACAGATTTTCACTGCTACCTCCTGAACTACTACTAACACCAACAAAAGCTTGTCCAGAGTTGGTAGAGAAATCAATATGCTCATCATAAGAACTCTCTGATGCAGCATATTCAGACTCCTGACTTATCAAGGCAGCATTGCCATGGACAAAGTCATCAGTGAGCTTGCCAGATGATGACAACTTCCTTTTCTGTTCTATCTCTCTTTCAAATGTAAGCAGTTTCCCATGAAGTTGGGTGAGAGATAGAGTGTCCAGATTTGCACTGGAGCGTAGGACAATGGTATAAGTGTCCCATCTCTCAGGCAGGGATCTAAGAAAGTGGTTGTTCATCTGACTATTTGAATACTCTTGTTTAACCATTTTCAGTTCAGAAATAAGACAAGAGTATCGCTCATACTGTTGAGTCAGTGTCTCACCCTTCCTATGAGAGAATGTCTCATATTGTTGGGCGAGGATTTCCCTAGTGTTTGCTAAGACCTCATTGGTTCCTCCAAATTGTTCCTTCAGAGCAACCAAGAGATCATGAGCAGTTTCATGATGCAAAAGTCCTGAGTAGATCTCATTTGGAATTGCCATAGCCAAAATTCCATGGGCTTTAGCATCAATCTCGAACAGCTTAAGATCTTCGTCCGAATATTGTTCAGGTTTCTTCGAAACCTTCTCATTTGATTCAGGAACGCTCACCATAGGCATGTGTGGTCCATGTACCACTGACTTCCAACAACCAGAGCTGTTGACAGACAAGTGATGGAGCATACGTCGTTGCCATATGTTATACTCACTCCTCACAAGCATCGGAGGCTTTGTTGAGGAGCCAGCATTGTGAGGATCGTTAGTTGGTGTTGCCATTTCATATTTTAGTCAAGTTCAAGGTAAACAAAACAAATCTAGCTCAAAAACCACGAGAACCTCAAGTTTAACAGTCAAAAGCAGCAGAAAATCAATCTCTATAACTAATTCTTTCAAATTGCTAATTCGATCAAACGTAGCTATCAAAAGAGCAGTTTCAAATGATCAATTGTTAGATGATCAATGATTAACCTGCTCTGATACCATTTGACAGGATCTTAGCTTCTTGTTTGATCAATTAGGTTGTATTCGCAGCGGATTTAGTTCAAGAATTAGACAAACAAGCAAGAACACAATAGATTTAACAATAAAACAATAAGTTATAGAGAAGTTCTGCAAAAGAAAATATTTCATTCAATACAAGCTTTGACTGCGGCTGTTGTTAGCAGCGGCTACAATTAGGTCATCTTCTTTATATAGAGAAGAATAACCTAATGCTGATGTCACATGGCACTGACATCAACTGTTATTTAACTAACTACTGACAGAACACCTAAACTACTGAAGATGTCATAACAACTGACATCTTCTTACAAAATGCTAAGTGTTCTACCTATTACAACTACTGAAAAGAAAACTACTGAAAAGCTACAACGACTGAAGAACAAACTCTTCAGTCGTTTACAAACTACTGAACTATAACAGCTGAAGAACAAACTCTTCAGCTGTTGTACAAACTACTGAAAAGGAAAAATACAAAACAACTGAAAAGAAAAACCATCACAACAACTGAAGAAGACTTCTTCAGCTGTTGTGACAAACTCTGAAGCTTCAGCACTTTGGTCTTCAGACTTTGGTCTTCAGATGATTCATCAGCTGATGACTTCAGTAGTTGTCATCAGCTGATGTCTTCAATCATTGTCTTCAGACTTTGTGCATCAGTTGTTGATCTTCAGTTCTTCAGTTCTTCAGTTGTTGATCTTCAGCACTTGTCTTCAGTACTTGAAGTCTTCAGTACTTGTATTCATCAGTACTTCAGACTTCAGTACTTATCTTCAGCACTTTAGGATATTCAGCTGTTGTACTTTAGATCTTTGATCTTCAGCTGTTGATTCTTCAGACTTTGTCAAACTGCTGATGAAGGTCTTCAGCAGTTGTTGTGATGTCATGTGGGACTTAGAGGTTTTCCTGATCTTGGTTCATTGGTTCTTTTGGTCCAACACTTATTAATAGTCCAGTATACAGAGAAGGGTTTTCATTGTAACCATATGTAATCATAAATGTGATCAATTATTATTTAACATAATACATAAAAATAATTTGAAATTTCAATTATAACATGTATTCCTCCCAAAAATATTTAAATGATTAAAAAGAGGAATAGTTAAGTATGAACTCACCTCAGTTCTTGTGTGGTGTTGACAAGCTAGTAAATTCCTCATAAGGAATTATTACATAAGTAAATAGATACAAATCCATAACCTAAATAATTTAGATCTTGAACCTGAAGTTCAATTGATCTAGGGTTTGGTTTTCTGGGATTTGTTATAAACATATAATTAAATCATTTAATTATTTTTGTTAATTCTTTAATAACTAAAGATTTGCATTTCATAATATTTGATTAATTTAATAATCATTTTAACATATCATTATGTTCTAAATAAATTTTAGACATTATTTAAATATGTAAGTTTGTATTTAATTTAATAAGATTTTATAATTAAATTTATGAAATCTAATTTGTATTTATCTTATCAAATAAGTAATGTTTTACATAAAAATGTTAAGATGTTTTATTAAATAAATTTCCAGAAATTCATTTGATAACTTATAAAATAAAGGAAGTTTATAAAAGTTATTTTTATAATTTTTAGGAATTTTTATATATTTTTAAAGGCTGAAAAAGGTATTTAAAAAATAATTGAGGGGCCCGAGTTCGAACCCGGGACCTCAAGGCTAGAACGTGAGCTTGTAACCAGTGAACCAAAGGCGTCAGCCGCGGTAGTTCATGGTTTTTAATTCTTTTAAACACAGCCTTTAAGATTTCCCCCAAATCCATGAACCCTAATTCGATTTGTACCAAATTGGACACCAATTCAACATTGTTAATGAAATTAATCTTGGGGCTTTTAATCCCCAAGTAAAAACGAGTTTATAGAAGTCTTGATTATCTGTTGAAATGATGTAATTGTTGGGTTTGAGTCCTAGTTAGGTCGCGGCTTTGCAAGAACCAATTCAAGTGGAAAGTGTTGATGATAATTGAATTCCTTTCACAGGAAGTTTCTAAGGGTCTCGATAATCAAAAACCCTATGTTAATTTCAGTTTAGATTGCTCGTATGGTGGATTTTGATAAGGTTACAGGTCCGAGACAATGGGGGTGATCGATTGTGGTGTTTGTGTGATTCTCAGATGCAATTGGGAGTTATATTAGTTTAGAAACAGACAAATGATTGTTCAGATTCAATTAATTTGATTATCTTAGTGTTTTAGTGCGATCGTGGCCATGTAATCCGGCTGAAAGTGTGTTGAGTGGGTTTGGTTCCAATCGCACTCAAATTTTTAAATTTTCATGGGGCTCAGGTTCAAATCTCGCATGTGATACTGTCGGGAGAGTTTGATTGGACTCAAATCGATTAAATTTGGGCGTTTGGGCTCGCCGAAGTGTTGGCCGGAATAGTGGCGGAGAGGGAGAAGGTCGACGGTGTGGGGGGCTGGGATTTAAGAAATTACACATTTGGTACCTGTGGTTTTAGAGTTTATATTTTATGCTATAAACTTAGATTTTAAGTTTCATAAATTACATAAATACCCCCTCAACTTATTTAAACTCCTAATTTTTTTTATAACTTGTTAATTGTTCCATTTTTATAAATTGTTAACCTTTATTATTATTATTATTATTATTATTATTATTATTATTATTATTATTATTGTTATTGTTATTATTATTATTATGATTGTTGAAATTAACATCAACGTATTTAAACTTAATTGTTTATAAAATTAACTTTTAATTAATAAAAATACGAGATGTTATAGTTTAAACCCTATAGTTTAACTAAAGGTAACGAAATTTTCCGGGTTGTCACATCTACGTCGTCCCAAGACCCACCTTCTCCTTCATCACAAAACCCCCTTCATCTCACACCCATATTCCACCACCAACACCCCTTTCCCACTTCAATACGACATGGTAATCACTCGCCCACCTCAATCCTAATCTCCACCGCACCACTACTGTCGCCGTCGCCATCGCCGACCACCACCGTCCCCAAATTCCACCTCACAAGACCCCCAATTGGGTTTTAACGCTTGGGTCGACATGAAATTAACTTCACAATCATCATCATCATCATCATCGTCCACACAAAATCAAGATCAGAAGCAACCCACGTTGTGGAACGATGAAATGGATAGATCGAAGAGGAAACTGGTCAGTGATGTGAAGAAAAATGTCTCGGTCAGAAGTTTCAAACCGGGTCAGTTGCGTGGTCGGTAACAGCAAACACGCAGACTGGCTGACTGAGTCAACCAGTCAGTGGTCAGAATCCCGGTAAGACGAAACAAACAACTGCTTAAAACAAACAAAAACTAGAGTAAATACAGAAAACGTACTTTAGGTAAATATAAACTTACACTTTTAAATAACTTTTTTATATTTAATAAGTATGTTGGACGTTCTTTATGAAAGCATGTAAGAAAGAAACCTAATAAACCGTCACCTTCCTCCGCCTCTCCTAATATGGCACGGTAGTAATTAAAGTTACAACAGGGATGAATGAACATTCTCAAGGATGAAGAAACTGGAGGTTGTATCGGGTGAGGTTGCAAATTTACAATAAAACAACTTGATTCGATGCCCTGATGATCGAAATTGGAGTAATGCTTTTGGCACTACTTCCATGAATCAACAAAACAACTTTGTTTGATACCCAGATGAAGAAATTGAAAGGATGAAGAAATCGATTGAAATTTGGGGTTGCTATATATGAATCCGTATTCCTCACATACAAATGTGAAGACTTATTGCGGTTAATGGTTCTTGAAAACCCAGTTTTTGTTTTGTGATGTAACTCATGAATATCTAATTTTGTTATGGGAAATCCGTACTCATTGTGAAGGTTTATAATTTGGGTTTCTTAAATGTACTATATTTTCTTTTGTGATTTGAGAATAACTCATGAAAACCTAGTTTGTTTTTAATTATGATTTGTGTGATGACGATGCCGAAGTTAATTGGGACTAAATTTCTTTTATTTTTATTTTATCTTATTTGTTTAGGGTAATAAATTGTTATATTTCAGGAAATTAGTAGAAAAGTTAACCTTAATTAGTAAAAGTGACCAAACATGTTTAAAGCCCCTTAAGTAAAGAACATCTAACGTAATTGTTTAAGATAAATAAAAATACTGCAAGTAGTTATATAATTAGAGGACATTCTGAGATTTACTTTTAAAACTATATAAAAATATTGTAAAACTAGATATAGTTATTAGAAAAAATTACAATACCAAAATGCCATTAATAAAAGAAATCACAATGCTAAAATTTCTTCAATAATAAATTTACAAGTAAATAATTAAAAAAACTAGCCGTAGACGCTTTTATTTTTTGAAATGAAGTCTTTGATGTTTCATGTGTGGTTTTCTTACATATGCACCAAGAGATCCCCTTGTAGGCTAATGTGAGTATATCTTTATGTGCATTCATGTTTACTTGTAAACCTTCTTCTAGAGTTTGAACTAAGTTCGTTCTCATAAAAAAGAGATTTGCTCGATCTTCATCCTTTGAAATATATATTGCAAGCGTACATCCAATCTTTCTAGGATGCATTGCTCGAGATAGGGTTTTGATTTATACTCCCAAAGGCTTTTGATGACGCCAAAAGCTCATTTGATGTCCTTCGATGATGCTTTGAACCTGCTTGTTCTACCGGGGTCTAGAATGCTACATGATTTCACAAAAGTAGCTTTATTAAGGTATATCTCGTCATCCAAGTAATACTAATCCCCATATTGTGTTTTGTCAACTTAGAATGATAAACTGATCGTGGTTCCATTTAGTCCAAAGTTCAATAATGACGACTGATTGAGGACGTTGATATCATTCTTAGAGTGGACAAACCGCTTCGAGCACAATCATATGGTGTTCATGAAATCATGATGCCTCTCATGTATTGGCTTATCCATTTTGTTGGCCAATTTTATCAAGCCTGGTGTGTAGAGCCAATGCTGTAACATTCTAAGGAATCCGTATTTAGATCCATACGTGGAGTACAGAATTTGAATGTAGCTTAGTCGATTTGCACGTACAGATCGTTTCATCTATGCACAAGTGATAATATCGACACAAAAAGGTCTAGACTTTTACATGAAGTTTTTGTAGATAATTTTAAGTATTTGTCACACATGTTGGGAACCGTTCGATATTCTAGCCGGCATACCACATATGTGCACTTGTGGAATTCATTATGAGAACTTTATCTCTACCATCTCATCCTATTTTGAAATATCAGTATTCACTTTTCATAATACTAACGGTTCGTACAAATATATTTTTTCACATTCGGAACATTTTATTGAACATGTCAGCAATAAGTACATGATATTAATTCATCGAAGTAATTTTCTACGAGATGATCATGTGCAATTTCACGACCTCCGTTGATATATGTTTTTGAGTTTGCAACAATTCAACTAGCTATATTATAAAAAATTAGAAGATTGAGCTGTATTTGATGAAACATGGTTTTATGTCCAAACGAATCAGTTATATTCTGCCTCTACTCGATAATTAAACTCAGAAAGATGTTGATGAATCCTTTAGTATATGAGAAATATGTAATAAGGGTATATGAAGTACATTGGTTAAAAGTTGATATGATAATTAAACACCAATTTTGGGCCGCACCTCAGTGGAAGTGGGACTCCATTAAGAATCGGCATTGAGCCCATTTCTCTTCGCACTAGTGTTGGATGAGATGACTAAGTCAATACAACAGTCATTCCCGTGGTGTATGCTCTTCGCGGATGATATTGTCTTAATATCAGAATCTAAAATGATGCTTAACGACAAGCTAGAGCAGTGGAGAGCAGCGCTAGAGAGCAGAGGATTAACGATAAGTCGCTCTAAGACGGAATACATGCATTGTAACTTTGGTGGCGACGACGAAGAGGCCACCCAAATCAGTATCCAGGGCATGCCGGTCCCACAGACATCTAGGTTCAAATACCTGGGCTCGTACCTGCAGGAGGACGGAGAGATACACAGCGATGTAGCGCACCGTGTCCAAGCAGGATGGTGCAAGTGGAGAGCAGCATCAGGGATCCTGTGTGATAAGAGGTTTCTAGCAAAACTTAAGGGAAAACTATACAGAGTGGCGGTACGCCCAGCTATGCTATATGGAACAGACTGCTGGGCCATAAAGAAATCGCACGAGAAACAAATAGAGGTTGCGGAAATGCGAATGCTAAGGTGGATGTGTGGCCATACAAGACTGGATAGGATAAGAAACGAAGTGTTTCGACAGAAGTTAGAAGTGGCTTCTATTACAGATAAAATACGAGAGGGGAGATTAAGATGGTATGGACACGTCAAGAGGAGACCAATGGCAGCACTGGTCAGAGCAGTGGAAAACATCAGCATAGAGGGTAGGAAGAGTAGAGGACGACCTAGGTTCACTTGGGAAGAGAAAATTGGGCGAGATATGTAACACTTGCACCTCTCTGAGCACATGATCGAGGATAGGAGTGACTGGAGACGTAGAATTAAAATTAAGGACTTTTAGTGGTTTCTGTAGCTAGGAAAGGACTTTGTTTACTTGTTACGGGGCTTGATGTGTATGTAGTACGCGTAGACCTTCTTAGGGGAAACTTGCGGCTTTCCTGATGCATGCTTGTTCATTTTACACTCCCTTTTGGTGATATCTTAATGCTTTGAATGCTTGCTGTATGATGTGTGCTGTACCATATACCATATATCATAAATCGTACGTTTGATTATATGATTGTTTATTTGATTATTTGATTATATGTTAAATCGCGAGCGTTATAGCTTTTGTATCGAGCCAGGGGTCTCTTTGGAAGCGGTCTCTCTACCTATCTGGATAGAGGAAAGACTTGCCACCACTTACCCCTCCCAGACCCTGCTCTTGAGTAGGATATACTGGGTTTGTTTGTTTGTTTGTTTGTTTGTTTGTTTGGGCCGCACCTCAAGCTAGCTAGAGGGTAGAGCAATGTTCATCAACACCACCAAGAGGACGCATACACTACA
Source organism: Flaveria linearis (assembly GCA_024085815.1). Taxonomy (NCBI): domain Eukaryota; kingdom Viridiplantae; phylum Streptophyta; class Magnoliopsida; order Asterales; family Asteraceae; genus Flaveria; species Flaveria linearis. The sequence continues at coordinate 70,926,447 of CM044011.1, forward strand.
AGAAATACACCCTTTTGCGGCGACTGGGTTCGTCGTAAAAAGCACCCATTTTCGTCGCAATATCTTTTTTGCGACGACAATTTCGTCGCTATCTGTTCGCCGTAAAAAAGTGGCCGCAAAAACCTTTTTGCGACGAAAATTGCGAAGAAATCCAATGGAGACATCCCGTCACAACCAGGGTATAGTTTGGTGTCGGCAAGTTTCAGTAATTCAGCAAGTTCATCATTTGTATCACTCGGTGTATCTGTTGTGTTCATTGGCTCGTCGTCATCGTATGTGTTGTCCTCTTGTGGGACATTCTGCTGACGAACATCGTTGATAAAATCATGTATTGGGTCTGTCGTTTGAGGTATGACTGGAACTACCGGTGATGGAACATATGATTCACCATGATGCGTTCACGTTTTGTAAAATCGGCAAAAACCATTATTATGTATATGGCGCTCTATTGTTGGAAGAGGAAACCAATAACTGTTATTGCAATTATTACATGGACACCGAGCTTTATTTTTCCTATTCGTATAATTCTTACACCTTTCCATGAATGCTTTAAGACCAATAAGATATTCTTTAGAAAAATTATTTTTTAAAGTAGTCCAAGTCTTATCAATCGTCATAACTGTGTCTACAAACAAATATTTATTATCTTAACACATTTAAAACTAGGAAAATACAAACACAAATACACATATACATCTATACACAAATACACATATGCATCCATTTTAATCACAATTTAACATTCATTTTAATCTCAATTTAACATACATACACACATACACATATATGGATATCCATACACAAATACATCCATTCTCATATTAATTATCTTAACACATTTAAAACTAGGGAAATACAAACACAAATACCCACATATACACATACACATATACATCCATACACAAATACACATATACATTTATACACAAATACACATATACATCCATACACATATACACATATACATTCATACATAAATACACATATACATCCATTTTAATCATAATTTAACATACATACACACATACACATATACATCCATACACAAATACGCATATACATCCATTTTAATCACAATTCAACATACAAATACACATACACATATACATCCATACATAAATACACATATACATCCATACACATATACATATACATCTATTTTAATCACAATTTAACATCCATTTTAATCTCAATTTAACATACATACACACATACACATATATATCCATACATAAATACACATATACATCCATACACACATATATACATACATTCTAATATATACGCATACACATATACATCCATACACAAATACACATATACATCCATAATATACATCCATACACACATACACATATACATCCATACACAAATACACATATATATCCATACACATACACTCATACTTCATAACCATATTAACACACTAAATACATACATTTTTAAATACATACATACACACATAATACTTCATTTCAACTAACTTAAACACCCATGTTCATAACCATATAAAAACAAAATTAGGCAAAATACATACATTCATCTCATTTTAAATTAGGCAAAACACAAAATTAGGCAAAATACATACATTCATAACTATATTAACACACTAAATATATACATTGTTAAATATTATCTACAAATTAACACAAAATTAGGCAAAATTGAGGTTATTTACTTGAAATCAGAAGTGGTGGTGGCTATGGCGACTGAGGTGGAACCGCGGCGGTGCGACGGGGTGGAGGGCCGGGAGCCGACGGTGGAGCGACGATGGAGGCCGGGAGCCGACGGTGGGTGGGGTGTGACGGGGTGGAGGGAGCCGCCGGAAGAGGGAGCCGAGGGTGGTGATGGTCGTGCGCAGTGGGTTTTGGGGGTGAGTGCGCAGTGGGGGTTTGGGGTTAAGTTTTTTGCGAATGCAGAGAAAGAGAACTCGTCCCGACTATATTTGGGGTTAATTTTTGCGGCGATATATCGTCGCAAAAGATCAATTGCGGCGATGACTAACTTAAGTATAATATTTATTAATTATTTTCATTTATTGCGACAACAATTCGCCGCAAAAGATTAAGCGGGATTTTTCCCGCCCTTCAATAAGATTGTAGTGATATTAAAAAAAACAAAAAAAATATTTTTTATTTTTTGCGACGAAAAATCGCCTCAAAAAAGTTCATGACTTTAAAAGTCAAAAAGTTAATTACTTTTTGTCGTTTAGTGTGTCTATTGCGATGAAACGGATATCGCCGCAAAAAACATAGTCGCGAAAAACCATTTTTCTTGTAGTGATAGGCCATTCGGTCCTGCCCTTAAGCTACTCCCACCACCCTTAGGAAGGGAAGGAACGGGATGAAAAGTGATACCGACATGAATTAGAGAGAGCTTAGAGATGAGAGTTGCGAAAAGCATGGACTCACACCCTAAGAGCTCGTTTTGTTTTAAAATTAGGTTATACTTAAAAGGGACATCCCTCCCGTCTTGGGTAGTCATGTATATAACAAACCCAAGATTTTGTATGCCTAAATCTCTTTTATATCAACGTTACAAAGTTTCACGCAATTAACCGACTTAAATTAAAACAATAAAGTCTGAACAACAAATAGGATTGCTAAAGAAAGAAAAACGTAAGCTCTAGAATTATTTTCAATGAACTAAAGACTTTCCAAACCGAGATTTGGTAAGGCTTAAATCAACAAAATAATTCTCAAACTTAAACCTATGAAAGTTTATACATATCAACTCTATTTTCTCTCCTCACTTACACCTTATGTATACGTATTCAAATTACTGAATAAATTGTCGAATGATGTTTTTTTGAGGCTTTTGCCTCTTAATACCTTCTCGTAGTTTTATCTATATGTTTATGTTTCAGCTCGGATTTAGACATAAGAATGCTAGATAGATTCAACCCGACAACACTAACCAATCCTATTTTTATTGTCGTGGCAATTATATGTTGTTGATAACATTATTTCATTGTAGCGATGCATCATTATCTATCATCAACTCCTGAACATAACATGACTCTTGCTATATAAAACTTTGACATCTCATTTTTTTTCTAGAATTGCATTTGATCCACTTGTTTTGTTTTTATGTCCCAATCAAATTTTATCAATATATATTGTTGACCTTTTTCCAAACATTTTGTGACAGCTTGAACAATTTTGTGGTGTTTTTGATTTGATTTCTTTAATAATTCATCTTTTTTTTGCCATTAGTTTTACGATATATGTAATTGATGAACCTTTTATATATCAAGTCATTGTCTTTTTTCTTTCTTCTGGTTGATGTTCATTTAATTTTTTAGTACTCTAACTAAGAAACCAGAGGCATCTTAAAGTTCATGTGGGGTTTAAAAATGACTTTATAATTCTATTATTAATAAATTTACGTATTACTATTTTTCTGACTCAATTTTATATCTTTTTTCAGTGAAACGATAATCATGACTTGTTATCGAAAGTTCACGCTCTCTAAGGAGCTGTTTTCTTGAAATACACACTTTATCTATAATACACACATACATATACAACTGACGAGTTTGCAGGATCCAGAGGGATAGGAGGTTCGACAGCAGGTATGCGGGCCAACAAGGTCCACAATCGGATGATTTTCTCGTACATCATTCGGAGTAGGTGGCTTTGGAATGGAAAATATATTGGCTCGTCTATTTGACATATTTCATATATTTAAGGAGAAAGTTAAAAAGTGAATCTCAAATTTGAGTTATTATAGAGTATTTCAAAATATCTGTTATAAAGCGTAGTCATTTTAGTAATTTTGTCATTATTTGATTACTTCACCTTATGTTTTATTAATTATTTAATTAACGAAAAATAATAAAAAAGTAACCTTGATGTGAAAATAATTAGATCGCATATGTGAAGGATTGATATGATAGTGTTGTTGGGGAGGGGTTTTAAAATCAGTTTGTGGCTGCAAACGAACTGAACGTTCAGCGAACAGTTCGTGAACCGTTCGACGGGAAGTTCGTTTATGTTCGTTCGTTTAGTAAATGAACGAACATGAACAAGAAAATTCCGTTCGTTTAGTTAAACGAACGAACATGAACACAAAGCGCGTTCGTTCATTTATGTTCGTGAACGTTCGATAATGTGTTCGTTTATGTTCGTTTGTGAACGTTCGATAATGTGTTCGTTTATGTTCGTTAAGGTGTTCGTTTATATTCTTAATTAATGTGTCAGTTATTTTTTTAACTATTATATCAAGTATTTTTTGGTATTTATGTTAACTACTTACTATTTTTATTGATTTTGTGTAATGTTTGTAATAAAAAATATAAATTTTATTCTAAAATAAATATATAATAATTTGTATTCGTTTGTGTTTATGAGTTTTTTTGTGTTCGTCATGTTCATGAACAGTTGTTTGTGTTCGTTTGCTTTTGTTTGTGTTCATTTGTGTTTGGTAAGTGTTCGTGAACAGTTCATGAACATATTCATTTTCTTAATGAACGAACACGAACAAGAAATCTCGTTCGGTAAGTGTTCGTGAACAGTTCATGAACAAGTTTATTTCATAACGAACGAACACGAACAAGGCCTTGTTCGTGTTCGTTCGGTTCGTTTGCAACCCTAAGTTTGTGGCAATAGTGAGGGGTTTCCAACATTGCAAACAATCTTATACAACTTACATTGTGCATAACAGACTATAACCGATGCTACCACTCATTATTTCCACATGCAGACTTTGTTAACATGCCACATTAACTTTTTACCGTTTCTTTACAAATTCATTTACCTAAAACGTTGCATTTTATAAATGTTTTAGCTTATTATCGTTGATCCCAAACCCAAACAAAAAAGTATATATTTTTATTCAAAATTTGAAAAAAGGCCCCAACTATATAGTTTGATTGCACCCCCACCCCCTTCCCCAAACCCATATTTAATCTCAATTCGATTCAAGGTTTAAACTTTAAAAGACATATTTAAAAAATCAAATAAAAAAACTACATGTTATTTATAAGATATTCACCGTTGGTGTTAAGGACCTATAGTAACAAAAACAAAACTTCTTCTAACTTAAAAGTTTAAATGTTTTAGGTGGTGTTTGTTTTTCTAAAAAAAGTCAGCAAGTTCTTCTGTCTGTGCCACACAGATGCAGACATTTCCATCTACATACTGTTTGTTATTCGAAGACGTTTCATTAAAAACGTTTGTGCGAACTCATCTTAGTGTAGATTTGACCTTGCCACTTCTAATATTTTCTAATGACTGCAGAAGGTTAAACATTACCCCCACTGTCCACCACCACCACCACCGTCCACCACCACCACCGTCCACAACCACCTTGCAAACTGTATATGTTTGGTTCATCTTTTCTTTTACAGATGTAATTTGCAAACTACAGAAAAATAATTACCTATGAAAAAACAAACTGCACCTTAGTTTCAAATATCAAAAGCCGTAAAAATTTACCCGTTCAAAAATAAATCATAAGACATCCTAGAAAAAACACGTTTATTTGATGTGTCATCTATAAAAAAAAGCCATGTCACGCTTATGATGACTAAAATGAGTGCCATTTCAAACTAGATCCGGCCCTCCTTTCAACGTTCAACTCAATCAAACACACATCTCACACTTGTTTAACTTTCACCTCGATTAACCCACAACACAACCCACTGAGTTAATTTTAGTGTGTGTTTCTGTGCCTAAATTCACACCTCTGTCAACCCATTATAAAACCCTAACTCTTCTTGCAATCTTGAACTCAACCACTCAACTACTGTCAAATGGGAGAGGTCTGTTCTTGAATCTTTTCTTTAATTTGCTCATACCCTTTTAAATTTCATTACTATTTTGGTTAAAAAAATGTGTTCTTTGATGTGGGTTTTTGTTAAAAATGAGTTTTTTTATTAGGGTATTGCTTGATTGTTGTTTTGCAGGAGGTAAAGAAGGTGGAGAAAGAAGCAAAACCACCCACCGGAGAGGAGTCAAAAGACCCGCCACCGCAAGAGGTGGTTTTGAGGGTGTTCATGCATTGTGAAGGTTGTGCTAAAAAAGTCCGGCGATGCCTTAAAGGCTTTGAGGGTTTGTACTTTTTCTTTAATTTCTTGATTCATTCTAATTTTTTCGGTATGATTTTAATAACATCATGTTTAGCAATCCAACTTTTTGATTAATTTTTGACCTATTAACTTTTAAAAAGTTAATAAGTATATTTATGAAAAATTTAAAAAGTTGATTTTAAAAAGTTAATAAGTTACTTTTTAAAAGTTATTAGGATTAACTTTTAAAAATTAACTTTTTACAAGTTATTTTTTAATAAAATAAGTAATCCCAAACATGGGCTAAATAGTAACGTAATGCTGTTCAAAAATAATAATAATAACGTAACCAGAGTTTCTTAGTCGAGGTTATAAGATTTTCTTTAATACGTGTTACAACAATGGAATGATAATATTTCTAAAATAACTTAGATTCTATGTATAAAAAACCGACAAATTTAAATGATCTGGTAGTGAGCGACTCTCTTGACCTTCACCTGGTTCCGTCCTTTGTTAATTTAATAAACTAACTAGGGTTGTTCCTACACGCGCTTTGCGCGAGGGGATTTCGACACGGATTCTAGGTAACAAATAGTAGCGCTCTACAAGATAACTCGCATGTTAATACACGTAAACAGTGTGTAGCAAAATCTAATACAGAGCTCTTATGCCTTATATATATGTTACGGATGATTAACAAAAAAAATATTACCACCTGAAGCAATTACTAACACATGGATTAACAAAAAATTATTTTACCACCTGAAGCAATAACTAACACATGAATACGTAAGATATTTACAAAACATACCGTACATTTAAAAATTTACGAAATGCTGGAAGACAGAATGATGATTTTTGCACTTGCAACCAAAAAGCATGTGTTAATTTGGAAAAAATAATGTATTATTAAATTGAATGAATACTACTATCATTATTAATATCACAGTAGCTATTCTCATGGCATATATTTATGGTTTTAAAATTGTAGTATCCCATTAATATTGATTTAGTCCATAATTAGGTAAAAACTTTAGGGATCATTATTGCAATCACGACTTTTTGTTTCCTCCAACTCACCCCATTAATATTGGTTTCATCTTTCATCTTCATCCTCTTTCCATTTTTATATTATTATCCCCTTCATCTCAGACTTATTATTATTATTATCATCCCCCATAACACCCATCACTCCCGATTTCACACCACCACCACCACCATCATCACCACCGCAAAACCTCCATTGATGAAGATCCAGTGCGACGTCTGCAACAAAGACACGGCGGCGGTCTACTGCTCCGCCGACGAGGCCGCCCTGTGCTCCGCCTGCGACGACCGCGTCCACCACGCCAACAAGCTCGCCGGAAAACACCCACGATCGCAGATCTGCGACGGCTGCCGCTCCGCCCCCGTCGCCGTCCGCTGCTCCACCGACAACCTCGTCCTCTGCCGCGAATGCGATTGGGACGCCCACGGCGTTTGCTCCGCCCCCACATGATCGGACTCCGGTTGAGGGTTTCACCGGAACCCCGTCGCCGGTGGATCTCGCGTCCAATTGGGGGTTGGATCTCCCCCATCACCACCGCAAACAGATACAACATTCTTCACCATGGATTTAATAATCAATGGTCTAGATTTTCAAAGTCACTATTCACACTATTCATTCCAATTACTTTTTAAATATTATTATCTAATAGTTAGTTTTTATTGATAAATAGGTGTTGAAGATGTTGTTACTGATTGCAAGACTCATAAGGTGGTAGTGAATGGAGAAAAGGTAGATCCAATGAAGGTTTTAGAAAGAGCCCAGAAGAAAAGCAACCGGAAAGTTGAGCTTCTATCACCGGTACCGAAACCGCTAGCGGAGGAGCTGAAGAAGCTAGAGCAAGAAGAACAGCCTAAACCCGAAGAGAAGAAAGATGAGGTTGTAATTAACTTTTAATCTCTCGACTAATCGATTATTTTTGTGATTGTCAGGGGCGGACCTAGGTTATAGGGTGAGGGGCAGTCGTCCCGTAAATTTTTTTAATGTTATATACTTATATGTACATGAAAATCTCAAGTGCCCCTAAAATTACGCAATCGCCCCACTTTTGCTGTGAAAATTTTTACCTTGTTCGTCACTGGTGATTGTAATATTTCTTATGGTTTTTCTGGTGAATTGCAGCCGATGCAGGTAATTACGGTTGTCTTGAAAGTTCACATGCATTGTGAAGCTTGTGCTCAAGAGATCAGAAAACGCATTCTCAAGATGAATGGTAATTTACTAATTTTTGTTTTTATTTTTTTTTAAAAAGTATATGTAAAAATACCCTTTGTTGATAAGTTATAAAAAAAAAGCATACCTGGTGCTGTAAAGAGCTCCCGCGTTTTCGCAGGGTCCAAGGAGGGTCCGTCCCATTTAAGGGAAGATGTACGCGGTCTTTCCCCACATTTTGTGGGGAGGCCGTTTCCACGGATCGAACCTGAGACCTTCGGTCTTGTTATACTAAATTATTAGAGTAAATCTCGGTTTTGGTCCCTGTGTTTTTCAAATTGACTCCACTTGAGTACCAACGTTTATTTTGTCTCCCTTTGAGTACCAAAGATTGAAAAAGTTCTCTGTTTCAGTCCAATTTTACAACGCCGTTTGAATGTGCTGTTAAATAGGAGACACGCGCGCTGCACATGAGGGTATTTCGGTCATTTCATGTGTAATTGGTCTCTGTGTTCGCATATGATCAAATTGAAACTAGGTCAAATCTCTTAAACTCATCCCCCACGTTTTTCACTTCTCTGATTTCACTCCTCGTCAATTCGCCATGTGGCATTTGCGTGCTGTCACTGAAGTAGAGTATGATACTCTAGAAATATACGGTAAGTGCATTCAATCTTTGCCAACGAATTTTGAATTCTGTTTTGCAATGTCTGATTTGCATTGTTAATGCAGGTCAAGAACCAAACTTGTTTTCTTTAAAAATCAATCACGGTGGAGAGTTTGTGGGCTTCCCACTTAGAAGATACGTGCATGGCAAGGTAAATTTTGTGGACCTAGTTGATCAAGATGTGTTCTCTGCCCATGTGATTGATGCAATTATCAAAGCTTTAGGCTATCCTGAAGATGAGGTAATTTACTATCACTTCAAGATTCCAGGGCAAGATTTAGATTTCGGTCTACGAGCTCTTGGAAATGATAAGGATGTACTAAACATGTTGTAATATGTATCTGTTCTTAAGTTGATAGAGATTTATACAGAGCATGGTAAAACTAAGCTAAACACATACTTTCAATCACCTGACAGTGGTTCTAAAGTAGTGATTGAGGAGATTGTTGATGTTGGGCCTTATAATTGTAAACGACAATTAGCACTTGAGTGGCATAATGATAACCCATGGTCTAGTGATAAAGATGTTAGTGAGACTGTTGGTGAAGGTCAAGTAGAGAATGTTAGTGAGGCTGTTGGTAAAGGTCAAGTAGAGAATGTTAGTAAGGCTGTTGGTGAAGGTCAAGTGGAGAATGTTAGTGAGGCTGTTAGTGAAGGTGATGTGAATGTTAGTGAGACTGTTGGTGAAGGTGATGTGAATGTTAGTGAGACTGTAGGAGAGAATGTTAGTGAGGCTTTTTGTGAAGGTCATGTGAATGTTGTAACCACTCGTATTTTTATATATTAACTTCTGTTAATATTTGTTAATAATATGATCATGGGAATTTTAATTGTAAGTTTTCGATAATTAATAATTACAATAATTGTAATAATAATAATAATAATAATAATAATAATAATAATAATAATAATAATAACAACAACAATAATAACAATTGTTTATAAAAATATATTTTTAAAACAAGTGCAGGGGGTATTATTGTAATTTATGAAACTTAAAATAAAAGTTTCAAACATAAAATACAAAAGTTAAAACCACAGGGACCGAATCTGTAAATTTTTAAAACCCAAACATTCCCCCCCGTCGACCCCCGTTTTTCCGGCGACTCGCCGGCGAGATTCCGGCCAAACTCCGGCGAAGCCGAAAACAACAAAATTTCATCATTTCAACTCGCAAAAACCGGTTCCAATACCCTCGTGGACTAGATTCGAACCTAAGGCAACTATAAAACACCACTAATCATCGGTAAAAATCGAATCCGAAGCTCCACATCGAACACACAAAAATTCCCGACCAAAATCAGTCAATTAATCTGATTTGAACCCCACAATCACACCGAAAGTTTCTTGGATCCAATTCAAATGGAATTCCAGCTCAAAAACGTGTTGAATTAGTCAAACAAACGGCTAAAAATTCTCACTTTTATCTCGGATTCGTTACAGCTCGAAAACCCACTCAAACAACATCAATAAACAAATTAAAGCTACAAAATCAATCATCTATACACACTCAATCGAACTCAGGTTTCAATTTCACCAAAAACAACCATAAACACAGAAATCGATCCTCATCTTTATCGTGACCTGCAACTTAGTCGAGAACCCTGTTCCAAACACTATTAACCCGAATTAACAGAGGGCTTTGGATTTTCATCATCATGCGAAGCTTTCTGTGAGATTAATTGGATTTTCATCAAGAATTGGCCACTCATCGATCTTCATATCGACCGCGGCTGTTCTTCATCTGTTCATATCAAATTAAGAACTCAATCAGGTAATTGAAAACATTAATCCACTCGATTTTTCAAGGGGAATAAAAGCCCCATAAATTCGATAGGTAACAACATTGAATCGGGGTTCAATTGGAGGGAAATCAAATCTAGGGTTTATGTAGATTTGGGGGAACTTCTGAAATAGAGTTTAAAAGATTTAAAACCCCTTTAGAACCGCGGCCACGGCCTTTGGTTCAACGGTTCCATGCTTCCCCCTCAAACAGAAGGTCCCGGGTTCGACCCCGGGCACCTACACTATTTTTTTTAGGCCTTTTAAGCCTTTAAAAAAATCCAGAAAAAATTCTAAAAATCATAAAAACACTTTTACAAACATAACAAATTTTTAAAACCACTTAACTACTTTCTGAAATTTATTTTTACATTTTATTCATTTATTTTTAATTGTTTTAAATAAACAAAATAACTAATTATATTTTCTACCAAATTATAATCAGTGTATAATATATAATTATACAATAAATAGATTGAATCCAATATATATACATAGGTATATATTATCCAATTATCAAAATAATTTTTATTTGAATAAATTACATGTATATAATTTTATATAACCGTATACAATTTATAACTCGTGTATATACTTAACATACAATATATAGTTAAGTTCACTTATGTATAAATGTATTATATACATATAATCATGTATATAATTATACATATAATTATATATAACTACTTGATTATATATAATTATGAATATAATTATACATATACAATTTATTAATAAATTGTATAAATGTATAACTTACACGTATAAATTTTTATTAAAATTCTTGACATAATCACTTTCAATAAACTCGTTTATTTCAAGACATTCAAACCAAATAAAATCAATCAATTTAAACTACCATTCAAGATCCAATGGAAATCCTAATACATTCCCAAATTCCCAAATCATTATTATTCTAACTCGAGACACCGTTCCTTAGGTTAATCATAAGGAAATCGTAGGTGTCTAATCCATCACGTCCAAATTCAAATCTCATCAATCAGGTGAGTATTCATATCCCCTTTTTATATCATTTCCTATTTGGGGGAAATCATGTGATACAATATATTCTATCATGATATTCTATTGTTATTTCATTTTCAATTCAATTCAAGACAGGTTATGTTATTACTTGCAATTACGTGAACATACTGTGATAAACTGGACAACAGTAGAACCCTAATTCAATCAATCAATCAATCCTGGCAACAATGTAGATCTACTGGTTTGGATAACCCACCCCATATGGCTTACGAGTGGTGATTGTGCCAGAGGCTATTAGTCAATCTATGGTGTTTGTGTGGAGTCTATTATATGCAAGTGTCAAGTCAAGGGGTTTATATTGTGTCGGTTTATCTATATGCTTCGCGGTTGCCATATAAGTCTTAATATTACCTTGTGAATTGAATTACAATCGATGAATCAATCAATCAATCTATATGTATATTCAAAACTGTGATTACTCACCAGCTAACTCGTTAGCTGACTTTATTTTCTCACATGATTTCAGGTTAAGCAAGATAGTGGACTTCTACGTGCTCATCTAAGACACGGACCTAGTTAAAATAAAAGACAATTATTATTTGTGGATTCGATTGTTGTATTTGTGTATGTTGTACTTATTCTATTATGTAAACTGATTTTAATATTATTTCCACTATTAGACAACCATGTGTTATGAACAATCCATCATTCCCTCGTCCGCTCCGATGATTCCGCCGTCGGTCGGGGTGTGACAGATTGGTATAAGAGCCATGGTTATAGGGAATTAGGTTATTAGAAATGGAATGACCTAGACTATAACTAAGTACCTTTACACATGAGTCCTCTCATGTATTTTATATGTTTAGACAGGATTTTATGTGCCTTACATGTTTATACTTGATTATGTGATTATCTGTTTATGTGATTCTTCTTATACTATGAATCTATCAATATACACAAGAAACTTAACTCATATTCTAAGGCATTGTGTGCCTAATTCAAGTGATTTCAAACTCCAAAACTCGATTGTTATTCATGGTTTTCAAATCTCGTCAAAGTCCGCGTCACACGACCGAGAACATGCAATGCTGGAAGAGTGGGATACCTGTATCTTAAGGTGTTCTGTCTAGGCAAGGTATTTCATACAACTTGATTACCTTACCTGGGAACCCTCGAGATGAGTATTCGCTTATAGGTACGCATGTCCTCGTGCTGGACACAAATACTTTGATAAGTCAACGTATTCGTTTTGGTTTGCGAACCGAACGTTTACACTCCAAACCTCTCATTGTTGTTTTAAACAATCTCATTAACGATTTTATTATTTTGAAAAGTTTTAAAAACCAATTACCCGTTACTCATAAAGGTTTCTTCGTTCCTTATTATACAACATGTCTTCTCGTCAAAACCGCTCCCGATCTAGAAGCTCTGGCCGCAAGATTGCTGTTATGGTGGCACGTGAAGTTGCTGCGGTTATCCCAACACTGCTTACTCATTTGAACCAAGGCAACAATGCTGTCCAAAACACAACTGCACCAAACACTGTCCAAAACCCAACTGCACCAAACCCTCCCAAAACTTGTACTTACAAGCATTTCAATTCCTGCAATCCCACTAAGTTTAGCGGAGCCGAAGGTGCCACTGGTCTTCTGCAATGGTTCGAGAGTATTGAAAACACGTTTCTTAACAGCGAATGTCCTGAAAATCTCAAAGTTCACTACGCTACCAGTGTTTTCCAGAAGAGAGCTTTAACTTGGTGGAACGGGGAGAAACGAACCCGTGGCACTGATGCCGCCCTGGCATTGACGTGGGCTGAAGTAAAGGAACTCATGACACGAGAATTCTGCCCACGAAATGAAATCAAAAGACTAGAAGCTGAATTCTGGGATTTGGCTCAGGAAAGCGGCGAGAATCTGGTTTACACCACCCGTTTTCACGAGTTGAGTCTTCTGGTTCCTCATCTAGTTACTCCCTCATCTCGAGCTATCGAGAAGTACATAGGTGGTCTCCCTATGCAAATTCAGGATACCGTGTGGGGTAGGAACCCTACTAACTTGGCAGATGCTATCCGTCTAGCAGCTCAGTTAACTGACAACCATGTCAAGGCCGGTACCTTGACCAGGAAGGGTGACAAGAAGAAAATGGAGAAGTCTTCTACTGAAACAACCAAGGAAGACAAGCCTGAAACTTCCAGGAACCGGAAGAGGAAGGCTAACTCTCAAAACTTTGCTGTAATTACCCCTGCTGTTCCAATCAACCAAGTCGCACCGACCTATCAACCAACCATGAATAATCAAGCCCCAACAAAGAAACCTTACACCGGGCCATTTCCACAATGCAACATCTGCAAGTATCATCATCCTACTGGTGCTAAGTGTCGTCAGTGCACCAGTTGTGGTCGTTTTGGCCATACATTCAACATATGCAGGAATGCTGCTAAGGTATTGGTAAATGCGCCAGTCCAACAAAACCCTCCTGCAATTGCTCAAGTTCATGCATGTTATCAATGCGGTGATCCAACTCATTTCCGTAACCGATGTCCTCAGCTCGTTAATGCCGTACCCGCAGCACAAGGGCGTGCTTTTAACATCAATGCCCAACAAGCTCAGGCTGCCAATGATGTGGTGAATGGTACGTTCCTAATCGATCATCAATATGCTTCAATTTTATTTGATACCGGTGCCGATAAAAGTTTTGTATCCTTAGAATTTGAACCTTTGCTTGTTAATACCCGAACTAAGTTAGGGAAACCGTTTACAGTAGAAATAGCTGATGGAAAATCCGTCACAATTGATTCTGTCATCCAAAATTGTACCCTTAAACTTAGTGAACACGAATTTCCTGTCGATCTTATACCGATGCCACTTGGAAGTTTTGACGTCATTATAGGCATGGATTGGTTGTCAAAGAACCATGCTGAAGTCGTCTGTTTCGAGAAAATCATCCGGATCCCTCGCGCATCTGGAAGTGTCTTAAATATTTACGGGGAAAAGCTTTCCAAGGGATTAAAACTCATGTCCTGCACCAAAGCTCAAAAGTACCTCCGCAAACATTACGTGGTTTTCTTAGCTCATATCGTGAAGGCAGATGAGAAATCTAAGAAGATTGAAGACATTCCGGTTGTTCGAGAGTTTCCTGAAGTCTTTCCCGATGATTTAACCGGTCTTCCTCCTGTTCGTCAAGTCGAATTCCGTATTGACCTTGTGCCTGGCGCAACTCCAGTAGCAAAATCTCCCTATCGACTTGCACCATCTGAGATGCAAGAGCTTGCTAGTCAACTTCAAGAGCTCTCCGATAAAGGCTTCATTCGACCAAGTTCCTCGCCCTGGGGAGCCCCAGTTTTGTTTGTGAAGAAGAAGGACGGTTCTTTTCGAATGTGCATCGACTACCGGGAGCTTAATAAGCTTACTAACAAAAACCGGTATCCTCTACCCAGGATCGACGATTTATTTGATCAGCTTCAAGGAGCCTCTCATTTTTCCAAAATCGATCTCTGCTCAGGTTATCATCAATTACGAGTGCACGATGATGATATTCCCAAGACAGCTTTTCGCACAAGATATGGCCATTACGAGTTTACAGTAATGCCATTCGGGTTAACCAATGCACCTGCTGTGTTCATGGATTTAATGAACCGCGTGTGTAAACCATATCTGGACAAATTCGTGATCGTTTTCATTGACGACATTCTCATTTATTCAAAATCAAAATCCGATCACGAACATCATCTCCGTTCGATCCTTGAACTTCTGAAACAGGAAAAGCTTTATGCAAAATTCTCAAAGTGTGAATTTTGGCTTAAAGAAGTCCAATTCCTTGGTCACATCGTAAACGACAAAGGTATTCACGTGGATCCTGCAAAGATTGAGGCAGTGAAGAATTGGGTAGAACCCAAAACTCCTACTGAGATTCGTTCATTCCTTGGCTTAGCCGGTTACTACCGTCGCTTTATTCCAAACTTCTCAAAGATAGCTGTGCCTCTCACCGCCTTGACACATAAGGACAAGAGTTTCGTGTGGGGACCAGATCAGGAGAAAGCTTTTCAAACCCTCAAGCAGAAGTTGTGTGATGCCCCAGTCTTGACTCTCCCCGATGGGAATGACGATTTCGTTGTCTAATGTGATGCTTCGAAGCAAGGTCTTGGTTGTGTTCTCATGCAACGAGGCAAAGTCATAGCTTATGCCTCAAGACAACTCAAAATTCATGAGAAAAATTACACAACCCATGATCTCGAGCTAGGAGCTGTGGTATTCGCACTCAAAATTTGGAGGCACTACCTTTACGGCACCAAGTGTATTGTATTTACCGATCATAAAAGCCTTCAGCACATATTCAATCAGAAGGAATTAAACATGAGACAACGACGATGGGTTGAATTACTTAATGACTACGATTGTGAAATTCGCTACCATCCAGGAAAGGCGAATGTCGTAGCCGACGCATTAAGTCGAAAGGGTCAAGTTATGCTTCAAAGTATTACCATTCAAACCGACCTCCTAACCCGTATACTCGAAGCTCAACACGAATCAGTCACCGAGGGCAACATGTATGAGAAAATGTCATGCGGTGCTGAACTCCAATTGGAAACCAAGTCGGACGGACTATTGTATTTTCTAAATCGACTTTGGATTCCGAATCGCGATAATCTTCGAACAACCATTCTGGATGAGGCTCACAAGGCTCGCTATTCTATTCATCCGGGAGCAGATAAGATGTTCATGAATCTTCGGAACCAATATTGGTGGCCCGGCATGAAGAAGGATATAGCCTTGTATGTATCTAAATGCCTTACATGTTCCAAAGTCAAAGCCGAGCATCAACGTCCCTCTGGATTACTCGTACAACCCGAGGTTCCATTATGGAAATGGGAGAGCATATCCATGGATTTCATTACCAAGCTGCCTCGTACCGCTAGTGGTCACGATAGTATCTGGGTTATCATTGATCGATTGACTAAGTCGGCTCATTTCATTCCAATTCGGGAAGATTATAGAGTCGAGAAATTGGCTCGTATTTACATTAATGAAATAGTCAGTCGACATGGTGTGCCTTTAGATATTATCTTTGATCGCGATGGTCGTTTCATCTCTCGTTTTTGGAAAAGTCTCCAATCAGCTCTCGGGACTCAACTAAATCTTAGCACAGCCTATCACCCGCAAACCGATGGTCAAACTGAAAGAACGATACAGACCCTCGAGGATATGCTCCGGGCTTGTGTCATTGATTTCAGTGGATCGTGGGATTCTCATCTTCCGTTGATCGAATTCTCATACAATAACAGTTATCATACCAGCATCCAGATGGCACCATTTGAGGACTTGTACGGTCGGAAGTGTCGATCTCCCATCTGCTGGTCTGAAGTTGGTGAATCACAGATTACTGGTCCGGAATTGATACAAGAAACAACCGACAAAATTCATAAGATCCGTGATAACTTGGTCGCTGCTAGAAATCGTCAAAAGCATTATGCTGACAAAAGACGTAAACCCATGGAATACAATGTCGGTGATCTCGTACTTCTTAAGGTGTCACCTTGGAAGGGAGTGATTCGCTTTGGAAAGAAAGGGAAGCTAGCACCTCGTTACGTGGGTCCATTCAAAGTGCTTGAGCGAATTGGGAAAGTGGCCTACAAGCTTGAACTACCTCAAGAACTTAGCAATATACACCCGACGTTTCATGTTTCAAATCTCAAGAAATGTCTTGCCGATGAAAATCTCCACATTCCACTCGACGAAGTCCAGATTGATGAATCTATGCACTTTATTGAGAAACCTGTGGAAATTATGGATCGGGAAGTTAAACAACTCAAACGCAGTCGGATACCCATTGTCAAAGTTCGTTGGGAGTCTAAACGTGGGCCAGAGTACACCTGGGAACGCGAGGATCAAATGAAATCCAAGTATCCTCATCTCTTCGTTTCAGCCTCCTCGTGATTTAAATTTCGGGACGAAATTTTCTAAAGCAGGGGAGACTGTAACCACTCGTATTTTTATATATTAACTTCTGTTAATATTTGTTAATAATATGATCATGGGAATTTTAATTGTAAGTTTTCGATAATTAATAATTACAATAATTGTAATAATAATAATAATAATAATAATAATAATAATAATAATAATAATAATAATAATAACAACAACAATAATAACAATTGTTTATAAAAATATATTTTTAAAACAAGTGCAGGGGGTATTATTGTAATTTATGAAACTTAAAATCGGCATGAAGAAGGATATAGCCTTGTATGTATCTAAATGCCTTACATGTTCCAAAGTCAAAGCCGAGCATCAACGTCCCTCTGGATTACTCGTACAACCCGAGGTTCCATTATGGAAATGGGAGAGCATATCCATGGATTTCATTACCAAGCTGCCTCGTACCGCTAGTGGTCACGATAGTATCTGGGTTATCATTGATCGATTGACTAAGTCGGCTCATTTCATTCCAATTCGGGAAGATTATAGAGTCGAGAAATTGGCTCGTATTTACATTAATGAAATAGTCAGTCGACATGGTGTGCCTTTAGATATTATCTCTGATCGCGATGGTCGTTTCATCTCTCGTTTTTGGAAAAGTCTCCAATCAGCTCTCGGGACTCAACTAAATCTTAGCACAGCCTATCACCCGCAAACCGATGGTCAAACTGAAAGAACGATACAGACCCTCGAGGATATGCTCCGGGCTTGTGTCATTGATTTCAGTGGATCGTGGGATTCTCATCTTCCGTTGATCGAATTCTCATACAATAACAGTTATCATACCAGCATCCAGATGGCACCATTTGAGGCCTTGTACGGTCGGAAGTGTCGATCTCCCATCTGCTGGTCTGAAGTTGGTGAATCACAGATTACTGGTCCGGAATTGATACAAGAAACAACCGACAAAATTCATAAGATCCGTGATAACTTGGTCGCTGCTAGAAATCGTCAAAAGCATTATGCTGACAAAAGACGTAAACCCATGGAATACAATGTCGGTGATCTCGTACTTCTTAAGGTGTCACCTTGGAAGGGAGTGATTCGCTTTGGAAAGAAAGGGAAGCTAGCACCTCGTTACGTGGGTCCATTCAAAGTGCTTGAGCGAATTGGGAAAGTGGCCTACAAGCTTGAACTACCTCAAGAACTTAGCAATATACACCCGACGTTTCATGTTTCAAATCTCAAGAAATGTCTTGCCGATGAAAATCTCCACATTCCACTCGACGAAGTCCAGATTGATGAATCTATGCACTTTATTGAGAAACCTGTGGAAATTATGGATCGGGAAGTTAAACAACTCAAACGCAGTCGGATACCCATTGTCAAAGTTCGTTGGGAGTCTAAACGTGGGCCAGAGTACACCTGGGAACGCGAGGATCAAATGAAATCCAAGTATCCTCATCTCTTCGTTTCAGCCTCCTCGTGATTTAAATTTCGGGACGAAATTTTCTAAAGCAGGGGAGACTGTAACCACTTGTATTTTTATATATTAACTTCTGTTAATATTTATTAATAATATGATCATGGGAATTTTAATTGTAAGTTTTCGATAATTAATAATTACAATAATTGTAATAATAATAATAATAATAATAATAATAATAATAATAATAATAATAATAATAATAATAATAATAACAACAACAATAATAACAATTGTTTATAAAAATATATTTTTAAAACAAGTGCAGGGGGTATTATTGTAATTTATGAAACTTAAAATAAAAGTTTCAAACATAAATACAAAAGTTAAAACCACAGGGACCGAATTTGTAAATTTTTAAAACCCAAAGATTCCCCCCCGTCGACCCCCGTTTTTCCGGCGACTCGCCGGCGAGATTCCGGCCAAACTCCGGCGAAGCCGAAAACAACAAAATTTCATCATTTCAACTCGCAAAAACCGGTTCCAATACCCTCGTGGACTAGATTCGAACCTAAGGCAACTATAAAACACCACTAATCATCGGTAAAAATCGAATCCGAAGCTCCACATCGAACACACAAAAATTCCCGACCAAAATCAGTCAATTAATCTGATTTGAACCCCACAATCACACCGAAAGTTTCTTGGATCCAATTCAAATGGAATTCCAGCTCAAAAACGTGTTGAATTAGTCAAACAAACGGCTAAAAATTCTCACTTTTATCTCGGATTCGTTACAGCTCGAAAACCCACTCAAACAACATCAATAAACAAATTAAAGCTACAAAATCAATCATCTATACACACTCAATCGAACTCAGGTTTCAATTTCACCAAAAACAACCATAAACACAGAAATCGATCCTCATCTTTATCGCGACCTGCAACTTAGTCGAGAACCCTGTTCCAAACACTATTAACCCGAATTAACAGAGGGCTTTGGATTTTCATCATCATGCGAAGCTTTCTGTGAGATTAATTGGATTTTCATCAAGAATTGGCCACTCATCGATCTTCATATCGACCGCGGCTGTTCTTCATCTGTTCATATCAAATTAAGAACTCAATCAGGTAATTGAAAATATTAATCCACTCGATTTTTCAAGGGGAATAAAAGCCCCATAAATTCGATAGGTAACAACATTGAATCGGGGTTCAATTGGAGGGAAATCAAATCTAGGGTTTATGTAGATTTGGGGGAACTTCTGAAATAGAGTTTAAAAGATTTAAAACCCCTTTAGAACCGCGGCCACGGCCTTTGGTTCAACGGTTCCATGCTTCCCCCTCAAACAGAAGGTCCCGGGTTCGACCCCGGGCACCTACACTATTTTTTTAGGCCTTTTAAGCCTTTAAAAAAATCCAGAAAAAATTCTAAAAATCATAAAAACACTTTTACAAACATAACAAATTTTTAAAACCACTTAACTACTTTCTGAAATTTATTTTTACATTTTATTCATTTATTTTTAATTGTTTTAAATAAACAAAATAACTAATTATATTTTCTACCAAATTATAATCAGTGTATAATATATAATTATACAATAAATAGATTGAATCCAATATATATACATAGGTATATATTATCCAATTATCAAAACAATTTTTATTTGAATAAATTACATGTATATAATTTTATATAACCGTATACAATTTATAACTCGTGTATATACTTAACATACAATATATAGTTAAGTTCACTTATGTATAAATGTATTATATACATATAATCATGTATATAATTATACATATAATTATATATAACTACTTGATTATATATAATTATGAATATAATTATACATATACAATTTATTAATAAATTGTATAAATGTATAACTTACACGTATAAATTTTTATTAAAATTCTTGACATAATCACTTTCAATAAACTCGTTTATTTCAAGACATTCAAACCAAATAAAATCAATCAATTTAAACTACCATTCAAGACCCAATGGAAATCCTAATACATTCCCAAATTCCCAAATCATTATTATTCTAACTCGAGACACCGTTCCTTAGGTTAATCATAAGGAAATCGTAGGTGTCTAATCCATCACGTCCAAATTCAAATCTCATCAATCAGGTGAGTATTCATATCCCCTTTTTATATCATTTCCTATTTGGGGGAAATCATGTGATACAATATATTCTATCATGATATTCTATTGTTATTTCATTTTCAATTCAATTCAAGACAGGTTATGTTATTACTTGCAATTACGTGAACATACTGTGATAAACTGGACAACAGTAGAACCCTAATTCAATCAATCAATCAATCCTGGCAACAATGTAGATCTACTGGTTTGGATAACCCACCCCATATGGCTTACGAGTGGTGATTGTGCCAGAGGCTATTAGTCAATCTATGGTGTTTGTGTGGAGTCTATTATATGCAAGTGTCAAGTCAAGGGGTTTATATTGTGTCGGTTTATCTATATGCTTCGCGGTTGCCATATAAGTCTTAATATTACCTTGTGAATTGAATTACAATCGATGAATCAATCAATCAATCTATATGTATATTCAAAACTGTGATTACTCACCAGCTAACTCGTTAGCTGACTTTATTTTCTCACATGATTTCAGGTTAAGCAAGATAGTGGACTTCTACGTGCTCATCTAAGACACGGACCTAGTTAAAATAAAAGACAATTATTATTTGTGGATTCGATTGTTGTATTTGTGTATGTTGTACTTATTCTATTATGTAAACTGATTTTAATATTATTTCCACTATTAGACAACCATGTGTTATGAACAATCCATCATTCCCTCGTCCGCTCCGATGATTCCGCCGTCGGTCGGGGTGTGACAAATGTCATGGATGATAATACATTTATAGCCCAGTTTATGAATGAGTATGACTTTGAAAGGGATAATAATGACTTTGAGAGGGATAACAATGACTGGGAAAGGGATAACATGGCTGAGGGTGAAGTTAATGATGAAGATGAAAGGGATAACATGGCTGAGATGGATAGTAGTGCAGATGGGGATTCTGATTTTATTGTTGATGAAGATAACATGGTAGAGGATGTGGAGGTGGACATGAATGAATTTAGAGCAGCTGTTGATATGGATGTAGAAGATGAGATGGAAATAGATAATGATGTTGATGAGGAGACTGCACAAATAGATCTGGATGACTTTGACAGTTTAAGTGAAGATGAGGATACTCCATTTAACAAAAGATTAAAACAGTTGAGAAAGGAAAAGAAAAACTGGAAAGCAGTTGCATCAGCCCCTTTTTATGTTGGTCAAACTATAGGTGACAAAGAACAAATCAAGTTGGCAGTTAAGAAAAATGCTATTGAGACTAGAAGGCAACTTCGTATTGTGAAAAATGACAACCGTAGATTTAGGGTTGTTTGTGAAGGGCATAATCCAAGTTTTGTTTGCAATGAGGGGCAAAATAGAGATGTTCTAAAAGATGGTGGGTCCCAGCAGTGTGAGGAATCTTCAAAAGCTGGTGGTTCAACTGCATTAAATAAAAAAGCAAGGAAAAAGAATCCAAAGCCCACTTGCCCTTGGACTTTGCATATATCTAGAACCAATAAAGAAGATGTGTGGTGTGTGAAGACTTTCATTGAGCAACATCAGTGTTTACAGACAAGAGAGATACGGATGTATACTGTTAGCTCTGTTGCAAGAGAAGTGGAGCAAGTAATTGATTCTAACCCTACTATACCTTTAAAGGCCCTACAAGATCTGCTACAAAAGAAAAACCAGGTAAAGATTTCAATTCAGAAAATCTTTAAGGCAAAAATGATGGCCCTTCATAAGGTACATGGTGATTACAAGGCACAATATGAATTGTTGAGGGATTATTGTGATGAATTGTTGAGATCAAATCCTGTGACAACTATAAAAATTGATGTTGAAAGGGAGTGCAATCCAGCAAGTGAAAGTAGACAATTTAGAAGAATCTACATATGTCTTGGTGCTATGAAATCTGGTTTTAAGGCATGTGGAAGGGATCTACTGGGTTTAGATGGATGCTTTATGAAGGGTCCATCTCCAGGTCAAATCTTGAATGCTGTTGGGGTTGATTCCAATAATGGCATCTACCCTGTTGCATATGCAATAGTAGAGTCTGAAACCACCAACTCATGGACTTGGTTCTTGGAACTACTTGCTAATGATCTAGATCTATCTGTTAATTCAAATTTCACTTTCATCACTGATAGGCAAAAGGTACTTATCCTTTTAAGTTCACTGTACTTATCAATCATTACTTTCATTAATGTTTTAAATAAAAACTGTTATAGGGATTAATACCTGCATTGAAGAAAGTTCTCCCAGCTGCTGAGCACAGGTATTGCTTGAGACACATACATGAGAATATGAAATCTAAATGGAGAGGGCATATGTACAAGGACCTATTGTGGAAGTGTGCAAGTGCAACAACAGTCCCTCAATTTGAAAAGGCAATGGCAGCAGTAAGAAAACAAGATGGTTCTTTGCATGATTGGTTAAAAGAAATCCCCCCACAACACTGGAGCAGAGCTTATTTTAGTGGTAATATATGTTCTTATTTGGTTAAAACTAAATAATTAGTGCTATTTTATAATAACTAACTTGTTCTTTATGGTGTAATAACTACAGGAAGAGCAGTGTGTGATATACTGCTTAATAATGTTTGTGAGGTCTTTAACAGACAATTGGTAGGAGGTAGAGATAGGCCTATAATTAGTTGCTTAGAATACATAAGGGAGTACATGATGAAAAGGATTGTTGGAGTCCACAAGTTGATTGCCAAGTGTGAAGGACCTTTAACACCATATGCAACTAAGATCTTTAATTCAATAAAATCTGAGGCTGCAGAGTACAATGTCATCATGGCTGGAGTAAACAAATATCAGGTTAGTGGGCCTTGGTTAGATCAAGTGATGGTTGACTTGGGGAAGAAAACTTGTTCATGTAGGAAATGGGAGCTCACTGGTATGCCTTGTAAGCATGCAGTGGCAGCCATATGGGATCTTTCAAAGGGGGATGAGGAGGCTACAATTCCAGAGTCATGGGTTTCTAGAGTTTATTGGCTTCAAACTTGGAAAGATGTTTACCAATACACCATTGACCCAATCAATGGGAGAGACTTGTGGACTCCATCAGCATGCCCAACAATTCTAACAGCCCTAAAACATCATACTCAGGTGGGTAGGCCAAGAAAAAAAAGGAAGAAAAGTGCAGAGGAATTGAGTGAAATGAATGATAGGGGCAAGATTGTTAAGAAGGGATATTCTACTACATGTTCAAAGTGTAACAAGAAGGGCCATAACAAAAGATCCTGCACTGGTCAAGGGGGGTCACAACAAGCTCCACAAGCAACACAAGATGTTTAGTTGTTGTTTTATCAGTTTTTGTTGAACAATGATGTATTTTGTACTGTCTTATGTTTGTTAAACAATGATGTATTTTGTTAACATTATGGTTATGGCATGTTCTATTTGACTTCATCTGTAGTGTACCATTACAGGGTTCTTTTACATATTTTGAACACCAAATGCAATTACCAAAACCCATTGCCATTGCAAGCAAAATGCACTGCCATTACATGGTTCTTTTACATATTTTGAACACCAAATGCAATTACCAAAACCCACTGCCATTGCAACCAAAATGCACTGCCATTCACTTGTTCTTTTACATATTTTGAACACCAAATGCAATTACCAAAACCCACTGCCATTGCAAGCAAAATGCACTGCCATTACAGGGTTCTTTTACATATTTTGAACACCAAATGCAATTACCAAAACCCACTGCCATTGCAACCAAAATACACTGCCATTCACTTGTTCTTTTACATATTTTGAACACCAAATGCAATTACCAAAACCCACTAGCATTGCAAGCAAAATCCACTGCCATTACAGGGGTCTATTACATCATTTGAACACCAAATACATAAACCAAAACCCACTAGCATTGCAAGTAAAATCCACTGCCATTACAGGGTTCTTTTACATAATTTGAACACCAAATACATAAACCAAAGCCCTACCATTGCAAGTTCTATTACATCATTTAAACACCAAATACATAACAAAGAACAACCAACTTAAACCTAATACAAATTTGAGTTTCTTCACTTGAAATGCTAAGCTCTTACAATCAGCTTGTAATTTGTTATTGGATTTCAACAATCCGGATATAATTCGAGTGGCCTTTGCACACAGAGGAGGGTCAACCCAACTCACAAACCCACAACTCGTAACCTGCACATACAGGAGAAAGAGAGAGAGATAGAGACGTGATGATTCTTGTTGGAGATCCACATGAACACAACTCACAAACATACAATAATCTTGAAACCTAACAATTTAGGTCTTACCGTGTTAGCACAACAATGAAAGCGACGTCCCGGGTTTGCTGAGGTCCAAGACGTGATGATTCTTGTTGGAGATCCACATGAACATATCACCATTTTCATCAACTGCAAGAAACACACAAAGAGAAAGAGAGAGAGATAGAGACGGAGATATGAGTGTATATATACGAGTGCAACAAACACAACAAAAGAGACCGTTTACACATGAAATGACCGAAATACCCTCATGTGCAGCGCGCGTGCCTCCTATTTAACGGCACATTCAAACGGCGTTGTAAAATTGGACTGAAACAGAGAACTTCTTCAATCTTTGGTACTCAAAGGGAGACAAAATAAACGTTGATACTCAAGTGGAGTCAATTTGAAAAACACAGGGACCAAAACCGAGATTTACTCAAATTATTATATTAGTGTTTTAAACCTTACTGTAGTAGCTAGTATTTGTAAAAAAAATAAAATAATGGAACTTCAAAAAGGCAAATAATATTTGTAATAATTAAGAAATAAATCAAACATAACAACCCACGTGTCTTATATATTTTCAAATAAGAAAAAAAAAGTGAGATGCAATCATTACAGAAATACGCGAAATAAATTTAATGTCTACATAAATAGAAAAAAAAAATGTTTGATTTCGGCTGACCGGGTTGACCCAGGCTGATCCGGCTGGCCGGCTGACTCGGTTAGCGGGTCAATCCATTCGTTTTGTAAAAATGGTGCTGCTGACCGAGTCACCTGGGCTGGCCACCATATGTTTTATGGCTGACCCGGTCCTTGTTTTTGGAGGTGCTGACCGAGTCAAGTAATGGCTGACCTGCCCTCCTTGCAAACAACCCTTTAGTCCATCCACCAAATCTACTTTTATTTGTACACCTGTCTCCTATGAGATAACTTGACGGTAAAATATGTGTTTTTTTTAACTAAATGGTCGTGTGTTTAAATCCCGCAAGTCTGCAGATTTGATTAATTTTTTGGTGATAGACATTGTTGTTAAAAAAAAACGTTACACATCTATTTGAATTACTAAAACATCAAAATTATTCTCTCTTTCTCTCTCTATATATGCGCACGTCTTTACAGTCAATGTGTGCACCTATAACAATCATCTTCCTCAATTCTATATATTTTATAGGGTGTCCCAATAACCAGACTAGTGCCTTAAGATTTAATACCCGAGTAATCAAAATAATCAGTTGAATTAATAACTCGTCAGTGATCCAATTAGTTGTTAAAAATATATATATATATATATATATATATTTTGATTTGGTTCATTACTTAAATTTTCAATATTAAAGCAGATCTCATACATAACCACATATGTGATCTAATATTTGAAGAAAATCTCTACCACACAATGTTTTTATGACCATCTCAATAAAGTGTTTTTATGACTTGAATCCCGGAAAGCCATTACACTGAAACATTACACACCATAAGTGTACTACATAAAATATTGATATATAATCACATACCAAATGTATATATTTATGCATTGTTATGTACGCTCACACGTCATTGTAATTAGCAGTGAACAGTTTTTTAAGAAAAAAAATACTTAAATATATATATGACAAGACCGAACCCAAATTAAAGAGAACTCAATTTAAAAATAATAAGATAGAAAGGAACGATTTTCTCAAAATATATATAAGTTATTTGAGTAAACAAAAATTAAAGGAACTAGATTTTGAAAAAAGGTCAAAGACATTCAGTTTTTACTTTTGTCGCCCAAAATGCTAAGATTTCTTGTAGTGTAACTCTATATTATTTATAACTTTCCCATTTATTTAAGAAAGGAACGATTTTCTAATCTTAGATTTGTGCGGTTCTGATCATAGGGGTGGAAAGTGCAGTTCCGGACTTCACGAACTCACAAGTAGCGGTGAAAGGCTCTTTTTCTGCCGGTGAGCTGGTGGACTTCGTGTACAAGAGAACCGGCAAACAAGCTGTGATCATGAAGCAAGATTTTAGTAAAATAGAAGAAGACATGGGAGAAGAGAAGAAAGCCGACGAAGGTGGTGAAAAGAAGAAAGCTAACGAAGGTGGCGAAGAGGTGGCGCAACCAAATGACATGACAACAGAGATGTTGGAGATGAAAAAAGTGAATATTATTATTATAATTATTATCAACCAGCGAACTACGAACCATTTATACCCTCCAAGATACGTCGCGGAAACCTTGTACGCATACCCTTCAACGCCAGAAATGTTCAGTGATGAAAACCCTAATGCATGTAGTGTAATGTAAAAAATGGAGAGGTGAAATGTAAAATGATATGGAAGTTACATGAACTTGTGCAATGGTCTACATGTGAACTTAGTGGAGACCTTTATTTGATCGAAAACTAAAAAGCAAAAACTGATGGTTATGGTTAAGGTTTTGTGATTGACCTATAGGTCGGCTATGGGTATGGTTAACTGTGTCTCATAACCAAATTTTAATCGAAACCGAAGAGAACTATAAATCTATAAAAAAAAATTCATGTAAAATTAATCTCTTTTAATATATAAAATAAATATATATCTATCACTAAATTACATATACGTGCTATTCATGTAAAATGTTTTATATATAAACAATTAAACAAGTTATAAAACATAATCCATTAATTTTATTGGTTCGCTGTCGCCCCTCTTTTCATTTTTCTACACCTTCTGAGCAATATGTTATTTGTATTAATTTAATATTTATACTAACATATAATTAAATTCAAACATATACTCTCAAAATTATTAAAAATATGTCAAGTACCAAAATTATTAAATATCAAAATTATTAAACACTAAAAGTAGTCATAATAAGTGTTCTAAAATTAACTGAAATTTAATGTTAACAGAGAATTCTAGCAGCTCATTACATGCATTGAACGCCCTAAAATATTCGCGAAACTCGAATTTTATATAGCGATATAAATAGTTTCTAATTTTAAGTTAACTAGGGGTGATGCCCCACGCGCGTTGCGCGTTTTGAAAACGGATAAAACCGAGTCCCAAATAATGAGTAACCCATACATTAGAACTCCCGAGTTCAAAACCTTCATTAAATCATAAGGTTGCAATTATAATTCTTATAGGGCTCGTGGGTTTTTATAAAACAAACTTTAAGAGTAAATTGTTTACATAATTTTTCCTATTAGAAACCCATAGAAATACGTTAATAAAGTAAGTAAGAAATCACAATAAAAATACTCAAAACATGAGGCAATTTGCTCAGATCTGGGTTTTTGGTTACTATGACTGCAACTCAGGTTGCAAGTGCAGCACACCACACTTGCCATCGCCAAGTCTGCCATGCCAACAAACCACTCGACCACAGTCATCATCATAGCAAGAGAGAATAACCACGATCATCAGCAAACCAGAAACAGATTTAAAGTAATCAACCAAAAATAATGGAGGTATAAGGGTCTCAGATGACGGGTCGTCATCATCATTGACGGTTAGGGTGACATAAACCCACCAACAACCGAACGACCAAGGCGTCGGCAGCCCACCAACACCAAATGAAAAAACAAATCCAGTAACACATACGAAAGCACAACACGAAACCCGAGGTTTGCTCCGCACGCAAAATACCCCTGAGTTACTGTTCATGGCACTGCATTAGGTCAGATAAAACAAACACGAAAGTCCACAGACAATAGATGACACCACCGGCGGCAGGAGGCGCCACCATCAACACATGCACGCGATGACGGCGCCGGGCGGCAGTGGGCAGTGCTGTCCGAAAACCCTAAAAGCGTAACAGAGAGATTATGAAGAGCCGGCGGTACCGTGACACCCGACCGAGGGGAACACCGCCTGCACCGCCACCAGCACCACCTTCTTCTTTGCATTGAACCTCATATCCGTAAATCGTAAGCCACATCGGACGACCACCGGCAACACACAACGGCAAGGGTAAGGTAGGGAGGCGGACTCTAGCAACGCCTACACCAACATACGCACAAACAACCATCGGTGTTTAAAGTCGACGGTCGGCCGGCAAAAACAAATCGGCTTCAACAGCCGATCGACCACCGCGTCGGCACCCACAACCGCCAAATGAAGAAAAGAGGTGGATATCACATAAGAAGGCACTGCACAGAGCTCGAGAAACAATGAAATACTGAAAATACCCCTGAGTTACTGTTCATCGCGTTGTATCTTTCATATATAGGGTAATATAATTAATATAAAGAAGTAAAAATTCGAGAAAACTATTATTATATTTACTTAAATATATGAATAGCATGATCATTCATCGTAAGAAGAAATCATGAACAATTTAAAGAATGAAGTATGACTAAAAATCATAAATAATTATTATAGAATACGTGATTAAAATATATAGTTAGATAGATACTTCAGACTTAATAATATTTCATTTTTTTGAACGGTAAATGTACTACCCTACTTCGAAAAATATGTGTTATCTTAATCGGGTCCATCTATCCGTTTCCAAGTCGGAACCGCACCCACAACTCCATCAGGAGGAAACTCATGCTGAGAAAACATCATGGCTCAACTCTAAACACTTTTTGCTCAGAGTAAGACTTGAACCCATGACTTTTACTTTATTTACATATCATGAGTATCTTATATTAATCGGTTGGACTCGGATAAAAATGTATGGCATAATTTATGGCTGATTTGTTTCGCTCGCATATATAGCACCCAACAATGTTTCTTCGTAAATACAATAACTAATTGTATAAAACAATAAAAATATACAAAAACTTATTTGGTCATAAAAACAGCTATAAACACAACCACCAATATTGTTTCGATCACAATTATAGTCGCTAGTTTTTTAAAGAATAATTAGAATAATAAATAAGAATGAATTTGGTTACAGAAACGGTAGCAAATATAGCCATGAATTTGGTTACCGATAATAATTCTAATTTTCAGTTTTGTTATCAATAACAATTCTAGCATCATAATTTTTATTGATTTACACTCGGTTTTCATTTATTCATTGTTATCTCTCTATTTTACTTGTAATCACCATCGTGAGCAAAATTAAGTGGAATAAAATGTAAGCAAATGAATAATTATACTAGTGGGATTGTTTTTTATAACAAAAAAAGTTTGGATTATTATTAGTTAAACTAATTGTATGAATTATTAGTTGTCAATAAGTAATAGTTTGGATTATTAAAATGTAATTTACCTTATAAAATAGAATAAAAAGACTCTGATTGTAGAAACGTACGGTCATAAATATAAGTGCTGAAATTTTATCGGTTGAAAATATAACTACGAAATTTCTTCCGTCGTAAATACATATGCCACTTTAATAATAACTAGGTGGTAACCGACCGCGCTTCGCGGCGGTTAAAAATCCGATCACAATGCCACACAACGGTATAAATCTGGATTAGAAGGCTCAGAAATGATATGTCGTGGCTGCAAACTTTCTCTCATAATTTCAGGCCATTTAACATTACATGTGAACGTGATAAAATATTGTGGATCACCGTACACACGACATAATGCCAATGCATCCTGATAATGTTTATACATATATCTAGGACCATCGGTGAATGATGATAGCAAGACCACACGTTTACCTACACTTATTCTGTAACACCCCAACCTGACAAGGCTGACGTGTCACTATTACAGATATCAAATCAAAAACCAAATCCATGATATTTAAAGAAATGGTCAGAAGAAATAACTTCAAACAAACCAGATAATCCGAAAGAACCTAATTAAGATGTTCAATACATCAATTAAAGTAAATAAATAATCATGGTCTTCAATTTGCTCTTCACTGGTTTTCTGGATTACCCTGCTGACCTGACGTGCATGAAAACAAAAGCACGCCTGAGCATAACGCTCAGTGAACGGAATAGCAGATAACAAAAATAAACAGACATGATGATAACGAAGAATAAAATATCATAAGATATATATATCAAATAGAACATAACCCGAGCTAATAATCATATCATATAATAACTAAACAGAGGGAACACAGGTAGCGAGCCCGTGAACCAATGTGAAATGGAGTATGGGCAGACATACAAACCATTCAGCAGAGTCCTAAATGGAGAGTGTGCATCCATCCATCAAGAAATAACAGGACTAACCTAGGATCGATCCATACGCCTCTGAGGAAATAATAATATAACAAGACGGCCAACATAATTTCAGAGTCCTCTTTAGAGACGTCGTGATCTCAGCTCACCGCCACGGTTGGTGCCACGTTATTGATGCCGCAATAACGCGTCTTGATCACCCCCAAGATAGAGAGAGCTCGGGTAACAAATTCAGAAATATAAAGTAGTCTAGCTACTTATAACAGAATCAAAAACACACTATTTACGTATGACAGGAATTAAAACTAGAGATGAAAAGTACTACAAAGTAACGGAAACAAAAGTGAATACTATAATAACAAGGAAACAGAATCCGTACCTTAGTCAAAGAGCAAAAATACATAAAATCAAGAAATCCTCAAGTTTCACTAGCACCTACATTATTCGTTTATAACCATCTCACGTTACTTTTCAGAACCTTAATTAAATAAACTTATTTGTCGCTTAGTTGACGTTTTGACTGTGCAATATTTATAATTATTTGAAATAACCGTGATCTAAACAATATTAAGTGAAAGGAAACGTTTAGACCAATAATATTATACTAGTCTAAACTGTTATTTAAAGTACATTTTATAAGACATAATTCAAAATGACATTTATAAATGATTTGTGAATTTATAAAATGTATTTTGTCATGATTAATCTATAATTAAAGATAATATAATGTCAAGTAATAATTACATGATTTTAACTATTATTTAACATAAATAACACTATATATAACTATAACTGTCAAAAGTTATATATTATTCAATTATTTAATATATCAGTATTGTTTTGAAGCATAATTGTGACACATTATTTAATTAAATAATAGTATTATAATTAAATAATAGTATTTTCTATAAAAATGTTTTATAGAAATATTAGAGCATTTAAAGAAATAAATTTATAGAAACTATTTAGATGATCTTAAAAATAAAGCGAGTTTACAAAACTGATTTTTATAATTTTTGAGAATTTTACATAATTGTTTTAAGGCTGAAAAAGCCAAAAAAATAGGTGAGGGTGCCCGAGTTCGAACCCGGGACCTCAAAGGTGGCAAGCAAGCGTGTAACCAGTAAACCAAGGCATCCAGCCGCGGTTTACTTTGGTTCAGATATCTTTTAAACATTAATAGCAATATATCCCCAATTCGCATAAACCCTAACTTTGATTTGATCCGAATTGAACATTAATTTGACAATGTTAATGAAATCAGCATTGGGGCTTTTAATCCCCGTATAAAAACGAGTTTGTAGGTGTGTTCAATTACCTAATTCATAGTTCAGAATGTCGAGAACAATCGATGGATAGGTCGCGGTTTGTCTTGAATCCAAACAATGGACAAACACTGATTATAGTCGAATTAACTTTGCAAGATCATTCTAAAGTTGTTGACAAGCAAAAACCCTCTGTTAATTTGGTGTATTGGAACTCATATTATGGGGATTGAATGAGTTGCAGGTCGAAACGGAGGTGATGATCGAACAATGGTGTGTGGTTGTTTTTCAAGCTCAATTAAGAGTTGTGTGGATTTATACACAAATAAAGTTTGACTCGGTTGATTAAATTTGATTATAATAATGTTTTGAGTGGAGTTCGTGAGTTGTAATTGCAGTAGCATAAACTGGATCTGTGATCTGTTAATCCGATTGATTAATTCCCCTTTACAGTGTGTATGGATTCGAATCATGCATACGAATCGATTTGGTGCATTTTGAGCTGTCAATGTCGAGTTTTTAGATGTGTTTTGGGGTTGCCGGAGGGCCGCCAGAATAGTGTGCCGGAATCACGGGGTGGGCGGGGTTGGTTTTGTAACTTATACAATTTACACAAATGGTCCCCGAGATTTACTTTATTATTATTATGGGTATTATATATTCCTTCCGTGTTACCGTCACAAATAGCATCGTGGACACCGTCTAAGAACTCACAGCGGAATTCTTGCTGATTATTTCGTACATCAAGCCATGAATGCTCAACACAAATGTAAGCATCAACGATATACTGTTGGAATAGGCGACCAGCACGCAGGACATGAGTATATACACCTAAGCGGTCATGAATTTGGTAGCTATAAAACATGGACGGTGTAAGATTACGGCTGTCCACAGCTTCACCTGTTGATATCTGTAATTCAGCGACCATCCTTGGTCACTGTAGGGGAAGAGGAGTGGATACTGCAGAGGCATGTAAGCGGGGTGAAGCTTGCTCACTCTATGAGGGGTGTCGTTTTTTCCATGAATAATGATGTCAAAATCTTCTGATGCTATGTATGAGTCACAAACAATAGCTCCTATGACACCTGCAGCAGGGTTATCATACCTTCTGTCTGCGGTTCTGCTAAAAAGCCTAATAGAAAAATCAAGAATAACAGGCTGGTTGCACAATTCTCGTGCTGTTCTGAAAAGTTTAACATACCCATTAACCTCATCAAACATTGTAATGAGTACGGAGACAACCACTGCAGACATAGCTGTTGAACCCTCGCTTGAAAAGCACCGTAATCTATTTGAAATTTCATTCTCACCATCAAATACATACATCTGCAAAAACCTAGGTCGATCACCAGGGTATGGACATACTGATCCTATCCAATGACATACCTGGCCGGCCACCCGAAAGATGTAGGCGCCCATACTCTGATTTACAGAATTATCAACAGTAGCACCAAAAGATGTCATAGAAAACATTGAGTTATAGGCACGTATACTGCACATAAAATCTGGATCAGAAAAGAATGTTTTGAGTAGAGGAAAAGAGGAAAAAAGGTCAACCATTCAGCAAACCAAAAAAGTGCATCGCAAAACTCACAAACCTCATCACACCATCCTAAATCCATATAATCAGGAGACATAACAGGGTGGCCATCAGTGTTAGGCGTATTATCAGAATTAGTATTACATTCAACAGAGACAAACCCATCAGACCGCAAGTTAGCTCTGGCAGAAGATCTAAGAACTGAGGCGCGACGTAATGATTGGAGATGTGTTTGACATGCAACATCAAACGCTGAAGTAGAAGATGAAGCAACACCCGTAGGAACAGATTCCCGACGTATGCGCTTGGCCCGTGGATTCTAAAGATGCCGGTACACATCATAAGCGAAAAGATAAAAGAAAGGTTCAAGCTACATATGGAGAGACCAAACACAATACAGAGCGTCGAACTACCTTTCTTAGCAAGAACGGAAAAAAACATAAGAGGATGCATGCCAAAGCCACTCATAACACTAAAAAAATCGATAGAATATAATGACATAAAATTCCAAAAGACATAGATAACCTGAAAACATACCTGCATCTAACAATAGCACACACTAAAAAACGACTACAAAGCCAAAAGACGTCAACCCTGCACGACAACAAAATAACATAGCGGAAATTATTGCTAAATACAATAAAATATGTAATGACAAATACATTAAAAAATAGCAGCATAAAAAAATCCAACACATAGATAGTAACAATATTTAAAAGAACATAAAAAGCAGAATGTAAAAGATATAGATGGAAAATATTCATCCATATGAGGAAACAAAGAACCATAGACACAAACCCACTTGAAGAACAACCCCAAAAATCTAGCATTGCTCTATTCAAATGCAAATGAATAACACAATATTAGTGATATCAAACTCTTTAAGTTGGCATTTAACTAAGTACAACACGAAAGTAAAACCCATAAAACAAAAAAAGGCAAAACATCACCAACAGTAATACCACTCTTTCGTGTTATGCATATGCAAGTCCCAATTTTCAGCTTATATAATGAAATTACGAAAAAAGACAAAAGTAACATCAAGTCGAAACATAACACACCAGCCATAAGGAATATGAAATGACAAACACCAATAACAATATTAATCAAGCATATAATGCATCAAAGGCGATGTAGAATCCACCAGACGAACATGATTTATATACCGTTATATAATAGAACTTACTCATGTACATATAAGTTTATGATTGAAGCTCTTACTGCCATCTCATAAAATATTTACATTGATTTTTATCTCTTTTGTTCTCCAGGACACTATGACGTTACTATTTCGTCTCTTTTCTTACATTTTAACATAATATATCATACCAACACAGCAAAACCAAATATGGTTATAACAACTAAAGTGTGACAACCCGAATTTTTTTTCCGGTTAATACTATTAAAAATAACCTTCTTCGTTTAGCGCGAATTAATTTACTTTACTATTTTACAAGGATAATAATAATAATAATAATAATAATAATAATAATAATAAATAATATAATAATAATAATAATAATAATAATATTGTTTTATAAAAGTTTAGGGGGTTAAAAAGTAATATATAAAACTTGTTTTAAAAAGTTTCTACATAAAATGTTAAGAAGACAAAACCCCAGGGACCAAATGTGAAAAATTTCTTTTAAACCCATCCCCCCCCCCGTCGACCCTCCTCACCGCCGGCCACTCTCTGGCGAGGCTCCGGCGAGCCACCACAGCCAAATCACTGCGTTCCACTCGAATTAATCACTTCCGACACCTTCTAGTGGATGATTCGAACCTAACCCACGAACCAATTTAAATAAATAAAGCTGTGTAGTGCGATTCCCACCTTCGACCGAAAGTTCGGCCGACCACCCAACTAATCGACCACTAAACCTCAACTATAATTAAATTAATCGAAAGAGAACGATCGTTTGAGCATTTAAAAACTTCCATTGAGTCCCATTTGGTCTGAAAACACACAAACCCACGATTCAATCCAACCCTTTGGTCGCGGACCTGCAACCCACTGTTCCTCAACAATTCGAACTCGAAACAGGTAAATGAACATACCTACATACTCGTTTCATCGTAGGGGATAAAAGCCCTATCAATCTAACTGTTAACATTGGCGAATTGATCTTCAATTTGGTTGGGTTTCGAACCTAGGGTTCTTGGATTTGGGATTATCCAATTGGTTGTGCATAATACTAATTGGAAGCGGATCCTGGTGCGGCTGTAAGCCTTTGGCTCACCGGTTCAGTCCCCAATTACCATTCATGAGGTCCGGGTTCGACCCCGGGCACCTCCTATTATTTTTTAATACCTTTTTACAGCTTTTAAAAAATATACAAAAATTACCAAAAATTATAAAAATAAGTTTTAAAAACTTTCTTTATTTTAAAGGTTATCTAAGTAATTTCTATAAAATTTATTTATTAAAAACACCTTAATAATATTTATAAAATATTATTTATAAATGTTATAAATAGTCATTTTTATAAAAATGGACCTTAAATAATAATCATCAAGTTATTAATGGAGATTATAATGATAGATTTATTATGATAATAAATTTTACAAATTATTTACAAATACGAATATTATCATTATAATTATGATCATGCCATTGTTATTATTAATATCAATATTGGTAATATTATTAATACATGGTGCTGTTTGTGTACCAAATCGTGCGCGTCAAACCGAACCGACCCGAATCCGACCAAATGTAATTATTCGCGTTGAGCACATTTTAAAAAAACTTAATTACAATTAATAATAGGTGTTGATCGTGTTTGGTCGTGCATTATTCGTTGAAGCTTCCGTTCATTTTATTACATCAATTCAAGGTGAGTTTACAGCCCCACTTTTACTTTATACTCTTTTTGGGGGAGAGAAACATGCTGTTTTCATAAAAGTTACATTACATTGGATTTTTGTAATACTGCATATACTTGATACTATGGTGTATACTTGCCCAACGGACCGTTAATATGGACTTAACGAGGTAATTGTTAGTAGTACTACTGGGATTGACATACCCCACCCGGGCTAGTCGCGCTAGCACAACGTTCGTCAAACGGGTGAACGGTTAGCCTAATTACAAGTGTTGTGGTGTGATCCACATCCGGGCCTGGTTTATTATTTGATTACATGTCAGTTCGGCCGCGCCTTTATACACATAGTGATCATTATGGACTAGCTACCCATTATATGCTTTAATTACAAATCCGGAAATTTCATTATACTTGACGGATTAATAAATCCGGGAATTTCATTATACTTGACGGATTACAAATCCGAGAATTTCATTATACTTGACGGATTAATAAATCCGGGAATTTAATTATACTTGACGGATTAATAAATCCGGGAATTTCATTATACTTGACAGAGTAATAAATCCGGGAATTTCATTATACTTGACGGATTAATAAATCCGGGGATTTCATTATACTTATCGGATTACTAAATCCGGGAAACTACATACTTGACGGATTACATAATCCGGGAATTACATACTTGACGGATTACATAATCCGGGAACTTCATTACTGATAATTACTGTTTTCTGATAAACCTGTGAACTCACCAGTCTTGTATTGAGATTTTTGCATGTTTTCTCTCAGGACATTGATGTGGCACGTCTAGGAGCACAGCATCCACTGCATGTCATTCCGCGTTCATCTCAAACTGTTTTCAAGATTTAATTTGCATTTACTTTACATAAATTGGATTGGACGCATGTTTGCGTGTTCCAAAACTATTGTTAAATGTTTTCCTGTTTTCGCTTCCGCACAACTTAAATATATTTGGTTTGTTTCATTAAAATTAAACAACTTATATGATTTTTAATTATCGAGTCGTTTGGTGTTACTGATGCTTATCTGAGATCCTGGTTGTGTCACACGCCTAACGGTAAAACCCCGTTAGCGGATTTTGAGGGTGTGACATAAAGTATTGCTTTTAAATTGAAGTCAAGTCATTATTGCATGTTTCTAGGTGTTAACCGATCTATAGTTTTGTTATTGTTTTAGATTATTCTTATGGTTTTGTTTTGAGACCTTCTAACCAATAGAACCAAATGATTGGGTGCATTCTCAGATTATTAATTGACACCATTTTGAAAGTGAAATAGTGCAGATGGTGTTGTTTGATCAGGTTCGGAGGTTAAGTCTTTTAACAAACCTGATAATGCAGCAAGCTGCAAAACACACCTAAGAAAACAAAAATGACATACACGTAAACCTTCTGTGCTTACACTATGAAAAATCAGTGGGTGTTGCCAAAAGAGACAACTATATATCTCAACAGCCCCTTTTTGAGTCCCTTTTCTTTTGGTGTTTAACAACAGCACAGTGGCAAAGGTCAGTGATTACTCAAAGCATAATATAACATAGCAAAAAAAACCTTGCCCTATCACCCAAAATAGCCTTACATTTCGTTCAAGTCATCTTATAAGGATTCGTAAGATTTCTTCATACTCCAATATGACTAACCTTGAGCAAGATGTTTTTATTGGCTTGCCAAGATGCAGCAACGTTAAAGGTGGAATCTTGGAAGTTGTTTGATTCCTTTTGATCAGTCATTCTGTTAAACAAATTATAAACTAAGATTCTCTTTCAAAACCATATGTAGGTGGATTTCACACTACCTAATTAATTACCTTGTTAGCAACTCAAATCCAAAGTCTATGTAATTCGTAATTCCAACAACTTCATTCTCTTCCAGTGGATTCTTTACCTATATAATTCGACAACCGATCGTCTACTAAATGATAAAATGCAAATATATCAAGTTTATCATCTTGATATTGCGCTTCTCATGCAGGTAAAGAAGCATGCACAACTACACACACACACACACACAGAAATAAAGGGTAGTAGGGTACCCGTCGTTGGACGACCACATGCTGATAGAAAGAGGCTATGAACTGCAGTTGAGGTTTTATAGAGAAAAATAAGTACTTTAGTACTGGTGGAGTATAAACGAAAGCCAAAAACATAAAGGCACATGAGTGTAGGAGGCTTTTGAATATGAAAAAGACCAAAATTAAGATGCAAAATAAATAGCAAACTACTTAAAGCGGATAATTCTACAATGAGAATGCAAGAAATCATATAGAACCGAAAACCTGAGAGTTCTGCACAAATTCAAGACCAAAGTTAAAAGACGGGCTCAATGGGCTGCCTGATCCGATTCCATAGTCTATGGCATAGTTCCAATTCTTCAATTTTTTATATTTTGCACCATCCTCCTTTTCAACTACTCAAGCACAATAACAACGGGAACATGTCAACATATCGATCCAATAGAAGATGATATTAGAGACATGATTCCTGGGAGTATAAAGATTATAACTTTTACGAAATTTAAAACAGTTCTATTAAATTTCTATTTCTCTTCATATTGAAAGGGAAAATACCAAATCACTTAGGGGAATGATAATAAATAGCATCATAGGGTAAAAATCTTACATTGAGGGTCATATTGGACACCAGCAGTTAACCTTCCCATCTTGGTGGTGTGTTGTGCTTCGAACAATGCCTCTGAAAATGGAGCTACCTGCAAAATGAAAACAGAGAAGAATACCAACCCATCGGTGCCCTAAAAACCCAAAAAAATAGATAGTAAAAGAGAGAACATTACGCACCTGCAAATCGGAGGAGAAAGCAATCTGAGATTCGAGTGGCGGAAAACAAACTTTCAGCCTTCAAACGTAGGCAAAAACACACGGCGTTGAGGAGCACGTCACAACGGAGGATTATCGGAGGTGGATCCCCCGGCGGCGACGGTTATGGTGGTGGTAGAAGGGGGTTTGGGGAGGTAAGACGATGGAGGTGGAGACGGAGGAGAGGGATTCCATTGTAGAGGTGGTTGTTGGTGGTGTGAGATGCGTGTGGGGGTTTATATGCAGATGTTACGGTGGTGGAAATGGATGTGGTGGTGGTGGTGGTGATCGCCGACGAGGTGAAGGACTGAAAGACCACCGGAGTGGGATAATCAAAATGCTACTGTTAAACTATTCATCACAAGTTGCTTTTTTCATGTTATACAATAATAATAATAATAATAATAAACAATTAATATAAGAATAAAATCAATGCGAAAAACAGTAACATAAAATGTTTAAAACAAAGAAGGGGTAAAACTAAATTAAAATAAAACACTATCGCAAAACTGATTATCGACGAATTAAAAAAAAGACTAAAAGAAGAAGTAAAGCAAATTCACTCAGAATTTCTGATATTTAAAATATATGAATAAACTGAACTAACTAAGTTCAGGATTAACTAGGCACAATAACAAATTCACTCTCTCAACGGCTCTCTCTCGCTGCTCTCACGCTGCTCTCTCGCCCTCTCTTCACTACCACCGGTCACTGGTGACCACCAACACCACCGGTCACCACCAACACCACCGGCCGGACCCAGGTAAGCGCCCCCACCGCCATCGCCGAACCACCTTCACCGCCTACCTACTCAGGTAAGTTCCCCACCGCCTACCCACCTTTGCGATTTCACCTGTGGTTTTGGATCTACTGGTTTCCAAGTTCGATACGATCCTTCTACCCACCTACGCGATTTCACCTGTGGTTTTGGATCTACTGTGGTTTTGGATCTACTGCGATTTCACCTGTCCAAGTTCGCAATTTCACCTGCGATTTCGCGATTTCACCTGTCGAAAACGCCCTGTGTTGTATGCAAACCCTAGATTCACGCTTCATTCGATACGATTTCCCTAAATTGAAGATAATTTGTGTGTGATTGACTGATTTCTGTTGATTATCTTCCGAATTTGTGTATACAGTTGCTGATTAGCTGATGAATTGACGGAGTTTTGTGTGTTTCAGCTTTTGTTTGAAGACCTGTTTGTTTGTATCTTTGTTATTCGTGTTAATTTTCTTCTCTGTTCTTCATCGGTTCTTCTTGCTGGTGAGTACGCACCGCCTTGGTGCTTCGATCTGCCGAAGACACACCACTATCGAACACAACCGACTACACATCGCCATACACTGCGGAGTACACACCGTCGGTGCTCGATCTGTTCAAATCGGCTATTCTATTCTTCAACTAAAGGAAGAGATCGTTCTTTGGAGCAATCGAGAAGATAAGCTTGGTTTTCTGTGAGCCTTGTAACCCTCGAAGGTTACGGACTTCACTAGCTCGGCGAACCCTAACTTGGGAACCCCCCACTGTCAGATCTTTCTATCCTTTTATATTTTCTTGTTTAGTTCTAGAATAACTTTATAGTCTGCTCTAAAATATATATGTATATTTCTTTCGTTTAGATTGTTTGGCTGTTTAAATAGGGAGAGCCATCCCCTATTCTTGTGCCTGTTACAGTGTTGTGTTGTGTCTTGTGACTTGATATATTTCTGCTGCTGGTTTTGATTGTGTGTTACCTGTGTTGTATTGATCTTGCGTGAGTGACTGCTTTTGTTTATGCTTTATTAGTGCGGCAACCTCTTTTTAGAAAGGTGTTTCTTATCACGGTGAGTGAGTGAGGTATAATAGGTAACAGGAGACATTATGCTGCCCCTAGATCATGTTCGGTGACGAGAGATGCAACTACAGGGAAAAAAGGTTATAGATTACGACTAGCATCGTAGAATGTAGGAACCCTTACTGGTAAGTTATTAGAGTTAATAGATGTGTTAAGGAGACGTAGGGTTCAGATAGCGTGCCTCCAGGAGACTAGATGGCGGGGTGGGAGGGCAAATGAGTTTAACGGGTATAAACTATGGTATTCAGGGTCAGATGGAACAAAAAATGGAGTAGGTTTTCTAGTTGCCAAAGAACTTCAGGATAATGTAGTGGAGGTTAGAAGGTACGACGATAGACTTATGTTGTTAAGGATAATAATAGGGGACGAAGTAGTGGCTGTAGTTAGTGCGTATGCGCCACAAGTTGGATTAGGGGAAACGGAAAGAAAGAAGTTCTGAGAGAGTTTAGATCACGTTATGGGAGACATACCGCGACAAGAAAAAATATGCATAGGAGGAGATTTTAATGGGCATATTGGTAAGGACAACGATCATTTCCCGTTGGTGCATGGAGGCTTTGGGTATGGTCTAAGGAATGACGTCGGTGGGGAGCTTCTTGACTTTGCATTAGCGCATGAACTAAGCATCATAAATTCGTTTTTCAAGAAAAGAGACTCGCATCTAATCACGTTTAGTAGCGGCGGGAGATTATTTGTTGATGAGGAGAGAAGATCGTAGCTCGTGGAAGGATTGCAAGACAATACCGGGACAGACAGTACTCACTCAACATCACATGTTGGTTGCAGATCTACGAATGAAGAGAGAAATTGTCCAACCAACTAAGAGAAGTAGACCTACAATCAGATTGGGACAACTCAAAGATGAAAAGATTACCATCTTTAGAGATAAAATCATACCAATGAACCTGAGTGGACCACAGGAAGACACCAACCAAAAGTGGGAGGCTATGGCAACTAGAGTCATTCAAGCAGCAAAGGAAACGCTTGGGACTACAACAAATAGGACAGTCGGTCATAAGGAATCCTGGTGGAGGAACGAAAATGTACAGGAGAAGATAAGAATTAAACAACAAAGTTTTAAAGAGCTTTTACGCTGTAATAATGAGGAAGAACGAGCAGAGCTAAAAGATAAATACAAAGAGGCTAAACGAGAGGCGAAAAAGCCTGTGTCAGAGGCAAAGAACACAGCATACGAGAGGATGCATAAGCGATTAGAGACGAAAGAGGGTGAACATGACATGTTTAAGATTGCCAAGGCAAGGGAACGTAGAAGACAGGACTTGAGAATGGTGAAGTTTATAAAGGCCGCGGATGGTAAGGTCTTGGTGAGAGAGAAAGACATCAAAGGCAGATGGAAAACTTACTTCGATAACCTGTTCAACATATCGAACCGTAATCAACAAACGGAGATCGATGAAACAACTCAAACGACGCAACAAAACAAGTGTTATTGTAGAAGCATCACAGTCGATGAAGTTATGAGAGCTTTGAAGAAAATGGGAAGGGCTAAGACAGTGGGGCCAGACAACATTCCGATCGAAGTGTGGAAATGCCTTGGAGATGCCAGAGCAGTGGAGAAGCAGTGTCATAGTCCCCATATATAAGAAAAAAGGAGATGTCCAATGTTGTGCAAATTACAGAGGAATAAAGCTATTGAGTCACACGATGAAACTATGGGAAAGAATTGTTGACACCAGAATTAGACGAGAAACTCAGATAGCGGTAAACCAATTTGGATTTATGCCAGGACGCTCTACAACAGAAGCTATACACGTCATAAGGAGGTTAATGGAGAAATATAGAGAAAAGAAAAGAGACCTACATATGGTATTCATTGACCTAGAAAAAGCCTAT
Organism: Flaveria linearis; assembly: GCA_024085815.1. NCBI lineage: Eukaryota > Viridiplantae > Streptophyta > Magnoliopsida > Asterales > Asteraceae > Flaveria > Flaveria linearis. The sequence continues at coordinate 70,970,015 of CM044011.1, forward strand.
GACAGTGTGCCGCGGAAACTCATCTGGGAAAGTCTAAGACTTAGAAGGGTACCAGAGAGGTATATCAAAATAATACAGGATATGTATGACGGGGCAAAAACATGTGTACGAGCACCTGTCGGAGACACAGACTTCTTCCCGGTGGAAGTGGGACTCCACCAAGGATCGGCATTGAGCCCATTCCTCTTCACCGTAGTGTTGGACGAGATGACCAAATCTATACAAGAGACAGTCCCATGGTGTATGCTGTTTGCGGATGATATTGTCTTAATATCAGAATCTAAGACGGTGCTTAACGAGAGATTAGAACAGTGGAGAGCAGCACTAGAACATAGGGGCTTAAGGATAAGTCGCTCTAAAACAGAATACATGTATTGTAACTTTAGTGGTGAGGCCGAAGAGGATACCCAAATCAGTATACAGGGCATGGCGGTCCCCCAGACGTGTAGGTTCAAATACCTTGGCTCGTATATACAAGAAGACGGAGAGATACACAGCGATGTAGCCCACCGTGTGCAATCAGGATGGTGCAAGTGGAGAGCAGCATCAGGGATTCTGTGTGATAAGAGGTTCCCACCAAAACTAAAGGGAAAACTATACAGAATAGCAGTACGGCCAGCTATGCTATACGGCACAGACTGTTGGGCTATAAAGAAATCGCAAGAGAGACAAATAGAGGTCGCAGAAATGCGAATGCTGAGGTGGATGTGTGGATACACAAGATTGGATAGGATCAGAAATGACGTCTTTCGGCAGAGGCTAGAGGTGGCATGTATCACAGATAAAATACGAGAGGGAACACTAAGATGGTTTGGGCACGTGAAGAGGAGAACGATTACAGCACCTGTTAGAGTAGTAGAGAACATAAGAGTAGATGGTAAGAGGAGTAGAGGTAGACCTAGGTTGACTTGGGATGAGATTATTAGGCGAGATATGATAGACTTGCACCTCTCTGAGCACATGATCGAGGATAGGAGTGAGTGGATGCGTAAAATAAAAATTAAGGACTTTTAGTGGGATTTGTGGGTGGGACGGGTTACAGTTACATGTGGCGGGACCTCCCGCGTCAGGTGTAGTTTTTCGTCATATAACCTTTTTGGGTGTTACATGTTGCTTTTTATGATGTGCGCAATATCTAATTCTGCATATGATATTCACCTATGTGTTGAATGATATGTGATATATATGATATGTAATATGTGATATGTATGTGATATGTAATATGTGATATGTATTATGATTGTTATGGCTACTGCCTTTGTTAACGAGTCGGGGGTCTCTTCGGAAGCGGTCTCTCTATCTCTCAGGATAGAGGAAAGACTTGCCACCACATACCCCTCCCAGACCCTGCTCTTCAGCGGGATACACTGGGTATGTTTGTTTGTTTGTTTAATTTGTTTCGGTTAGAGACAATTAGTGCCAATTGAGGTTATTATTGATCACCATTCACGAATTAGGATCAATGGTCTCAATTACAGGTAATTATTGTCGATACGAGTCAATGCTCACCTCTTAAGATCAATTAGAGGCTGTTTTGTCACAATTTTCAATGTAAAATGGCATGGTTGCAATCTCAATCGCAATCTTGGTCGATAAGGTTTGGTGGCAGAAAAAGATTCGCTCTCAAGATCGTCTCTAGTTTTGCTAAGATTATTTCAATCTTAAAAGTAATTAGCTACGGAGATATACTTGACCACTTAAACTAATCGCAAAAGTGCATTTGAAACCCTTTTTTTTTACATTTTAACGGTGACAAGTGATATTTTCTATAGTGAAATATGAATAAGAGGCTGTTTCATATCAGCTTACACAGTTTTATCAGAGCTAACTACTGACCGGATAAATGGTCTGGCTGTTAGATTTTCCTTTCTCACCTTTGACCGAGTCCCTTGCTTCTGACCCAAGTTCGGCTTTTCCCTTAATGCTGACCGTCATAAATACACGCAGGCTTCGAACAGGGCTAAGAGGGTGTTTGATATGGGCTGACTGGGCTGACTGGGCTGACCGGCTGACCCGGTCAGCGGGTCAGCCCGTTTGATTTGTAAGCTGACTGGGCTGACCGAGACTTTGGAATCTGACCCAGTCTTTGAAAAATCGATTGCTGACCCATCTTACCCACACAAACTCCTCAAAGTCTGAAGAAACAATCCCCTTCAACAAAAAATCGATTGCTCTGCCAACACCCCCTGCGCTCTCGATCGCGCTCATCCCCTCCCCTGCGCTCTCGATCGCGCTCATCCCCTCCCCCGCGCTCTCGATCGGCCATCATCGGAGCAAAAAGTTGAGATTCTTGTTATATTTTTGGTGGGTGTTGGTGGTGATTGGTGGAAAGATTGAAGCTTTAGGTTCCGATGGCATTTTGGGGAGGTGGGTACGGCGAAGATGGGGGAGTTGACGGTGGTCAATGGTGGCAGAGTGATGGCTCCGGCGAGGTGTGGTGGTGGAATTGGGGGTAGTGAGAGTTGGTGTGTGGGAAACAATCGACGCCTCCCCCTGCCCACCCGCCGCCGCTCCGCCCTTCCCTGCCTCCGTCGCCCGCCCGCACCGTATCAAGTCAATTCTTTAATATTAATATTAATATTAAATGCTAATTATTTGTATATTCTTTCCAAATTGTTAAATAAACATTTAATAAATAAAAACATGTTTCTTTTTATTAAAGACATAATTTTAATAAAAAATAATTTATTTAACAAATAAAATGTTAAAAAACAATTTCTAAACAAATTGTTTTGAAATTTTTAAAAATATTATTATTGTGTTATTACTTGAGATAGTTAATTATACACAATTTCACTCATATTTGACCTCAAATAATAATTTTATAATTTATAAATATTGATTAGTAGCTTTTAATTTAATAATTATATTCAACTCGTGTGATACACGAGTTTCTATACTAATGTATCAATAAAAATAATAAAGTTCGCTGTTTAGTGGTATAAAAACAAAATAATATAATATAGTATACAAAGTTATTCGATTTTACAAAATTAATAGATTTTGTTTTAAAATAAAAAAGTTAACAATGATGTTTATTCATATTTCGTCCTTCAAACTTTATTTTAGTTAGGTTGCAATATGATCTTGTCATCACTTAATCTTAACCATTGATTTAGTGTGATAAAAAAAAAATCGCACGAAAAATAAGTTTTCATACTTGAATCAGTTACATTTGTGTGTCCATTTTATACGTTGAAAATGTACAATTCTAGCCGGTGTAGTTGTAATGAATTTGAAAAAACATCACAATTTATTCAAGTCAAAAGTAGTAATGTTGAAATAGGCAGTCTTCAAGACTCAAGAGCAGGGGGTGGTTATTCTCTTAATCCATTTTTTTGCCGCTTGTCATTCTTCTAGACATCTACATATCAATTTTCTCTATAAAAGAGTATTATAGTAATTTAAATACTTATATAAATTTTCTCTCTTATTAAACATGACTTTTATTAATTGTTATATTTCTCTCTCTTATGTAGATTTTTTAAAATCAAACTATCTTTTAAAAGATAGATTTTCTTAAGAAAATTAAAAATCACATCTTTGAACTAAAATTTAAATAATAAAAAACTAAAATTTTATATAATATAAAATTTCTAAAACACTAAACCTTTTTAAACAAAATATTTTAAATCGTTTTGCTTTTAAAAAAATTATAAACAAGTGAAATTTTTTAAAAATCTTAAAACGAATGTTTAAAAATAAAACTATTTAGATAAGAGAGTTAAAAAATAGCATTATTATTTTATTGAACTATTACGTGTATCTAATTTTAATTATATTCTATTACTAATTAAACCCTTTTGTCGGTGGGTTTTTTGGTTTTGTTTTGTTTTTTTTTTGTTTTGTTTTGTTTGGTTTGTATGTGTTTTGTTTGGTTTGAGGTTTGGGGGTGTGGTTTTTTTTACGGGTTGTTGTCGGTTTTCTATTTTGGACTGTGCCGTATTCTTGCGATTTTGATGTTCGTCTGTTTTGTGTATGGTGTTGGGCTTTGATTTAGTTTTTAGTTCTGTATGTTCTGGTGTGTTATGGATTTGAGGTTTTGATGTGTTTTACTTTGTGTATTCTGCTGACTTTTTGGTTTTGAACATTCATTTTGATTTTGGTTTAGGGTTACATTAAAACTCGCATAGACGCGACAACTATTTTAGTTTATCATATAATAATAGTAGTAGTTCAAATTATATCTATCTTAAAAAACTTTATTATATAATATTACGTGTTTATTTTAATGTGTAAATTTTGTTTTGAACGAGTTGGGTCAAATATTATAATTTTATTTCGTTGGTATAAATTCGAGTTACTCTATGTTTTGATGTAAATTTTGCTATGAAATGTATTAGAGCGAATGTAATCTATATGCTTTATCATGTCGCCTTCTTTTCCGCACTTGCTTATTTTGATGTACATTTTGAGTTGTTATAAGTTTTAACCTAAATTGTGTTTGAAATATAGTCGATTTAAATAAAATATATTTTCATTTTATTGTACAAATTCATGTTACTCCATGTTTTACGTAAATTTAGTTCGGAAACAAGTTGAGTCGATTATATTTTATACTTGATCATGACACGTACGTTCGCCGTCGCAGCAACGCGCGGCGAGTAAATTACTAGTTTTATATTAAAATATTATACTGTAACTTTTCGTGTTTATTACTAACTATATCCATTTAATTACTGGGTTTTAGCCTATCTATCTATTTATAAAAATACTAAAATAAGCATGAAATAATTGTAAGTCTCATTAAACTTATTTTCTTATTTCTCTATATTATTAATAATAATATTAAATACTAATAATATTACTCATACTATTTTCAAATTAAAAAATGTATAGTTTAATAAATTAAAAACCTATTGTTTATTAAAAACAAACCTTTTTAAAAATAAATTTTATAAAATACAGAATACAGTAAACTATTTTTTTAAATTATTTTTAAAAAAAATACTTAAAATCGTTATTTTCTACAAAAATAAAAGTTTAAGAAAAATAAATTATTATTTATTTATTTAAAGTAGCTATTTATACGTAAGTATAATCATATTTATCTTCAAGCATGATTTTATAATACATAAATTTTTATTACTAGTGATTTAATATATTATTTATTCCGTCCGTGTAATACACGGGGACTAACCTAGTAGTTTATATATATACGAAAAGTTTACGGTATCAAATGATTAATTTGTACGTAGTGATAGCAACCGTAATTTTAATAGATGAATATGTCAGATTAAGATTAAATAATCACGTAAAGAATATACCTGGACTGGTAGATTTGGAAATATACTACAATTATTAACTTTTTTCAACTTCCCCTTGTTTTTTTAAACGTACATAATTTTTTTATACAACAGTATTTTTTTAAAAAAATACATCATAAAATCGAGCATTTTATCCATTTTAATATAAGTATAGTATTGCTATACTTTTTTAAAAAAATTCAACACTTTTTATAAAATCGTATATGTATTGTGCGTATACTCTGCGTGATTATTAACTGCGTATTATGAATATAGTTTGCATAATTATTTTATAACCTGAGTAATTTTACTTTGCGTAATAATAGAAAAATTACTCACGTTATAAAAATGATTACGCAAGTTATATTTAACGGATACGATCAAATCGGTTTAGTGTAAGCTTAAACTTGTAATTTTTAGATAGATGTTAATTTTATATGTGACCTTATTTGTAGATTAGGTCAACCCATATGTTATTAACAAGCTCCTTACAAGATGTCAATACTAGTAATATACAATTTAAAAAATGGGTGAGGTTATTCTACAAATTGTATTTTTGTTACAAAGTGTAAGAAGACACAATAATATTAAAAAAGTCACAAAAAAATTATATCTCACAATTTAAATCGAATTTCGAAAAATTAATTTGAAGCGTCTGTTCTTCTCGTCGTTCTCTTTCAGAAAAAAATAAAAAAAATCATTGTGTCTTTATATGACACAATAACGTCATTGTGTCTTTGGTAATGACACAATAACGTCATTGTGTCTTTGGTAATGACACAATGACGTCATTGTGTCTTTCGTAACGACACAATGACGTCATTGTGTCTTTCGTAACGACACAATGACGTCATTGTGTCTTTCGTAATGACACAATGATGTAATTGTGTCTTTTATAAATGACACAATAATAAAACGTTAATTTTTTTATTTTTTTATTTTTTGTTTATTTTTTTTCTTAGTGAGGACGACTAGGGGAACAAAAGCTCCTAATTATTTTTTTGAAATTCGATTTAGAATTTGAGATATAATTTTTTTGAGACTTTTTTAATTTATTATGTCTTCTCACACTCTGTAGCAAAAATACACTTTGTATTTGAACCTATTTCTTTAAAAATAACGGTATTCTAATCTTTTTCAGTACATGACTTCCTATTTTTCATATTTTGGTATTTTACCTTATATTATTATTTATGCGTTCTATTAATAATTATTGTTTGTTAATACTTTATATAATTTATAATCGTTAGTTTAGTAAAAAATAATTATTTACTACTCATTTAGTCTGTGCATAAGACTAAATGAGATTAAAAAAACTACAAAACGAAGAAAAGATTTATAAAATAATAATTATTTCATTGTTAATCATTCATGATATTTTTTTAACGGCCAACGAATAATTTTTAAGCCTGATCACCCGGGTAAACCCATTGGCGAAAGGCCACCCACGCCCGCGAACACAGACAGCGCTGGTGACCCGGCTCGCCCTCCATTCCAAGGGAAACCCACCGCCCAAAGGCCTACTGTGGTAAAACACTTGGCCCACTTGGAACATATTGCACCTAGTGAGACTCCAACCCATAACCTCCTCTTTGAAAAGTAATATGGTGTCTACTCTTAAACCAGTTAATCTAGGATTCATTGGCTCAATCATGATATGAATTCTATTGTAGTACGCATAATTTACTATAAGGAACCGGAGTTTTTTTAGGATTATCATAAGACTTGTTCTCTACCATTACAACGATAATACTTAAGTTCTTTTCCTAAACATATTTAATAATGAACGCTACAAGGTATAGCGAGTCGATTTATATACAATATATAATATATTTTGCTCCTACATAGCAATTTCGATAAAGAAAAAAATCTTTGTTATATATGATTAGAAATTGGTATATACAATAGGTGTGAAGGTAAAACGTTATAAAATATTTGTGAAATTTTAAAAATGTTTCAAATAGATCACTAATACATATTTTATCCAAATTGGGTCATCAAACCACCAAATCGAATCATCATTGGATTTTTTTGGGACAATAAAGAAATGGAGGAAGGATTTTTCATATATGTAATTATATATTTTTTTAAAAACGTTAGTTATATAAAATATAAAAAGCCCTAAATTTCACGTCACCACTCAACATTTCGTGAAAAAAAATCCTATTTGGAACAAAGAAAAACATGCTAAAAACAATTTAAAAACCTAAAACTAAAATAAATCATTAAATTTGAGTGATCTAGTTAGAACACTTTAAATTTGGGTAACTTAATCAAACACTTTAAAAACTTAGTTATTATTTAAGGTTGCTCTATTTAAAAATTAAAAAATCTTAAACAATATAAAAAATATATTATCGAAACCATAAATAAAAAAAACATACAAAAGTTTCACCGAATAAATTCTATGTTTTCACGTGATGAGTAAAATTTAAAAGTAAAAAAAAAGAGGCAACAAATTATGGCCCAAGTCAAAAGAGCATATCTAGTGTCCGACTTTGACTGCTTGTGGATCACACGTCCCGTGGCCCAACTTGCCTAAAAAGTATCTTATTTCCTTAAAGACATCAATCAAAAAAGGAGGATAGATTATTAGGGTGGCGGGACACACACGCGGTGTGTCCTGGCACCATATGGAAACATTGACGCCATCATTTTTTCACGCTCCATGGCGTGTTAACACGTCACCCTTTTGTCATGATGCTTGGCAAAAATCGGGCCATTAACTAGCCGTTGGGTGTTGTTGGGTGTGGGGCCAACTATCCTAACGGCTCTTTAACCCTACTTTTTATAAAACAACCACTATAAATATAAACCAAATAAGTGTATGTTTGAGATTCCATTTGAAAAGGAGCTTATGATTTTTGGAGGGGTAAAAAGACAGAAATACCCCTTCAGAAGTCAGTAGAAGTTACTCCATCTTGACTTCTAGTGACTTGTAGTGACTTCTAGAGGGGTATTTCTGTCTTTTTACCCCTCCAAAAGTCATAAGCTCCTTTTCAAATAAAATCCCAAACATCCCCTAACACAAAATTATTACACCAAACCCAAATCACTTGTCTTACTCATTTTTATAGTTTTATACACAGTGAAAGGCAACCAAAAATCCACCAAATCCGGAGTCCAAACCAACAAAAATTTAGACCGCATGTGTGTACAAGCCCGAGTGAACGAGCCCCTTCAACCCAACAGTCTAACTCATCGCATACAACCAATTGGTTTCACAACCTGTCTGAAACGTTCCAACCGCTTCAAACACCATTTCCTACAATGCCCATGTATCAAACCCCGCCGTCATCATATTACCAACGTACTCACCAAAACATGCCAATTAGCGTAGGACCAGATCATCTCCTACTCAACGAACCTACACAATTTGCATTTTACCAAAAAACCCGAATGTGTTTCAAAACCCACCGCACCAGACAACAGAAGAAGAAGAAGAAGAAGAAGAAGATTATGTATAAGAATGAAGCATATGATAATCTATAAGTGTATGAAAGTGAAGACGAAGACATTGGTGTTCAAAAAAACCCCAAGCAAAAGGTAAATCGAAGACCTGAGCAAATAACACCCCTTGGGATGAAAATGAGGAGGAAGCTTTGGCTAAAGGTTGGATTTATGTATCCAAAGACCATAAAATTAGGAATTATAAAAAAGATGGTTCGCTTTTAAAGAAAGTGTTAAAACATTTTAGCATCGCTCTTGGTGAAACGAACTGAATAGTTGATCAACTAAATTCGAAAATAGAGAGAATGCCTTTGATGATGAGTCGTTTTAGTGTGATCTATAAGCAAGCGGTATAGTATTTATTTTTACTTTTATATATATACTAATTATATTAATTAATATTATATTATTTTAAACAGATATTGAAACATCGTTGGCCGAGCAGAATCATCAAAGAGGATATTATCCTCACCAACATTAAGCGAATATATATATATATATATATATATATATATCTACTATATTAATAAGCAACTCTTCAGGGCAAAATGGTAATTTTATAAAATCTCTTAAAATTAAGAGATGTACATGTGTTCATGCACAAGGTACAACTTTGTTTGCTTTGGATGTATATGCAACGGAGGTCAAACTCTGCAAACCAGAGTTGCTTTTGCTTTCGAGACCTCTCTTCCCTTTTCCTTTCGACCACTGTGCAAACCAGAATGGTACCATCTCTATTGCTTAGGATGTTGTTTGCGATGCTGAAGACCAGAGTAGCATCACCATTACCTTCCTCTATTGCGATGTGGAACAGAGTGCTTTTCTTCCTCAAAACCCTACATAACACGAAAAGGGTATGGTTTTTGTCTTCTTTTTCACGCCTTCGCACAATTGGCGGTCAATTCAAAACCCTCAAAACCCTACATAAACTCACACCATCCGGTTTTTTAGTTGTGAAATTTCTAATTGGTAAGATTCTTCTCGCTTGTTTAAAAATATTTCATACTTGAATAATTCGTTTCCATTGTTTCCGTTGCTTCAGGATATTGAGAGCCTTGGCTACTGCTATCACCGGAAATTCACGAAAAGGGGTAAAGTTGAAAGGTATGTTGATTTCAACTTCTGTTAACTTGCTTATTAGTGATTTGATTAACCGAGTTTATTGGCTTCTTCTGTCTCATTTGAGACCAAATTTGTGAAATTGATGATAGAAAACACAATGAGCATGTCGTTGCTGCTTTTCATGTGTAGTTTATATCGTGATTGTTATTTACTTTAAGAACAATGAAGACATATTTCTTATGATTTGAAGATGGTTGTTTTAGTTATTGAGTGAGATTTCTTTGTTGCAGTGAAATAGTGAATTGCACATTCTTTTATTAATATGAGTTTGGTGGTCCTTCTTTTATTAATTACCTTGTAAAACTTTGTTGTGGTGATTACTAATTTAAGGATTCTAGGGCTTTGCAAAGTTGTACAATCATCTTATTGAATATTTAACCTCAGTATGATTTATGTTTGGGTTTTTCTTTGAAACTAGATGTTGGTAGAGATCACTTATGTTTGTACATATGGGAAGTTTGGTGATTATCATTTAAGGGAGAATGTGAATCTGCAGTTAGGATTACATAGATATCTTTTTTAAGAGATATGTTAAACCTTTGTGATCATGTGCATTAAACATAAATCTGCATATGTGGTTACATCAGTCAGCCTGCAAATGCTTAATCCTTTTGGATTTATCCTGTTAGTTTATACGAGTTTGTTTGTGCTTGATGTCATTTGTAGTTGCATTTATTGATTTGATGTTTCTTTGTAGTTGCATATTTATATATGCTGTATCAAAACCTCAAAACAGTAGGGTCACCTGGTACTCAGCCAACCCATGTTAAAAAAAAGGCTTTGTATGTTTCTGTTTATCATGGTGTTAAGATTGTGTGGATAATAATGATTTCCACTACTGTTCTTAGGTTATTACATATAAATATGTCTCTGTGTGTTTGTTTAACACAGTAGTGTTGAGTCAAAATGAAGTTAAAGAGGAAAAGCATAAATATTGTTTTTGTCTAATGGTATTTATCTTTGTTTCTATTGTTACATCTTTTCTTATGTTACTCCATTCAAGCGTGAGGTACTTTTGAAGTCTGATTTTGGGCATAAAAACAAATAGATAAGCCATTGTTATGCAGGTAAAAAAACATATCAGGTTAGAGGCTATTTTGCAGCCTAATGCTAGACTTTAAAACACATATATCAGTGGCTAAATTTAAGAAAACAAAAGGTTAGTTCCATAACCAATTTGCGGCTAAATTTTCAAACCAAATGCAAACAGGTCCAATCCATTATTATCTTTCTACAATCTTCTATGTATGTATCATAAATATGCAGATAGTAAAGCTTGTGCAGTAGTGTAGAAAAGAAAAGGAGAACATAGAGATCATTTTGACTGCACCATTTGAAACAACCCATCTCCTAATCCAATTGAAACCATTATTTTTAAATATGCAGGCAGAATAGTTTGTGATGCATGTAGAAAAGAAAAGTAGGAGGCAGTAGAGGCCCTTCTGATTGCAGAAGAGCTGTGATCTTTCTGATAGCATTTTGAGGGCATCATTTTCTAATTTATTTTGAGAGCACTACTTTAAAAAAATGAACACGTATAAACTCATCATACAATATGTAATCGAAGCTTGATTTTCCGAAAAACCTGATATGTTAGTTGTTACCTTTACAATTAAGTAGAGATTGCACAAATAGAAAACATGATTGGAAAAAAAAGTTATATATATATATATGATTGCATTGTGATTAAGTTTCAAAGAGTCGAAATTTTCTCGAATGTGTGATATATAACCCGTTAAACATTGTTTTTCTGTTTATTGGTTTCCAGATAGCAAAGTGGAACAATTTGGGTCAAGTGGACATACATCTCATTAGCTGAAACTCATTTCATTAGGTGGAAGAATTTGGGTTAGAAAGGTATCTTTCATTTCTTTCTTTTCTGGGTTAGAAAGAACAATTTAGAACAATTAATATATTTCATTTCTTTTCTGTTTAACAGTGCAAGGTCATTGCTATTGTATTTGGGAAGAGTTTGTGCAGGTAAAGAATTATTATATTATATTGATTGCTGGTATTTCTTTAATAGTTTAATCTATTATGGATGAACCAAAGAAGGAACTTCAAGACATACATGGTATCAATTTAACATATCTATACTATAGTTTAATAGTTTAATCTATATATCTTTCTGGTCTTAATAAAACACTACTAACATGATTTTTCAGTGCCTGTTTAAGTCAAACTAGAGAAAATGCAGGAAAGTCCGCATCAAGAATTAGTTGCGGTAAAAAAGGAAGTGACACAAGAAACTTCCAGTTTGAAAATCGATGAAGAATGGTGGTCTAAGCATATTGATGAAGTCATTGAGATGTGTAAGGCTTATGACAAAAAATGATCTCATCAAATCCAAGTAGTTGACATGCGGATATTTAATTTTAACGTACTATGTTTATGACTTGTATTCTCTTATTCGTGTGCTCAGATATTTAGTTTTAACGTAATATGTTTATGAAAAACATTTTCTTATTCGTGTGCTATTATTTAATTGAGTTTTGTGATGCTCATGACATAAATAGACTATACAATAGAAGCCACGCATGCATTCAGAAAACAAATATCGCATTGTGAAATATGTCGATGTCGTCAATATTGCATTGTGAAATATGTCGATGTCATCGCCGCCGCATCGCGCGGGTTCCTTACTAGTATATATATATATGAAAGGGAAAGTTTACTAGTCTCAAGGCAAGAAATGTTTTAAGAAATTATGTCAAATGGGTGCGAGTGGAGGTTAAGGGTACGAATTTGATCTCAACCACCAAAGTGAGCTAAAACTTTAGGATCAAGCCACTACATAAGTTAAAATGAGTCTGTAACAAATCACCCTCCCCTACTCGACTCAATGAAAATGTGACACCGATCGCGTCGTGACGTAAAAGGAATAAAGTGGTTGAGTATTTGAGCAAAATAACATTGAATGAGGCCATAACCAATTACAAGAGCGATGCAAGAGAAAGAAATGGAGCAAAGAAGTCAAAGAGAAGCCCTTCGTTTGAAAGCCGTCGAATCAAAATTGGCATTTCTAAAACAAGAAACTTTACTTCGGGACACACTAGCTAGACCGGGAAATGGAGATTTTTGATAAGACACATGACGATGTTGCCTTCGATTTTGAAAAGCGTCCTACAAGACAAATGATAAATTGCCTAGCTATGTGGTTGGAGTATAATTTTTAGATTTTTAGTTTAAGTTTTTTTTTAAAAAAATCTTTCACGTTTTTATTTTTATGTTATTATTATTTTTAAGTTGTTTTAAATTTTATGTTATAGCTTTTTAAATTTATATGAAAATTTTGTTTTAAAAAACATTAACTTTTGTGACATGATATGTCGTGAGTATCTCTTAAAAATTTCGGGATGTGATGTAGTGTGACATTATTTCACATAATAACTTGTGATTGATGGGTTCATGGTCTAGTGGGGGCTCATGACATGTACACCCCATCCACCTTGAATCCATATATACACTTACCAACTATGGTGTGAATAATATCTAAAGGTGTGCAGGGTGCCGTTGGGTAAGTAAAGCAGGTTGGACGGGTACCTCGGGTACACTAGCCCAGGTTGGACGGGTACCTCGGGTACACTAGCCCGGGTTGACGGGTAGCCCTATCGGTTGGAAAACAGACTTTTGAACTCGAGACTGGAAACATAAAAATGTAGCCATTGGGGGGAGACCGTTGAGCTTAAAACATACACTAAAAATATACATATTTTACAACCAATTTTTATATCAAAATATTTATCTTTCTCCTACTCATGTGCAAAACGTTTATTGGGAACTAAAATGTAACATATCTTTTTATGTAGGCAATTGAAAATAAATAATCCAATCTTTATCAAATTGGTCATTAATAATCTCACCTCAAGTATTTACCAATATTGGTTCAACCTTTTTCATCTTTTTTGTTTTATGGTCCCCGTTAAAAAAACCCTAACAGAGTTAACTCTCTCCTACGTGGCTCGGTGACTTGGCATTTTTTTATTTGGCTAATTGGAAATAAATAATCCAATCTTTATCAAATTGGCCATTAATAATCCCACCTCAAGTATTTACCAATAACGGAGTTAACTCCGTTAGGGTTTTTTTAACGGGGGACCATAAAACAAAAAAGATGAAAAAGATTGAACCAATATTGGTAAATACTTGAGGTGGGATTATTAATGACCAATTTGATAAAGATTGGATTATTTATTTCCAATTTGCCTTTTATGTATAAAGACAGTTATTTATTTATTTATAACCCTCATGCAGTCAAAGGCACATAACATTTGTCAATACATTTAAAATAAAATATTTTTTTCTTGTCTATTACCCTTAATGAAAGTATAATGTTAATGAAAGTATAATGTTAATGAAAGTATAATGTAAACTAATAGGAATCAATTAAACAATGTTTTCAGAACAGGATCGGACGTCGAACCGGACGCCTTACTGGTTTGGTGGTCGGACCGGATTTAAGAACCCGATGACGTCATAATTATATATATAGTATATAAATATATAGTTATATATATAATCAAATATAAGTAATTTATATATGATTTATATATGTATTTTATAGTTTTATATAAAACTTAACTATATTTGTATATCTAACACACTAATTTATGGTTCAACATCCCGTTTTTACAAAAAAAAAGTAAAAAAATACCAAAACCGGTCCGAACCGGTCCGGTTTCCCAGTCCGACCACTGGTTCGGGACGAACCGGCCGATTCGACCAGACAAAACCGATCTGCAGTTGACCGGACTGGCCGCCGGACCGATCCCCAGTCGAACCGGTCGGACCGGCCGGTCTGATCCGGTCGTGATAACATTGCAACTAAAAGCAATTTACATACCTGCTTAGTTATTAAAGCCCAAGGCCCTTGGTCATGAGTTCGATAATTGCCAGGTAAACTTTGTTTCATTAATTTTTTTATTTATTCTGTTCTAGGGCTATTATTATTTTAAGTATCAGGGATTTAGAGTTTATTGTAGATTTAACACCACCAACCTTCAGATCTTGTACAAGTGTCACAGTGATTGTTTTTTTTTTTCTTTATCTTTAATTTCTTTTAGCTTGTTAGGTATAGATGGTGAAAGTGGTATTATCATAATCATTTTGTGCATTTCCTAGGTAAGAAAGATTAAAAAAATACATATTATATGTTGGCATTGAGTTTTAAGCCCATGATAAAGTGATGATAATGATTTCGCTTTAAAGGTGGATTTACCAAAAGCAAAAATCTCAACTAAATTAACAAATGTTTAAGAGTATGTTTGCCACTAACCCTTCTTCCGAGTTAAGCAATTTCATTTGTTAGGTTTAAATATTCAAATTACGTCGTTTCCATCGACTTCACTAAAGGATTATTATATATACAATTTAAATTAATTTAGATCCAAGTACACAATGTTCATGTGATAATTTAGGTTTTGGTAAATTTGAAAATCTACAACAATAATTTCCCTTTGTTTTCTCAAACATAACACTTTTGGTCATTTGCACACTTAAACAAGTAAGAAGGATCAATATACTCTCACTTTGAACCAGGAACAAGGTAATAAGAAAGACTCAATCATTTGATTATGTTACAATAACTTATTCAACTTGTTTGTCAATCATTGCAAAGAACCCTCTTGTGCGACCGGAATGTAGAAAACCACCATTGTTATTGGAGATCGAAAACTACACCACAGGATTCCTCGATGGAATCCATTGCTCTTGCCAAAACCCACGTGAAACAATCAGACCCACTCAAAACCTTCGTGAAAAACCGCTAGGAGACACCCTACCCACCAGAATAATATCTTAGACGCCGAAAGCAACAAAAAGGGTACGTGGAAGTAGGGGCGTACATGGTTCGGTTTACAACCGTGAAATTGTTCAAATCGGTTATCGGTTTGGTTTAAAATTTCGGACAATCAGTTTCAAAAGTTTCAAACCGTAGTAAATGGTTGGTTTATGGTTTATTCCAATAAGGCAATGACTTGTCATGAAAAAAAGGACCGGAAAGTGTGTATATATGTGTTATTATTAAAAAAAATCCATTCCAAAAATATACATTACAAATTTTAGCTGCTAAAAAATAAAAATTAGAAATGACTATTTTTGCATTATCCGCGATTTGGGTGGTATTTTTGACTGGTATCAGCAGTTTATGTATTGTTTTGGATTGCTTTTGATGTTTTCTAATTTGGCATCATGATGGCTTGTTAATTGGGAATTTGGGATAGTATTTGTCATTTGATAAACTGTTGATATTTGAAGAAAGTCCAAAAATTCAAAACCATGAAATCAAACTGAAGCCAAACCGTTAGTAATAGCTCGGTTTAGGTTTGGTTTTTATTTCCAACGGCTCGGTTTGGTTTTTGATTATTAAAAAACGTTAGTAATGGTTTGGTTATGGTTTAACCTAATAACCGTAAAATCGGACCAAGAACCCCACTAAGTGGAAGATCGAAAAGAGGCTAACAGTCTTATAGTGAATTCCTAGCCACCACAGATCGATTAGGGAAAACCATATACAATAAGACATATGGTTCTACATTGAAACCCGAACCAAGATCCGACCCACAAATCACAAACACCAGATCCATAATAGGGGATTGACACGTGTCTCACATCTAAGGTGTTACAATTGTCACCGATCCTAAATGTTGATAAAATACACCTCCGATTGCATGAGGGGTAGGATTAGCGGCGTAACAAACTCTTTTTATTTCTCCTACTAATTACTCACTTATTTCGATTACTTATTCTTATACCGAAGGTTGTTACAAGAAGACTCACTTGATAAATAATTACTTTAATTGCTCTGGTTTTATCATCATCGTTATTATATTCATATTCAATAAAAAATTCTCATGTAACTAAAAATTAAAAATATTTTATATATTGAAACGAACCGACTTTATTTTCTAATGACTATCTACAAATTGTTCAACTATAAATTTAAATCCGCGAATATATCATAATAATTTAACTTTTATATTCTTTTTGTTAATCTGTTTCTTTGTTGTATTATTAAGAAAATACCAATCTTTTTATTATAACAAAGAGTAACTAAAGGGACATGTAACAACATCATATTTTTACTCATCAAAATTTTCTTGTTTATCTCGTCTATTAATTAATTACATTAATTACTAATAATTTTATTTAACTCTTTTTTAGATTACAAATAGTTTTTAAATAAATTAAAAAGAGATCTATTTATTAATGTCATTTCTAAAAGACATTTTTATATAAAACAAGATATTTTCTAGAACGTCAAACTTTTTTAAAATACAAAATATTTTAGAACTAGTGTTTTTAAAAAGTAAAATTTTTATATATAAAAAATAATCAAAATTTAGGAGTTATAACAAAGAAATTTTTTAAAATGACATTTTTTTGAAATAATTTGTTTTGAAACAAAATGTTTATTATTTTTTGAAAAAAACAAAAAAAATTACACAAAAATTTAAAAAGATATCGTTTTTTATTGCTTATAGCACTTGTTTATACATAATTTCAATCATATTTTATCTATCATTTTATAATTAATAAATTTTTATTATATTTGATATGTTATTTATTTAACCCGTGTAATACACGGGTTACTAGAGCTAGTTTTATACATGACCCGTCGAGTTGGATGACCGGTGGTCCGCCAGATCTTTTGTTGTTTTGGTGGTTGGCTGTGGTGGTGTTCACCATTTTGGTTGAAGTTGATCAAATATTAAATAAGTTATATTATATTATATGTTTAATTAGGTGACCGTGATTGGAATTTATAGATTATACTGCGTTAGAAGGGGTATAGTTTCGAGCGAAAAGATTACATCTTAACGGTTTATTATAATTATTAGAACTAGAAACATTTTTATCTGAAATAAATAAAGTTTCATATGGTAGTGTATTATTATATTACTTAGAAAAGCATAAGAGTAATGTTTGCCAAATGATATAATCTTTTAAGCTTAATAGTGAATTTTTTACACTTAAATGCAACAACAGAATCGATTCATCGCATAATAAAGTTTAAATAGGAAAAAACTATCGCAATGCGCTGAGTTCAATTCTAGTTCTTCTTAAAACCATTCCACCATTCCTTAGCATATCAATCGAACTATTAGCAAATATTTATTCATTAGTATTATGTTCACAACAACTAAACTACCAAATAAAAGGCTTATTGGTGCCACAGGTGGGTAAATTCCCATTTTCATCAAATAACATGAAACCAAATTGCATTAAGTTTAGCATATCAACACTATCCTTCAAAGTCACATAGTTATAGACATTACATTACCTTCAAAGTCACATATCTATAGTCATTAATAAATGATAAATTACTGTGAAATAAAGGATATGTTTTTTAGGTTTATTGAAGCCGATGATCTCATTAAAAACAGACTTTTTATCCTTAAAATAGAAGAAAGACTTCTCCCCATATATCTTATCATTTCTAGACCCTATATATAATCAGACAATGCGTATCCAAACCCTATATATAATCGGACTACGCGTTGGATATAATGGGTTTTTTTGTTTGTTTGTTGTTGTATCTCTGGTTGAAATCACCGAATTGCTTGAGATCGTTTGCTTTTGAGTCAATTATATAATTATATAATGTGGCCCATGAAATCATGAATGAAATTGCTTGTCATTGAATGAATCAACTGCTCGAAATCAAACAAACAAAGTGATGAAACTTGTTAAAATTGATTATGAGCCATTTCAATTCCAATGAAATCGAACGAACTCCTTTAATCGAGTCCGATGAAAGCGTTTTTTTCTCATATGGATGAGACAACTACGAAGATGATAAAAATCCTTACAACTGGAAATTGATGAAAATTGAAGAATTAGGATAATCAAAATGATGTTACTCGTTTTGAAATTGAGTAAAACTAGAGATTTTTATTAGAAGGGAACCCTTTAGACGATTGAATTGTTTTACTAGAATGTCCTTTGAAAACAATAAAAAAAATAGTTAAAATTTTTGTGATTGCATGATTGAAGTTTTTTTTTGGTTTTCCCATAAGTTGAGGTTTTTTATTTTTTATTTTATTTTTTATTTTTATTATGTTCTCTTTCCTAAGGAATGATGGTTTCATAAAAGTTTAACAAATTATTTAACGTCTGTTATAATCAAAAGGCACAAGTGAATTGCAAGGTCACTTTAAATGCAACTCTTGTAAAGTTCTGACCAAAACAATAGTATGACCTTATCATAATAGCATCCGTGTAATTAACTCTTTAACTTGTATATATTGACATTTGATTTTTTTATGTATTCAAATTAAAATTTGGATGACTTGGAATATTTTATGATAACCTAGAGTTTATATATATGTTTAACTTTCATCCGTGGACAATATCCTCAAATCCAAAATTAAAAAAGAAGAACGTTACCTAGAGATGTTGAACATGTTATCAATCACCAATTTAAAAAAAAAATTTGTTTGCTAACACGATTTTGTTTTCTTATATTGTAGAACGATAAGTAAATAACCACCCCTTATTATGTTAACCATTAACTCTAATATATGGTTCATTTATCCACAAAATCAGTTTTCAATTGACCTCGCAAGGGCACTTTTATTATTTGTTTTAACCATCATCTTTTTTTCTTCTCAAGACAAATATATATATATATATATATATATATATATATATATATATATATATATATATATATATATTGTACCTTTAATTTAATATGAGTCTAGAAATATCATTCAGATTACTTTTTTTTTCTTTTTAATTTTCATGAAACTTATTTATTTTCAAAAGATTAACCAATGCATTTAATTTGTACGGTGGTAAGGTATGATATGTTGTTATTGTAATGAATATTATACCATGTCAATTCATCTTACATCGATTACTAGTTTACTACTATAGTAGCACCATTTCTAAATCAATTTACACCACCAAATATACACCACTGCAATGACACTTATAAAAACAATTCATTCTTCGTACAATTTAAACCACTATAATTTCACAGAAATTACGACATTGAAATCACACACAAAAAAAAAACAAAACATGAACATTCATCATTTTGTTCAAAATAAGTCACCGTAACATACAATTGTATATGTATTACAAATTGCACTATAGTTTAGTACTATTATTTAAAAATGTTTGGTGCCCATAGAAAAGACTTTTTGGTGACTCTAAACTTCGAAGTAATTCATCATGATTCTTAACAGCTGCCCAATAGTCAATAGCGTTTCTATAAATCTTGTGGTTTGATTTTAATGATCTAACGATAAACAACTCTGATCTTGGTTTAGATAAAGTATCAAAATTTTGTTCTCTGTCATCATAAAACATAATACTATAGTAGTAATGTGACCTATCCTTACACAAGATACATAACCGGTATACAACATATTAGGGGTGTAAGTATAGTTTAAGCTACAAAAAAAAGTCACTTCCAAATAATGCAAATCATAACAGAAACATCACAAAACAATAAAATGACATCTCGATCCAATAATGTTTTTAATGATGAATCATTCATATCATCAAAAAACAAAAACAACAAGTATTGTAATTCCATATTATATCATACAAAATATCTCAAATAGAGTTACCAATGAATTTGTTATACGATTCACTAGATCGTTGTGTATTTGCCTCTTGGACATTTCTTCAATCGTTTGTCGATAGCTAAATAGAAATTTCAAAGAAATTGCAAAACCTCAAATTAGATACTAACCCTAATGATGAGGATATTTAAAATAAAGTGAGATTATTTTACAAAGTGTAATTTTATTACAAAGCGTGAGAAGATACAATGAGTCTAAAAAAGTCATAAAAAAGTTATATCTTACAATCTAAATCGAATTTCAAAAAAGTACTTCGGAGTCTTTGTTTCTCTCGTCGTCCTCTTTCAGAAAAAATAAAAATAAAAAGAAAAATAAATTTAATTGTGTCTTTTTATAATACAATGATGTCATTATGTCTTTCATAATGACACAATGACGTCATTGTTTCTTTCATAAATGACATAATAAAAAATATTTATTTTTTTAATTTTTTATTTTTTAATTTATTTTTTTCTTAGTGAAGACAGTTAGAGGAACAAAAGCTTGAAATTACTTTTTTGAAATTCGATTTAGATTGTGAGATATAACTTTTTTATGACTTTTTTGACTCGTTGTATCTTCTCATACTTTGTAGCAAAAATATACTTTGTATTTGAATCTATTTTTTTAAAAATATTTGAAAACGAATCAAAAGTTTTAATGAAGAGATGAGAGAAGATGATGATTTGTAGATTTGATTGTGGGTGTATTGAAATGAAGGAAAAATGAAGATGTTTTTTGCAGAGCATTTTAGGAGTCTATAAAGTGATCTTAATACCCTCCAATTATCACAAATAAGTCTGATAAGTATTATAATATTCAGATTTATTTAAGGCCATTAGATTAATATTTCTAAAAGATAATCAATGGTTAAGAAAAAATTAATGGATTAGCAAGAACCCTCCCCTAGAGAGATATATCATTCTAGTAACACAAAGGTATATAGTGGCTTACTTATATATTAATATATGCAACTTTCGTTTATGTAGTGGTGTTTATCCAATCAAATTCGACTTAATCGAATCGAATAAGTTAATTGAAATTTTCAAACAAGATTCGAGTTTAAAAAAGATTCGTTGAATTCGAATCGAATTTGAATTTAACAAAAAGGTTAATCTAATTTACTTTCAGAATATATGCACACTTGAAATATAAAATTTTCAATGATCAAAACAAGGGAACAAATCCAACATGCAAAACATTTTAAGTGCCAAATAAGTACATTAAAAACAAGTGTAATTATCAAAAGTTTAAATTAACAATGAAAATGATAAACTTCCAAGTTCACGGTCACCAGATTAAGGTAAAATTATAACATGGGTTGAATATTTAGAAATTGAAATGGTAATTGGGTAAAATAAATTTGGATTGGATCTTTTCTAATAAATTAAAGATTTAAAAAATTTCCAAATTTAATTTGTGTGTATATATATACACACACACACATATATATATACATATATACATACATATATATACACACACACACATATATATATACATATATACATATATATATACACATATACATATATACATATATATATATACACACACACACACATATATACATATGTATATATATACATATATATAATATATATACGTATATATATGTATATATATAGATGTATATATATACATGAATATATATATAGATGTGTATATATATACATAATATATATATATATATATATATATATATGTATATAGGGGATGGTTCCTAAGAAAACCAATATTTATGTGAAAACCAAAGAAAACCACGAAAACCAATAATATAATTCATAAATTTTATGTTATTTTAAATGTTAAAAGGTATTTAAGTATTTGTTACATATATGTTGAACATAAATACAAGAATGAAGATTCTTACGTATACGTAACACTATTTCAAATGAAAAATGGTTACGTCTACGTAACCTATATGTGACGTATATGTAAAACCATGCTACGGTTTTTCATTTGACTCATACCCTTATTTATATATACACACACACAAATATAAAGAGTAATGATAACAAAAATTTAAGTTATGTGATCAATTTAATTGGTTTTCTCTAGTTTTCACATAACTTTGTGGTTTTCTTAGGATCCCTCCCTTATGTATATATACATATATATATGTGTATATATATATACATATATATATGTATATAGGTAGAGGTTCAACTAAGAATAATTAGTTGCCTAAGTTGCCTATGAATAAATATCATAGTGACATGTGGCATTTTTAATTTTTAGTCATGGAGGGTATTTTTGGAAATAATATATTCTTCAAATTCTTCAAACTGTCTGTTCTTCAACAAAATTCATGATTTCAGCGGGGATCGACCTCAATTTCACACTCGAATCCACGATCAGTTCATGTACGATAGAATTCAAATTGATTTCAATGACTAATCAGTATTGCAGCGCTCGGGATGGAATCATATTCTGATTCGAGGCGAATTTGATCGAGTCAAGTTGTCATCGTCATCAATTTCACGAATTAAATCCTGAGATCGTGAGTTTTTATTATAATTTTCAATTCCAACCGATTTTAATACCACTATTGCAGCGTTCGATCGTTGAAACAATCATAAGGATCTTCAATTCCACGAAACCAAAGCCCCAGCTTTTTTCATTAAGTGTGATGTTTTTATTAAGTGTGCTGTTGAAATAATATAGTACATGTGCAATACATAAATCTAACCTATAACATTAAACCTACAATTATACTACATATCTGTTGAAATACAACACAAGATAACGAGATATATGCATGAGATTTTAGAATATAATACATATATGTTGAAATACAGCACAACATGTGCATATAGTGTTTAAAATCTATGTTCATTAACTGTGTTGTTTTCATTAAGTTTGTTGTTTTCATTACATGTACTGTTTTCCTTATATCTGATGTTTTAAATTAAAAGTACCTTATATGAATCAGTGGTTTTTTCTATTGTGTTGTATCTATATATATGTGTGCTGTATTTGTTTCGCTGTTTATATGTTTGTGCTGTATTTGTTTCTATGTATTATCATTATATGTGCTTTTTTTCATTAAGTGTGCTGTTTTAATTAAGTATGCTGTTGAAATAATATAGTACATGTGCAACACAAAAATCTAACCTATAACATTAAACCTACAATTATACTACATATCTGTTGTAATACAGCACAAGATAACAAGATATATGCATGAGATTTTAGAATATAGTACATATATGTTGAAATACAGCACAACATGTGCATATAGTGTTTAAAATCTATGTTCATTAACTGTGTTTGTTTTCATTAAGTGTGTTGTTTTCATTACATGTACTGTTTTCCTTATATCTGATGTTTTAAATTAAAAGTACCTTATATGAATCAGTGGTTTTTTCTATTGTGCTGTATCTATATACGTGTGTGCTGTATTTGTTTCGCTGTTTATATGTTTGTGCTGTATTTGTTTCTATGTATTATCATTATATGTGTTTTTTTTCATTAAGTGTGCTGTTTTCATTAAGTGTGCTGTTGAAATAATATAGTACATGTACAACACAGAAATCTAACCTATAACATTAAACCTATAATTATACTACATATCTGTTGCAATACAACACAAGATAACAAGATATATGCATGAGATTTTAGAATATAGTATATATATGTTGAAATACAGCACAACATGTGCATATAGTGTTTAAAATCTATGTTCATTAACTGTGTTTGTTTTCATTAAGTGTGTTGTTTTCATTACATGTACTATTTTCCTTATATGTGATGTTTTAAACTAAAAATACCTTATATGAATCAGTGGTTTTTTCTATTGTGTTGTATCTATATATGTGTGTGCTGTATTTGTTTCGTTGTTTATATGTTTGTGCTGTATTTGTTTCTATGTATTATCATTATATGTGCTTTTTTCATTAAGTGTGCTGTTTTCATTAAGTATGCTGTTGAAATAATATAGTACATGTGCGACACAAAAATCTAACCTATAACATTAAACCTAAAATTATACTACATATTTGTTGCAATACAGCACAATTACAAGATATATGCATGAGATTTTAGAATATAGTACATATATGTTGAAATACAGCATAACATGTGCATATAGTGTTTAAAATCTATGTTCATACTTTGTACTATCTGGAAACATATTAACACAACCTCAATATATATCAATGTTATAATGCATATAGTGCATATAACATGATATATGCATGAGATGTTTAGAATATAGTACATATCTGTTGAAATACAACACAAAATATGATGTACAAGTATATAATAGTGTTTATGCATGTATTGGTACAACCAATTTTAAAATACCAAGAATACAACATATTTATGATAAATCTATGTTCATACTTATAGAATTACAAATCAAGTTTAGAATACAGTACATACATTAAAATCCATTTGAAATTTATAATGCAGTACAAGTTTTGGAATACAGTACATATATGAAAATCGACTTTGTAACTAAACTAATCATCTTATATAAACAAACAATGCAACAAATCAAGTTTAGAATGCAGTACATATATGAATCTCAGTTTGAAATTTAGTATTCACTATACATATTAATCGAATTTGTAACTAAATTCAAGAAACTTACCGTCGCTATGAATTGTTGATTTCTTCTTCATTTTAGGTCGTTTTGATTCTGTTTTTCAGCAAAAAAACATAAAATCAGTAATATAACTTCAACAATTGAATGGATTTCACAAATAATTTGAAGAACTTACTTGATTTCGATTGTTGAATCACGGTAAACAAACAAACAAACAAACAAACCCAGTATATCCCACAAATAATTTGAAGAACTTACTTGATTTCGATTGTTGAATCACGGTGAAGGAGAATAATTGACAGAAGACGTGTTTTGAAACCGTAATTTTGTGTTTTTCTATTTTACATTGTCAAATTACCATAATGCCCCTTTGTTCCTTTATTTGATATAATTACTGGAAATGCCCTTAAACATGTAATTAGTGGCTATAAATGCTTATTAGATTTCTTAGGGAAAAAATTATTCTTAGGGGAACTTTCCCCTATGTATATATATAGATGTATACATATACATATATATATGTGTGTGTGTATATACATACATATACACACACACACACACATATATATATATATAACTAGGTTAATACCCCGTATATTACACACACACATAGATATATATATATATATATATATATATATATATATATATATATAACTAGGTTAATACTAGTTATAGATAGATATATATATATATATATATATATATATATATATAGATAGATATATATATATATAGATATATATATATATATATATATATATATATATATATATATAACTAGTTATATATATATATATATATAACTAGGTTAATACCCCGTGTATTAAATAGTTATTAACAAAAATTAATCAATTATAAAACGATATTTTGATATAAGATATGATTGATATTACATACAAGTGATAAAAAACAATGCCATTTTTTAAACTTTTGTTAATTTTTTTTGTTTTTCTGAAAAAAAATAGATTTTTAAATAAACTGTTTCAAAATAAAATGTTTTTAATAAAGTGTCATTTTTAATAATTTCTTTAAACTTTGAATTTTAATTATTTTTGTTTCATAAGAATTTTTTTATTTTTAAAAACACAGGTATCAAAATATAATGTTCTTTTTAAAAATTTTGATATTTTTTTAAAACATATTCTTATGTTATAAAAAGTTATTTCTTTAGAAATTGTATTTGTAGAAATATCTCTTTCTTAATTAATAAAAAATTTTGATATGAAAAAAAATAAATGATATAATTAGTAGTTAATATGATATTTATTAGGAGAGAGAAGTGAGAAAGTAAAATTTAGGACATATAGAATTTTACCATGTGACTTTCAAAAACCTTCTTTTATTAATATAGATAGATTATTTATATATTAAGAATGATAGAAAATTTCATATATATTTCAAATTTAAATTTTGAATAAAAATAAACAAATTCAACATAAGATTCAAAATTCGATATTAGACTTGTCAAATTCGAACTTGAAAATTCGAATGGAATTGTGAGTTGTTGATTTTTGATTTGAATCGAAATTCGAAGTATTTCGAATCTACTTCGTATATTGAATAACCTTACATCTATGTCTTTAACCAAGAATTATCTTTGATATTTTTCGTCTAAAGTACGTGTAATAACAATAATTACTTTTAAAAATAAAGTTTTAATGAGTATAAAGTTAGGTTTAGATAACATGACTTTTTAAATGATCATATATTCTAAATTATGTTTCAAAATAAATATATTCCTCATACAATTCAACTTAAAAAAAATAGAAAATACGATAAAGAGTCACGACTTTATGTAACGAGTGGATGCCTGTGAACAATTCGGGCCAAATCCTGAATTAAGCTAAAATGCATTATTTGATGTGCATGCATGCGTAGGATTAGATAGTTAGTCAGGTAAAGACTGGCCTATCCAATTATACTTGGCTGATCTTTTCGAATGATTATCCACGCTAGGACTAAGATACAGGCTGACTCTAGCGGGGCCAGCAGCAAGAAATCTTGGACATGGGCGAAAGGCCGATCCATCAATATCATGTGACTGAAGAATGATAATGTCGCTTGTAAAGCTCTTTCGTCGAGTGCGCGATCATGACAAGACTTGAGGAAGAAGCCACTGCTAACTACGTGCCAGCAACCACACTGGAAATGTATGAAATGTGACAAATAAACAATATCATAAGATCCGAAATCCATCAACTAGAACCGTAGAAGTTACATGGGGAACAACTACCATTGATCATGCCATCTGCAAATTCTTAATGAATCACTTGATCAAGGACCCACCCAATCAATGTTGAAAATCATTGAGATTGCATCAGAAAAATATGGCAAGTGTTTGTTCCACTAAATTAAGCATGCAAGCAGAGTAAAGAATGATTGAAAGACTAACAAATAGAAAAAATAGGAATTTGAGAATGAATGACAACAAGTTATGCTCATATCATCATTTAAATCTTGAAGTGTAATCAAACAGAGATTTATAAGATATTTGAGATCGAAAACCTAATGTTAATAAAATGATTAACAACTTTTTCAGTTTTATTGTTGACAATAAAAAAGAGATTAACCATCATTTTGGATATTGATGGATATGTATTTTTTTTTTTAATTTTAAATACTTAATATCATTCTAGATTTATGAAAAAAATAATATATGATATATATAAATATAACTAGAAATGTCCTTACACACGTTGCGCGAGTAACTTCACCATGTGCTTAAAATGTGAAAGCACGAAGAACATATCGTAACAATTACCACTCTAACATACGACCACAATGTGAAAATGATGCATGTGTTAAAAAAGTAAAATTACACACCAAAAAAAGAAAGAAAATTTGTGGCAAAAAGGTAAACAATCAAAAAATGTGAGAGTAAAGTATTCATGGGTTAAAATCTAAAACTAAAAAAAAACTTAGTGGTCAATGGTAAACAATTAAAAGCATATCTAGCAATTTGAGTTGTTTTTTAATATGGAATAATAATAATGTGATAATATATAAAATTTAAAAGTTTCAAGAAAATAGATTTTATTTTAAGGTGAGAATTTGGAAAAAGTATATTTATTTTTAGAGTAAATTACCATTTGCATCCCTGACGTTTTCCCATTTTAACCACTTGCGTCCATATAGTTTCAAAGTCTTGAATCGCCCCCTAACGTTTTATTTTTATCCCCGTTTGAATCCAAATGACTAACTCCGTTAAATTGTTCAGTTAACTTTGTGTGAAATGACTAAATTGCCCCTCAATAATAATTTTTTAAAAAAAAACTTTGTAGGACCACCCATCTTCTCTACCCAAACACATACACATTCACTCACTCTCATCTCTACCCAAACAGATGATGAATAATCACAGCTCTCAGCTGTGGATGAACCACTTGATCAATCTATTGAATATGATGACGGATCAATCGTTGTCGCAGGGGACGTTGAACAACGGTGGCGGTGGTCATCGATTCAAGTTCAAAAATCAGAACAAAAATTGGAAGCTGAAGAAAACGAATGATACGAGGAAGAACAACAATCAAAATAAATTACAGCAACATAATCGATTGAAGGCTAGATGGTTCGGGTGAAGTTAATCATCCCGTAATGGTATGACCCTTGTGGGTTGGGCCTCGGACCACTTGCAGTCAAGTTTTGCCTGTTATAACATTTAACCACGGGGCCAATCGATTTGGATCGTCGGACCACGGGGCAGCGGTGCCGGAAAACTTCCCGGCGAGTTGCTGTAACGAAGGATGGAGGTGGCGGTGAGGATTTGAGAGGTGAATCTGGTGGAAACCACCATGTAATAGTTCGCCGGAGGTTGATCGGCGATGATCAGAACAGAGTACGTTTGACCCAGATGAATATCAAGAGATGAGTATGTGTTTTGAAGAGTGTGAGTCCCTTCAACCTCCACAAGCAGCATCTTATGCCCCTGAATTCTGAAATTGATCGATGTTGTCAACCCCACGTTTGATATCCTCAATCTGTAAGTTTTTCCTAAATCAAAATTCAAAATCAATTCTCAATTTGTTGAAGATGATGAAAGTGGTGATAATGGGTGTTACCTAGATCAACATTGAATGTGAATCCGTTAGATCCACGGCCATTGATGAGAAGACCATCGGGAAACGGAAGATCATGACCGGAGTCTAAAATCCCCTTCAAATCCTGAACGATTCCACATTACAACAGTCAAAATCGAACCATTGAAGCTACAATCAAACGAATGTGCGACTTACGGAGTCATTTTGCTTGAACCAGTCTCCGGCGAGAATGGTGAAGTCTCCGGCGGGCGGAGGAAAGGGGACGGGGATCCTGGGGCGGCTGGAGATGGTAATGCCGCCGTAGCCTCCGGCGGCCCTGTGAAGTGCGAGAGAGGGGAAGTAGAAGTAACTTCCGATCTGATCTTTGAATTGAAGAATGTAGGTGAAATTCTGCCCAGGTGGGATCGGACAATTTGTCCCATACACCCCATCTTGCCATGAATTCCTCCGGTGCTGGTGATAAGGGTGCGGTGGTGCTGGTGGTGATAACTGGGTGGTTGTGGTGGTGGTGATAGGGGTGGTTGTGGTGGTGGTGATAGGGGTGGTTATGGTGGTGGTGGTTTGAAGAGATGATGTTGATGGATGGGACCCACAAGGGTTTTATTGTTATTATTTAATTTGAAGGGTAGTTTCGTCTTTTTATTAATAATTTTAACAGAAAAAGTAACGGTGTTAATTATTTGAACTCAAATGGATATAAAAATGAAACGTATAGGCTCAAATGAAGATAACACGAAACGTTAGGGGCGGATGGCAATTTTGAAACTGCAGGGACGCAAGTGGTTAAAATGGGAAAACGTCAGGGATGCAAATGGTAATTTACTCTTATTTTTAACATCACTTTTCTTTTTAAAATGAGTTTCAATATAAGAATTTGAAATAAGTTATTCTCTACCATTATGATTTTGTTGATAATGTCATGAAATGAATTCCCAACTCTCGTGTTGCTCTTAAACTCCTTGTTAAAGACCGGCTTTAAACATCTTTATAAGCAACGATTCTAACAACCTAAGAAGTGAGAAATGATTGTAAACTAAGAACAACTTTGATTACTTGAGAACTTTTTTGCAAGGAAGCTTAATTACAAGTTTTGTGAGGTAAATTATCAAATGAACTTAACCTTCCATTTATGCCACTTGACTAAGATCTAGATTCTTCTAATTTAGACTATTCTAAAATATAAAATATTACATGTATGATATGACTAATCTAGACTATTCCAATGCTAAAAAGTCTTGGAATAATGTAGCTTTTCCTAGAAACTTTCGGGAATATTGAAGCTTGTGGTATGTGACAATAAGCATCGTATTGATCGTCTAGAAATGCATCTGAAAAATGCAATTCTAGAGTGAGTTTGAATCCGGATAAAAGAAATATATCAATAATACTAATTTTAATAAGTATGATTCATTAGTAGACTGCTAGTTTTCACTTTGTGAGATGTTGAAGAACAAGTGCTAGATGATCAATTACTAGCTTGTAAGCACCACAATTAATCTTGAAGAATGTACAAACAGTTTTTTTGTTTTAAGGGTTGTGAGAATGAAATTCTCAATATTAACAGTCGGGTGAAATTTGTTGTCGGCTATAAAATAGAGGTAAGATACCCAGATTGAAGAGGAAGAATAAGAGAGACAACGCAATGGCCAATCTGACACAAAGAAACGTGTACGACACATGAAATAATCAAATGAATTATATTCCCTTACATCTTGAGAATATTTATAAGCAAATACATTATTTATAAATCTTAACAATAATTTTGATAATTGAAAATATGTTTGCTTTCAATATGAAAAATAATTATGCTTTTACTTCAAATCATGAAAAGAAACACCTCCAAATTGAGTAAATGGGCCGTTGAAACAATGAAACCGTCGATCATTGATCAAGCGTTGGAGTGCAAGTCGTTGTTCAATTATTGAGTGGGGTTTCCTTCTTTTCAAACTTCATTTGGTTGGTGTGATTTTTGCAACTATTAGAGATATTTTTCACTCTCTAAAATCCAATCGGGACACAACTCTTCATCGTTTTACATATCGTTCTATTAATGTGATATAACAAACGTACACCTGTAATGGATGTAAATAAAACTTGTATTTCGTCGTGAAAACAAAAGATGATAGGCGTCATACTAAAAAATGATCGGGTTTATACATCATAGAAGATTTATGTTGATACACATATAAAATGAATATATAAAATCTATTCTTGTATTTAATGGCTAAAGAGGTAACATATTTATATATGACATGAGTGCTAACCTATAAATATACCAAAAAAATAATTATTCTTATGTTTTATTAATATTCTATAAAAATAACAATATATTTATTCTTATGAAAAATTTCAATGTTAAAAGTCATCTACTTGTGTCATTAGGTTTTACTATACATACACGTACCACCTTATTTCATTATACAAACAATACAACTCCATGAGTAAAGTGCATGATTACATTAATCATTTCTAATATTTCATAAGGCTCGTATATGGTCATATAACGTTATCTCTCATACATTTATATAACATGTGGTCATAATTCTTTCATATGGCTAATGGTCTTGTATAACACATCATTTTACAACAACTGATTTGATCAGTCAAGATTGATCAAGAAATTCACCAACTTTTCTGTTAAAAACAAATTTGATAAATATTGACAGGTAGTTTAATTATTTCCAAGAAATCAAAGTAACAGAAAACTCAACTTTTGATAAATATTGACAAGGATATTTCTTCTTTAAAAAGGGGAGAAATGGACTACCACCAATAAGAGAAGTAGGAAATCCTGTGCAACTCAAATAAGACTTTGAGTAAAAGCAAAAGCACCTCAATAATTCACCACTAAATAATCAATCACCCCTTCACTTTACTAAAAGTAACACAATTACTTAAAGAAATAAGAAAAAAAGCCACATGTGATGGGAAACCAATTTAAATAAGCCACTTTTTCTTGTCTATATATTCTACCACCACTTGAGCTCTATGTTCAGCCATATGAACTACAAATTAAAGCAACCAACAAACCATAAGAAACAACCTTTTTTCAAATCTTTCTTTTGAAAGATTTGTTTTCAGCTTGTACCGAATGGGTCCTTTGAGGATACATGCTTACAAGACTCGATCAATCAAGAAACATAAGGCGCACCAATTGTTAAACGATTTCATCTTGTATTCCTTGACTACATTAGCGTGTACCTCGTTTTGTTCTAGTCCCTTTTGGTATCCTCCGTTTTGCGCCACCTTCAATGTATTTTTCTCTTTCTCTCTTCCTAAGATAACTTCACTTTTCTTCACTAGCAAGGCTTTGTTCATTGTGGGCAATCTCATTGTCATCTTTCTATTGGGAGAGTCAAAGTTTTTGACATCTAAGTACAATGCTAATCACAATGATGTTTGTCATGATAAGCATGAATTCAAGCGCGTTGATCAGCTTCAAGTTGTCTCCCCATCACAAGAACAAAAAGGAGGGAAAATCATTGAGGGTACTCCAAAACAAGAAACACGAGTGAAGATACTTGAACCAAGAACTTATGAGGAGAACGACCACGAGGAGTTTTTTGAATTATGTAACGATGATGAAATATGTGAATCCGATGTTGATCATAAGGCTCGACCATCCGATCATGATGAGGAGGATTTGAATTATTTAGAACATGAGGGTGTAGAGGGAGATGAGGATGTGAGTTTGCCTGCTGAAGAGTTGAACAAGCTGGTTGATGATTTTATAGCTAGAATCAATAGACAAAGAAGGTTTGAAGCTGAATTTTGTAGGGGTTAAAGTTGTACATACAATGATAGATGAGGGTGGAGAGTGCAACTTTTAGATGTACTAGCTAGAGAATGGAAGAAATGATGCATTGGAAAAACGAAAAAAAATGTAAATTAGTGTTTTGGTGTTTTGGATTGGATAACTAAAATACAAAACCCTGCGTGTTTACTCCTTTTCTCCCCAAACATTGTGGTGCACATTTCGGTTTTTAATTTAAAAGCCGGTTCAGGTATTAACCAAACTGGTTAAAGTCAATAGACATAACCGGTTCGGCTTCTAACTAGTTTTGTTATTTCGAATAATCTAACCTATATAACCAGTTAGGTTAATTAACCTGATTGAACATTTTTTACTTTTTTTCTTAAATTGCAAAAATAATAAAACATGATTCCAGTACAAAAACATTTATAAAATCCTCTTCTACAAGTCGCACTTTTAAACATCTTGCATGTCAAAGGATGCTTAGAAATCCAAATAAAGTTTTTACACAACATTACAGTGCATACTTTATTATGTATAACTAGTGTTTTCTTCCACGCTATGCGCGCAGGAGTTTGGTTGTCTTCCCATGTCTTATGGACATGACTTTGTTTGTTGTCGACTCGGCTTATCAGAAATCACAAAAACAAATACTGATATTAGTTCCGATAATACCTATACCAGCAACAATGGTGTTCGCTCATAATCGGTTTACTTTGTCGCTTCATCACAATACCGCAACAATAACTGTACTTGCTATAGCCTATGATACAAAAAATACCAATGTTTGATGAAAAAAAATTATGATCAAAAAGCAAAAACACAAAACTTTGTTGTAGCACCGCACACCACCAACCAATTCACCAATTTCTGCCGCCAAAAACACAAATGTAAGGTTTTGTGACCAAAAAGCAAAATTACAAAAAATCATTGTAATACCTTACTTGCTTTTTAATATAGATATATAATTACCTATGTACATACATACCATCAACATACAAACGTTGAATTCTTCTAAAACTCTTAAATTTTCTTAATCACACAAGTTGAGTTTTTTTTTTTTCATTTAAATCCATTCAACCACTCATCTTTTGTTTGACTATTTTACCAGCTTTTGTTCTTGTGAATGTTACAAAAAAAGTTAAACAAAAGATGACGAGTCAAATGGATTTGAAAAACAATATGAAGAAAAAAATTAAACATTAGTTTATGTGATTAGAAAAGTTAAAAAGATTTAAGAATAATGTAGTGTTTGTGTATTATGGTTTGTACATTGTAGATTATCACAGAAAAATGTATCTATCTGCAATGTAGTGTGCAAATTTTACGTATTTGAGCTTTTTTTGTGTTTTTAGAGGTAGAGAATTGTTGTAATCAAACCTATGTGCTCAATACCTATTTATATTAAAACATGATGATAAAATAAAAATAAAAACATGATCCCAACGACTATATAACTGTTATAAAACAATACCCTTTTTGTGGGTGATGAAAATAGTCGGCTAACTGGTGATTACTCGATTAAAAAAATACCTTTTTAATCGGTTACAAACATGTTTACAATTTGGAACGACGTACCAAAATGATCAAAAAACATGATTCCAACAACTATATTCAGTGAGGAAGCAGTTCTTTTAATATCAATTATAACCGTTTATGCTTTCAGTTAGAATGTCCAATCAGGTCGGCAATATTTTTTTTTCACCTCTACAAACAGTTTTACAATTTGGATTGCTTGTTACGCTAGCTGGTGTTGAGGTACTGCCTAGGTACCGACGGGAATACCGAGGTATCGTCGGAAACACCGCCCCGCTCCCTCATTACCAGCAAAAGATTCAACTTTAAGGGAGGCCAAGGTGATACCAAGCAATTGTGAATGTTTTTTAGGCCATTGGAGGCTTAAATGGCTCTTTAAAAAATCATTTAAAATTTACATGAATGTATGAATACTCTTTAATTCAGATTACTTTTTACACCATGACCACTACCAAAACACAAAGGAAAGAACTCGACAACATTGATGTGTTGATATTTGGTGTGTGTTTTAGTTGTTTAAAACTGTATGATTAGTTTAATTTTATTGCAAAACTCATTTATTTTTTTACGTGTTTGGGTTGCACGTAATTGGAGCTTAAATAACACATTTCAGAAGCTTTTTGGGGATTCGAGTACATATGGATGAAATATTGATCAAAGACAAGAAAAATAGCTAGCAATAGTGGAGGGAGATCTTAACTTACGGGCAAAACTGTGTATGGTCAAGTGAGGTCATAGCTTATGGCCTAAGAACGAAAGAGTACTGCTTGTCGCGGGGTGGGGGTGGGGGTGTTCACAAGAGTTAAATCAAAATTTATAGGAATATAAATTCTCTGATGATTTCATTGATCTCAATATGAATATTTATACATGTAGATATGTAACTATACTATGAGAATAATATGGGATAACCATTGACTAATACAAAGTCAACTGTGTAGATAAGTATCACGCTATTATACCCCGCAGTCGAAGCGGGAGGTGGATGAACGCTGAGACTGGACCGAAAGTCATCAAACAAAATTCGTGGTAGTCCTTTGGTAAATATGTCAGCGATCTGATAGCGAGAAGGAACGTGTAAAACACGAATACGTCCACGATGCACCTGCTCACGAACAAAGTGTATGTCCAACTCAATGTGTTTTGTTCGTTGATGTTGAACTGGATTCCCGGACATGTAAATGGCGCTGACATTGTCACAATAAACAAGTGAGGCGTGACATAAAGGCACATGAAGTTCCAGAAGCAGGTTACGGATCCAACAGAGCTCAGAGACGACATTGGCAACGCCCCAGTACTCGGCTTCAGCACTAGATCGAGAAACCGTTGATTGGCGTTTGGAGGACCAAGAAATAAGATTATCTCCAAGATAGACACAATACCCGGATGTTGAACGTCGTGTGGTCGGGCAACCGGCCCAATCCGCATCGGTATAGGCAAGCAAGGAGGGATTTTGGGCCGGGCCGAGATGTAGACCATACGAGACTGTTCCCTTGATGTACCTGATGATGCGTTTGAGAGCATTCCAATGAGGTAGTTGCGGAGAATGCATGTGCATGCACACTTGTTGGACCGCATATGTGATATCCGGGCGGGTGAAGGTAAGATACTGGAGGGCGCCGGCGAGACTCCGATAGAGAGTAGGGTTGTCAAATGGAGTGTCTGTCGTGCCAAGTTTTCCTTGAGTGTCGACTGGGGTGGCCACTGGATTGCAAGAGTCCATGCCGGCGCGCTGGATGATTTCATGAGCGTACTTCTGTTGAGATAGGAACATGCGGTTACCCTCTCGAGTAACGGATATGCCTAAAAAATATGTCAGAGGTCCAAGATCCTTCATAGCAAAAGCACTGGCAAGATGAGCTAGGAGATGTGTCCGTAGGCGATCGGAAGATGTGGTAAGAAGGATGTCATCGACATATAATAAGAGATATGCCGTGTCTTTGCCATGGGTGTATATAAATAAGAATTATCGGATCGGCTTTGGTGGAACCCCAAGAGTTTGACATGATCGGTGAAGCGCTGGTACCACGCTCGTGGCGCCTGTTTGAGAGCGTATAAGGACTTTTTGAGTAAGCATACATGGTCTGGATAGTCCTTATGTCGAAACCCCATTGGTTGGTACATGTAAACCGTTTCATTAAGTGTGCCATGTAAGAAGGCATTAGTCACATCTAGTTGATGCACCGGCCACGAGTGTGAGAGGGCGAGTGTTAAAACCGTTCGTATTGTTGCGGGTTTTACTACGGGGCTGAAAGTTTCACCACAATCCACGCCGACCTGTTGGTTTCTGCCATCACATACCAACTGCGCTTTGTAGCGCTCCAAGCTCCCATCCGATTTAAATTTATGCTTAAATAACCACATGCTTCGGATGATGTTCATGTGTGGTTGGCGTGGAACTAACTCCCACGTCTCATTTTTAATAAGGGCATTGAACTCGTCGGCCATAGCAAGGTACCATTCGGGACTGGACAAGGCAATCTTGGGTGTTTTAGGGAGGGGTGCGAGGGAAGTAGACTGAAGGTTAAAGTCTGGCTTGGGTTTGGAGATGCCATCCATGGCCCGAGTACGGATAGTTCGGGTGGGTGGCATAGGAGGGGGGAGGAGCGGTAAGGGATGGAGCAGGGGTGGAAGGTGGTGGGATGGTTGTGGTGCTAGAACCGTGAGGGGGAACGGGTGCTGGAGGGGGTGGTGTTTGGGCCGAGGAGGGTGGTGTTTGGGCCGGGGGTGGTGAGGAGGGTGGTTGGACCGGAGGTGAAGAGGGGGTGGTAACAGGATGGTGGAAAGTTGAAGGTGGGCTAGAGGGTTGGACATGGGGCCAATAAAGTGGGTGGAGAGGGGTTGTCAGAAAGTCATAGTTGGATGGGATGGTGGTTGATGGAGAGGTACGGAAGGGGAAGGTGGTTTCATTAAAGACAACATGCCGAGAAATGATGAGTTTATGAGTGGTGAGGTCGAGACACTTGT
Organism: Flaveria linearis; assembly: GCA_024085815.1. Taxonomy (NCBI): domain Eukaryota; kingdom Viridiplantae; phylum Streptophyta; class Magnoliopsida; order Asterales; family Asteraceae; genus Flaveria; species Flaveria linearis. Next base: position 71,007,259 of record CM044011.1, read on the forward strand.
ATCCCCGATGGTGTGAGGGATAGCCAAGAAAGACGCATGGGTTGGAGCGGTTTTGAAGTTTATGAATTTGAGTGGAGGGAAGGAGAGGATAGCTGAGGCAACCAAAAGTCCGAAGGTGGGCGTAGGATGGGTTGCGCTTATAGAGGAGTTGAGTGGGGGAATGAAAGTTGTGAGTTTTGCTTGGTAAGATATTAAGTAGGTATGTAGCCGTTTCAAGAGCATGATGCCAGAAGGTAGTGGGGAGAGAGGCGTGAGCAAGTAAGGTGCGTATGCTATTGTTGATTGAGCGGATTTTGCGTTCCGCTTTGCCATTTTGGAGGAGGTGTGGGGGCAAGAGAATCGAAACATTAGGCCGTTTTGGGAACAAAATTGTTGGAAAGAAGAGTTGGCATATTCTTTACCATTGTCACACTGAAATTGTTTAATTTTCCGTTCAAATTGAGTGTGTATATGTTTGTAAAATTGAGAAAATATAGAAAATACATTGGACTTTCTACTAATGGGGTATGTCCACAAAAAATTGGTAAAGCCATCGAGAAATAAAATATAGTAGCGGTGACCCCCGTGCTTAAGATCGGGGATGTCCAAAGATCGCTATGAATTATATCAAAAGGTAAAGACGTAACATTAATAGAGTCCAAAAAAGGGAGTTTAACACTTTTCCCAAAAACACAAGATTGACAAATGTCTTTATTCAACTTATTAAAATCAATAAAACTAGACTGTCGAAGAGAATGTAATAGATTAGATCCCGGGTGGCCGAGTCTTTGATGCCATAGTTGAGGAGAGAGAGCAGTAAAGGTAGAAGGAGGTGAAAGGCATGATAGGAGACGTGGTGTGAGAGGATAAAGATCCCCGGTACTATTGCATCATAGGATAGGGGTCCGCGTCTTGAGATCCTTCACAAGAAAACCGAAAGGGTCAAATTAAATAGCTATATGATTATCAGTGGTAAGGCGACGCACAGAAAGCAAGTTTTTAATTAAATTGGGTGCGTATAAGACATTGGTGAGAGTGAGGGGAGGGTAAGGTGCGGGTAGTTGTAGATTGCCTTGTCCACAAACGGGAATGGTTGTACCATTACCAACAATAATGTTACGAGCAATGCCAGTATTAAAAAAAGAAGTGAAGTTACCTTGATTATTGGTCATGTGTGTGGTCGCCCCGGTATCCATATACCAATTCTGATCTGGTGGGTTGAGTGACATGGTATACAAAGCCTGATCCAAGTCTGTTGGAGTGTACCCGGTGGCAAGGGCCTGATTGGGCCGTGGACCAAGGATGCATGGGCCAGGAGAAGGGGAATGGGCCCGAGGTGTAGTTGGGTATGGACAAGGTGGGGTGGCCCACTGTTGCTGCCAATAAGGCGTGTAAGGGTGGGGAGAAGGGTTCCAAGGAGGCCACTGTGGAGAAGAAGAGCCGGTATTCGGGTAAAGCCCCTCGAGCGCCCGCCGTGTCCACAGCCCCTGCCCCGTCCGCGTCCCCGGCCGCGACCACGACCACGGTCAGAAGAGGGGGAGGAGGTTCGTTGATCGGGTGGAGTGGAATCAGAGGGAGTGGAGGCAGGTTTGGTAGAGGCCGTCAGAGCAGTGGCGACGGTTTGGGCAGCATTCAAAGCTTGATTCTTCTTACGGGTTTCTTCAAGAATGAGCTTGGATCGGGCATCGTAAAATTCCGGGAGGGGTTGGTTTGTTGCAGAAGCATGGCGATACCCTAGTATTGTTCATTGAGCCCCGAGATGAGTTGTAGGACGAGGCGTTGATTGGAGACGGGAGCCCCAACGTTGCAAGTTGATCGGAGAGGACCTTTAGAGCTTGACAATAGGCAGAGACATTGGGAAAATTATCAAGTCGGGTGTTGGAAAACTTGTGGGTCAAGTAGATGGCATGGGAGTTCTGATTATCTTGGAAGAGGTTGGCGAGAGCCGTCCAAGCATCGTAGGCGGTGGTGTTGGGTTTGAGGATAGTATGGAGCAGGTCATTAGAAATTGTGCTGTAAATCCATTGTAGGACAATAGCATCAAGACGATCCCACGATTCGTCTGTGGTGGATGATTTGGAGGTGTCTTTGGAAGAGTCAGAAGGGGTGGCAGGGAGAGGGCGAGGTTGAAGATGCTCGGCGACTTGAAAAGCTCGACAGTGGATTTTGAACAGCTCCGCCCAGGAGGCGTACTGTCCAGTTTCCATCTCGAGAGTAATGGGATGAAGTTTTTAATGTTGGATACTGTGGCAGCAGGAAGAATGGTGGATTCTTTGGGAGCCATGGGAGGAGAAATGAAGAGGATAGGATGTTGAAGAAGACGAAGATGTTAGGGGAGGGGGGTGAGTTTTGGCTCGATACCATATAGGAATATAAATTCTCTGATGATTTCATTGATCTCAATATGAATATTTATACATGTAGATATGTAACTATACTATGAGAATAATATGGGATAACCATTGACTAATACAAAGTCAACTGTGTAGATAAGTATCACGCTATTAAAATTGAAGACCCTATTTTTTAGGCTTAACATTAGGGTTTCGTTATTATGCTTCCCTAGAGCCACAAGAACAAAGTTTAGACGATTCTTAACAATTAGAAAGGTTCCAATCCCATTGCATCGAAGATCATCATGCTCTGAATCAAGATTAAAGATAGTATGTTGAAGATGCAAGACTAAACCACCTGTGATCCTATCCAGGTGGATGGTTTGTGGAATGATCGAGCCTAACTAGGTTTCTACCCATTCTAGACCTAAACATTGGTTGTTTTTCTTAATTTTCTTTATTTATGTGTTGTGAATCTTGTTTTGATTGAATGGTTTTCGGTATTTAATCCCATTAATTATTCATCTAGTTTTTAGTCTTTGAATTATCGACTTTTAAAATTAGGTTAAGTTATTATCATTAATTGACATTTGTAAACAAGTATCTTGGTTGTGGCAATAGTTAGTTTCGCTAACTAATTAACATAACATGATACCTAGTTAGTATTCATTTTAATACAAGTAACAAATGAATCATGTCTATGTAATTTCCTATTGGGTACAACATAAGTCATGCAGTTCATTCACATACCTATATCCCAGGTGTGATCCCTTTCACATCATTAGTTACAAATCTCAAATTTCAGTCCTATTTCTTAAGCATTCGTTAGTTATAGTTAATCCCATTCAAACAAAATTGTGTGGAGACAATGGTTAAATATTTTAGTTTATAATCAATGACACTTGCGACTATACACATACTTCTTGTGGGATAGACGTCCTATTTACCCTAACTAGTTAAAGTACATAGGAACGTATAATTACTCTTCTTATTTGATCAGGACTTCGGCGCCTATCAAACATCATTGTCCAAAGAAGGACGTTGAGGACAAATTAAGTAAGCGAGCGGGGAAGATTAGGATAAATGAAGAACAAAAACAGGCTAGGGTTCTTCATGATCAAGAGGAAATAAGCGTGATGCAAGAAAAACTGACAAATACTAGAGAAATCGTCGCACACTTAGGTTGGGAAATCTAGTCATATTTTAGAGAAATCGACTCTACTCACTCACATCATATTTGCTTTGATCTAATAGGCTATGTATGATCTTAAGCCAGCAATAAGGTCTTGGTTTTTTAAGTTATATCTAATCTTACAAACATTGGTTTCTTTCGGTGTATGGTTTGATATTTCTTTGTTTGTCTACTATTAAGATTATGTGGGTTGTTACATCCTTGTTTATCTTGATGACAACATTATCACTAGGATCTTTTTGGTATTTTTGTCGGAGTTACTCACACGTTTACATTTTCAATTTATGCTAAAGAACTTTGGTATTTTAAGCTCTTTCCCAGAGATTCATGCACTTTTATTGATAACACTCTCATCTATCATAACATTAATATTTCCTTGATATCTGATAACGTACTAGCCTTAGTTAGTGTTGGCCTTTTTATAAGTTTATGGCTCTTTGGATTTAGTTGTCATAGTATTCTTGTCTATATCTAGATGGTCCAAATCATTGTTGGCACCTTTCAATACCTTGTATCACTCATCTAGAGATTGTTTATGCTATCAACTAGACACATATTGGCTTCCACTTAAGTGATGTCAAGTGTATTCTTTTGCCATTTAAGGGCATTATCACTTATATAACTATATATTGGTCTTCTAGTCTTGTCATTCTTGCTTATGTTGATGTTAACTAGACTGGTTGTCTAGTCGATCATCGATCTATCACTAGCTACTGTGAATTTTTTTGGATAAAATCTCATTAGTTGAAACAACATATGAATGTGATATCCATTACTGAAATGGAGTATCACACACTTGTCCATACAACATTGAAGATTCGCTAGATTATGCAATTATTATCAGAGTTATGCTTATCTTCTGGACGTCCACCCACTTTATGACGTGATAACATTAACGTTACATATATAAATGTCAATTTGGCATGTCATCAATGTACAAAATCCCTAGATGTTGATTGACTTACATTTCATTCATGATATGGTGCTATCATAGACTAATTGAGTTATATATGTTCCTACAGTTACTCAACTTGTCAATCCTGTGACCAAAGGTTTATCTTTAGCTCGTTTGACACCCTTTAGACCAAGCTTCATGATGTTGTGACCATTTAGCTTATGTGGACATGTTGTAATAGTCCTTTTGTGTTCTATATGTTGGAATTTTAGTTATATTGGTTTATATACATAAATATACATATTCATATTATACTATTTATAAATTAAACCTATTGTTTAAACTTTAGGCTAATTATGAAACATGGAATAAACTCAAAGGGTATAAAGTGAATATGTATATTTATTTAATTCCTTAGATCGACTGTTTTGTAAAAGAGAAATCAATTCTCAAAATCATTCTACAGAGAAACAGAAAGCATTATCAAGGCACAGAAACTTCACCAATTCAATTCAGGTTCTTGTTTCTACTTTTTGATCTTATCCGATTAAATCAATTGTAAGTGCACAAATGGTTTAACCTGAAAGAGTAATCGATTTCAGGAACATCCTGTTGATTTAATTTCAATTTCAAGTTCTTTATCAAATTAGGGTTTGATGACTTTGATGTTAATTTTCCCTTCCTAATTTCAACAAAGATTAAACCATTGTTTTGGTATTAATTATTGTGAATATTTGTTATCAACTTCAATTTTGTGGACAATCGTTATTGATTATGATTTGATCGATATTCAATTATTACGAACTTCGATTCTGTTTTACCACCGATTGAATTTTGTGAAATATCAACACAATTTTGTGATAAATAATCAAAAGTTATTAGTGGGGTATTAATTGAATCAAAGGTTTATATAATATTATTTTAACAATCGATGTTTGAAGCATATAATCCCAATATTGAAGTCTCAACCCACTATTGGAATCTTTCAATATATTGAAAATTAATCTTTCAATATATTAAAATTAATAGTCACAGATTGATCCAAAGAATTCTGATTGGTTGATAATCTCCATTTGAAACAAATATTTACAAATTGAATAGTTTTGACAGTAGATTAAATTGGATTCAAAATGAACTTTTGACATTTAATTCAATTCAATTCAGATGGCTACGGGGGAATCGATTAAGGATATGTCTAGCAAGTTCTCAAAACTTGAAAATTTTAAGGGGCAAGACTTTAGAAGATGGAAGAAAAAAATGCATTTTCTCTTAACAACTTAGAAAGTTGTGTATGTTTTGACCACTCCAATGCCTGAGGTAACTGAAGAGGAAACTCTTGATCAACAAAGAAGGCGATTGAAGTGGGAAAATGATGACTACATATGTCGTGGGTACATTTTAAATGGGATGTGTGATGCACTCTTTGATGTATATAAAAATATCAAGTCTGTCAAGGATTTGTGGGATTCTTTGGAAACCAAATATATGGCAGAAGATGCATCTAGTAAAAAGTTTCTTGTAAGTTACTTCAATTCTTACAAGATGACTGATAATAGGCCAATTATGGATCAATTTAATGAATTGCAACGTATTCTTGGCCAATATGAGCAACATAAGTTGCACATGGATGAATCAATTACAGTCTCTAGCATAATTGACAAATTACCCCCATTATGGAAGGACTTTAAGCATACCTTGAAGCACCAAAAAGAGGAGTTAAGTTTGGTTCAACTGGGTAGCCATATTAGGATTGAAGAACCTCTTAGGATTCAAGAATCTAGGAAATTGAAAGGGAAAATTGAAACTGGTCAAAACTCGGTTAACTTGGTTGAAAAAGATGACAAGTTCAAGAAAGGAAATCAATTTAATGAAAGAAAAGAAAGGCAAAAGGTGGCTATCAAAACCAATTCAAGAAAGGAAATCAATTTAATGAAAAGAAAAGAAAGGCAAAAGGTGGCTATCAAAAACCAAATAAGAAGCTTAATGGAGGATGTTAGAGATGTGGTAAGATGGGTCACAAGAAGAAGGATTGTCGCGTGAAGCTATCGGGTGGAGACAAGGGTTCAAGTGGAGCCGGTCCAAGTGGATCGAAGGATCCACCACCTCAACAAGGTAAGTTGTCTAATTCATCTTTAGATTCAATAAATTTGATTGAATGTGAGTCTTATAATCCAACTCAAACACACCAAAATATGAATTTGTTACAAACTAAATTTTTTCAATAAAATGGGTTAGAAAGTAATAGAGGTGAAGTAAATTTTAGGGCCCAAGCAACCCCGGCCCAAGTGCCTTCGGTTCTAATTGAGTCAAAGGCTGTTGGGCTTAAGTCCATTATTGATAGCACTAAGGCTATTGCTGAATCATTAACGGTGACCGTGAATAATTTAAAAAGGTGTTCCAATATTAAATTGAATAAAGTTGGGACACATTTCACTAATTACTGAATCATTCTATGTACAGGATGATTTGACAGCTTGGTGGGTAGACTCGGGTGCTACTAGCCATGTTTGCAAGGATTCAAAGTGGTTCGTGGAACTGGAATTAATTGAAGATGGATCCGTGCTAAAGATGGGGAATGTATCAACCGAGCCTATCAAAGGGATTGGAAAAGTCAAACTTTTATTTACTTCTGGGAAACAATTAATGTTAGATAATGTGTTGTATGTACTGGGGATTCGAAAGAATCTTATATCCGAATTGTGTTAAATAGTCATGGGTTTAGACAAGTAATAGAGCCGGATAAGTTTGTGTTGTCAAAACATGGTGTGTTTGTTGGATTTGGATATCTATCTAGTGGTATGTTTAAACTTAATATTCATGTACCATTTGATAATGAATCTATTTACATGACATCTTCATCTTCATATAATAATAAAGTAGATTCTATATCTAACTTGTGGCATGCTAGATTAGGACATATTAACTATTCTAGAATGCAAGACATGGCAAAAATGAGTCTAATACCCGGGTTTGATATGACCAATAATAAATGTCATACTTGTTAGTTAACAAAAATAACAAGAAAACATTTTCAAGATGTAAAAAGAGATTCTCAGGTATTGGATCTCATTCATTCTAATTTATGTGATTTTCATAGCACGCCATCATTAGAAAATAATAAATATGTAATCACATTTATCAATGATGCAACTAGATATTGTTATGTCTACTTATTACATGCAAAAGACAAGGCTCTTGATAAATTTAAAATTTATAAACAAGAGGTTGAACTGTTTCATGGTGATCTGGTTAAGACCCTCAGAACAGATCGAGGAGGGGAGTATTATGATCCGGTGTATTTTCAGTCCACTGCAATCATACATCAGACCACAGCATCATATACACCTCAATAAAATGGTGTGGCAAAAGAAAGAATAGAACTTTAAAAGAAATGGTCAATTCATTGTTATCTTATTCTGGTTTGAGTGATGGGTTTTGGGGAGATGCTATGCTGACTGCATGTTATTTATTAAATAGAACTCCCAATAAGAAAAGCCAAATTACTCCGTATGAGTTATGGAAGAAAAGATCTCCAAATCTACATTATCTTCGAGGTTGGGGATGTAGGGCAATTGTACGCCTTACTGATCCTAAAAGGAAGAATCTAGGTGAGAAAGGCATAGATTGCATCTTTATTGGATATGTTATTAACTTAAAAGCATATAGGTTCTATATAATAGAACCAAATGATTCAGTATCTATTAATACTGTGATTGAATCTAGAGATGCTATCTTTGATGAGGAAAGATTTACATCAATACATAAACCTATTAATGTGGGTCAACTCTCACGAAGTAGGATCAGTGATTCTACTAATAATACAGTTCTTCCTCCCGAGTCTAGAAGAAATACTAGAACTAGAAAGGTAAAGTCATTTGGAGATGACTTTCAACTATATTTAGTAGAAGGTTCTAGAGATGAAATTAGACATCAATATCAATACTGTTTTATAGTAGAAGAAGACCCAAAGACTTTTGGTGAAGCTATGGCTTCAAAAGATGCAAATTTTTGGAAGGAAGCTATACAAGATGAAACTGATTCCATCATGCACAATAAAACTTGGAAACTTACTGATTTACCTCCAGGGTGTAAACCTTTGGGGTGTAAATGAATTTTCAAGAAGAAGGTAAAGGTAGATATGAGTATAGATAAGTATAAAGCCCGTTTGGTCATACAAGGCTTTAGGCAAAAAGAAGGGATAAATTCTTTGACATTTATGCTCCAGTTGCAAGAATATCTACTATAAGATTATTGTTAGCTCTAGCAGCTATACATAATCTTATAATACATCAAATGGATGTTAAAACTGCTTTCTTAAATGGTGAATTAGATGAAGAAATATATATGAAACAGCCTGAAGATTTTGTTATGACTGGACAAGAGCTTAAAGTCTGTAAGCTAATTAAGTCTTTTTATGGCTTAAAACAAGCTCCTAAACAATGACATCAAAAGTTTGATGAGGTTATCATGTCAGATGGTTTTATCCTAAACCAAGCTGATAAGTGTGTTTACAGTAAATTTGATTCTTCTGGAAAAGGAGTCATAATTTGTTTGTATGTTGATGATATGTTGATCTTTGGTACAGATCAAGGACAAGTTGATAAAACTAAGGAGTTTTCATCATCAAGATTTGCCATGAAAGATATGGGGGAGGCGGAAGTCATTCTTGGAATAAGAATAACCCGAGGTAGCAATGGAATTACTATCTCTCAATCACATTACATTGAGAAGATATTAACTAAATTCAATTGCTTGAATTCCTCACCTGTTAGAACTCCTATAGATCCTACTGTTACGCTTATGCCAAATCAAGGAAATCCCATTGGTCAGTTGGATTATGCCAAGGCAATAGGATGTTTAATGTATGCTATGGTTAGTACAAGACCTGATATAGTATATGCAGTGGGAAGATTGAGCAGGTACATAAGTAATCCAATCTCACATCACTGGCAAGCAGTAAATAGACTGTTCAAGTACCTAAAAGGAACCATGAACTATGGTTTATGTTATTTAGGTTCACCGCCTATTTGCAAGGGTTTTCAGATGCAAGTTGGATAACAAATTTAGAAGATCATTCGTCTACTAGTGGATGGGTATTTTTACTAGGTGGAGGTGCAATTTCTTGGGCGTCTAAAAAGCAAACTTGCATTACAAATTCTACAATGGAATCTGAGTTTGTAGCATTAGCTTCAGCCGGAAAAGAAGCTAAATGGTTAAGAAATTTGTTGTATGAAATTCCATTATAGCCTAAACCTATATCATCTATTTTAATAAGGTGTGATAGTGCTGCTACACTGGCTAAGGCATATAGTCAAGTGTATAATGGAAAGTCTAGACACTTAAGTATAAGACATAGCATGGTTAGGGAATTAATCATTAATGGAATAATATCTGTTGAGTTTATAAAATCTCAACACAACATGGCTGATCATTTAACCAAAGGGTTAGGAAGAGATCTCGTGAGTAAATCAGCCATAGGGATGGGTCTGAAGTCCATTTCTTAGTATTTCATGTTAAGATACCCAATTCCCATTTAATACAATGTTAAATGCTGAATTCAATGTGGAAGGTTTGTCATGAGATATTGGAACATAACATAGCATCCCAAGGTATGTGTTCAGACTGCAAGATAGAGAAGGTTGAACATAGTTTCTTAATAGTTCTTTGGTAAATTGCATTTGCAGGTGCAAGATGAGAACCTATAAGAGTATGAAGTTCAGCTGCTTCAAGAAGCTTGGACTTGGCTTTGATATACTCCTTGAAGGATGGGACATAGGCTATAAAACATTATGTCAAGTTAGAACTATCGGATCGTGAATTTATTTGTGTATTACCTTTAAGTATTCGATGAATAGAACAGGTTCAATCATTGCGACACCTTAATATTTGAATATTTGGATCGCGTAATACACTAATGTGAAATTCAATCCGTAGGACATTTCATTTATGCCTAAGTTTGATTATGGTGAAGTTTGCTTGTGTTAATCATGAATATTACTAAAATGGGGGAGGAATGTTGGAATTTTAGTTATATTGGTTTATATATATAAATATACATATTCATATTATACTATTTATAAATTAAACCTATTAGTTAAACTTTAGGCTAATTATGAAACATGGAATAAACTCAAAGGGTACAAAGTGAATATGTATATTTATTTAATTCCTTGGATCGACAGTTTTTTAGAAGAGAAATCAATTCTCAAAATCATTCTACAGAAAAACAGAAAGCACTATCAAGACACAGAAACTTCACCAATTCAATTCAGGTTCTTGTTTCTACTTTTGATCTTATCCGATTAAATCAATTGTAAGTGCACAAATGGTTTAATCTGAAAGAGTAATCGATTTCAAGAACATCTGGGTGATTTAATTTCAATTTCAAGTTCTTTATCAAATTAGGGTTTGATGAATTTGATGTTAATTTTTCATTCCTAATTTCAACACTATATTCGAGCTATTATTATGCATCATTTGGTGTTTGTTAGTGTAAAATTGATTAGGTTTTAAAAATCCTCCTTCGATCATAATAAAAATACTTGTAACAATAATCACCAATAGTTATTTTTCATATGAAACATACCACCGATCCACAATACTCAAGTATTTATTGTCATTACTACGACATTAACCAATTAAAGACTCAACATGAAGCGATCTACAATACTCAAGTTTTATTGTCATTACTACGACATTAACCAAAGACTCAACATGAAGAGATTAATGAAAAATTTCAAGGATAAATTAATCAATCAATTTATTGCTAATAGATATATAAATTATATAAACAAAGGCTTTTCCCTTTAGAGTGGTTATGAAACTTTAACAAGTTATATAATGTAAATGTCATTTGATTTGTGTACTAGTTAAATGCATTATTAAATTGTCAATGTCAAAAATGAACAATTATATATATACTAAAGGAAAATATTAGAATCCACATTACTATTTTAAGATAAAAATTTCTTTTACTAAAATAACTTTCAGAAACATGTACACCATTATATATTATCCGTTTGTATCAATTGATAAAATTTTGGTTTTATAAGGCCAAATCTATTATATTTTAATTTTTAAATTACTTTAATTTAAAAAACAAAAAACAAAAAGCTCTATCAAATGGGTATGTTTCGCAGTTTTTATCAATTGATAACATCATATTTTGACTTTACAACAAGAATGACAAAATGATATTCTTATTAGACATTGAGGGCATATTTTTTTTTTACTTTAATTTTATCCCCGCTACTTTTACTTTATCTCACCACTTATTAGTTGAAAATAAAGTACTTTAATTTTTACAATAATTAGTGGTTTTTTTTATCTGAGTTAGGCAAAGACCGGATTTTAAATAGAATTTATATTGAATTATAGGTAAAATAAACATGTCATGCTAATATATTTCAATCAACAACCTCTTTCGTTTTTCCACTATGCCCATTTTTGTGTTTCCTTAGTTTCTTTTATAAAAGAAATTTCTTAGTTACAGTAATGGACCCTATATTTTTATTGAGTTTATTTTAATGTTTATCTCTAAGTTTTATATTGTCTTACACCTTATAAATATTTTTACATGTATTTTTTATCTCTTATGACTTTTAAATATAATGTGTTCTTAAATTTCGTATACGCTATTGTAATATGTATGTATATATGTGTGTGCAGTGGCGGAGCTTGAGCCAAATCTTAGAGGGGGCGGGAGCGAAACTAAACTATTTTAGGAGGGGCAAACTCTATATTTATTAAAAGATTCCACTGCCGAATCAAAAATTTACACTATCAAGCCGAAAATTTACACTACTTACGAAAAAAGAGGGTCCCCCAACCCCAATGAAGCTATATATCTTTAATATATGTTTTTTTCAAAATTGAGAAAGGTTTAACATAGTGTGCTTTTACTTTCTTCTTATCTACATACCGAGACGGGTTGAATACGTTACTTCTTTTATTTTTGAATTCATTTTCGTTTTTCTTAGCCGTTTATTTTAGTAGCGGTTTATTCTAAATACAAAATTACATGTTTTTATCTACCATTACATATAACTAAATTTTATTGTGCTCACATGATCTACATCTTGATATAAGTTTATTTAAAACCGAGACCGATTAAATATAACTAGGATTCAAACCCACGCGTTGCCGTGGGTTCTCTTGTAACGCCATGGAAGCGATATTAACATGTATGGATGACGTCACGGTTGTACAAAGATAGGTTGTGCCTGCTCAGCTAACCTGTACTTTAACACACACACACATAGCAAAAGTCTTCTATACATGCTACAGCCCAAGATAATAATAAAAAAACTGCTTATTTACCTGTGGAATAATGAAGTAGAATGAACCAAAAGCTTCCCACTCAGATGATATATTAGCTAATGCATCAAAACGAATTGCCCATAAGCACGAATCAGTGGGCACTTCTTAGACAGGAACCTTCAGTTTAATTACTTATGGGTTCAACAATGAGAGATATATTACTTACAAAATACATACAAAAAGACAGAAACCATGTACCTCTTGATAGATTGCCAATCTTGGAGTGAAAATGGGCTGATATGGAGAAAGAAAACGGCAGAACCCAAACCTTTAAAACCTTTAATGTTCTACACAAATCCAGCTGGAACCAACCTTTAATGTTCTGTGCAAATCCAGCTGGATATCTGAGCCATATAACCCTAAGGCGCCTTAGTTTAACATAAAAATGAGATGCATAATTTTGCATTCCAAATTAATACCACATCTAAAACAGCTACAAAACATCACTTTTAATATTTATAACTTAAATGCAGTAAGTGATAAAAAAATATAAGGAGATTAAACTATTAGTGTGGATGTACCTTGACCAAGCTATTATCAAATATGTCTCAACAGAGCATAGAGAAATAGTAGTATTAACTATCAAATACAATAAATGTTACCTGTAAAACAACATAGATATCCATAAAGAACCTTGAAGACTTGAACTGTTGAAAACAAATCAGAGAGGTAAACGTCCTTGTGAAGACAAAGCTTGATGATTCAAAAATGACAGAGGGAAAACCACTTACAGTGTAGAGTGGCTCCTAGAGGCATCTATAATAAGCTTGTCCTTTTGATTTAACACATGATCAGGAAAAAGAAGGCACAGCTTCCAGCGTTGTTAGCATTTGTAATCTGGACCTCATATCCCACAGTGATCTGCATTTGTAATGGCTGCAGTCTAAATACAAACTTCATTAATCGTCATCTACAACAGTTCAGATTTTACAATTCGATTAGAAAACATGTAAGGAACCAAACTGTATCATGAAAATAGTTTAAGATTAAACCATGGTGGCCAACGGCCTCATAAAACTATAGCTAGTAATGTATATATTGTCATGTTATTGATAAGATAAAGCAGAAGCCATGCGAAAACCCATAATAATTGGCTTATCTGAAATGCCCTTTTTACCCTTTAATGATGATGATCCGCCAACCTGCAGATTTACCAACTATTTGGCAGGCATCCATATGCATGCTTTGTGATCTGCATTTTCCAGATATTATAGTAATTATTAGAATACATACACGCATTTGGTATGAAATAAGAAAGAATCCAATATCTATCTGTGCAGAAGTAGAGTAAACAGCAGAATAATTAAGCAAGCAAGTAGTAATAAGTGCATTAGAGCATGGCATAATTTTGACTCGCAGATTGAAGGGATAGAATAGACTTATTGGAAATGATGAATCCGCTTGTTAATTTCTTTGATGATTCAATTGCGAGAATGGACTGTTTGTGGACGTTGTGCTGGTCTGTCGAGATGCCTTCCTTGACTGTGTTGAAGGATTCCAATCTGATCAATCCTCTGCATTTTCATCGGTTAGGTTTCTAAAGTTAATAGTTATCTATAATGAAGTAACTCGACTGAGTATAGGTTTTTCAAAATATAACATCTATCAACAAAATAGATGTATACCATACCTCATAAACAATATTTTATACGCCATCTGACAATCACATACACTTTCAATTTACCTTTTACATCACATAAACATTGACGGTGGTAATTGGTAAAAAAGTTTCACAACAGTACTCAAAGGACTGGCTACATGATCTATCACAACATACACTCTACTAAAGCTATCAACAAAATCTTTGCAAAATCAACAACCCACTCAAGTATAACAACCCACTCAAGTAACCGATCTATCAACAAAATCTTCGCAAAATCCAAAATTGATATTTGACCCCTTACCCACCCACACAACCTCTTGACACCTGTTAGAAACAATTACACACCTCTCCTGTCAAAATCTTTTCGCCGCAGGTCTTACAAGTAGCACGAGCTGTTTTTGAAACTTCAATTGCGCATTTATTAGCAGCATGCAGGTGCACTTGAGGACCCGATTCCACCACCTTCAACATATTTCCTTATTTTCTCTTGATCTTCCCAACGAAGCGTTTCAATGCCTTCTACATCATCACAACTAAAACACACAACAAAAAGTTACTAAAAAATAAAGCTCTTAAAAAAGAGATAATTAAAAAAACTAAAGCATGAAGCATTTATACGATTTTATTCTTTCGCCTTCTTCAGTATGCACTGAGCATGATGCCACATCTGTTCAAGAAACATACATAATCAAGCAAATTTCTACAACAACTAATAAAAGATTAATTATGTATACAAACCCATCTTGCAAAACCAACAAAAGAGATAAAAGAAACTCATATGCAACTTAAAGGAACCCTGCAAAACTCTGTAACTAAACAATACATATAACCACTATACTATCAAATATGCAAAAACTCCATTTTAGTTTGTAAAAATGCACACATATGTGTATCTCTGATTAACTGTCTGACCCATTTGGATTATAAAACATACAGTAATCACTTTGAGACCACACATTCAGATGTCAAAAGGATTGCATCTTTATCTCAAAATAAATTGATAACTCATATCCAACTTCATAACAAATGCGACTCACAAAACAATGTTGATGCTAATCAAATTGGGCTGATATTCAAATAAACAAAAACCCTAATACGTTCGAACCAGTAGAAGACTATAACAACAAAAGCTGACATAAACCCTTTTACTATTACACCAATCAAAACAATAGAAAATCAAGAAACCCAAAGGAGATTATCAAATAACCTAAAAGGCTACCAAAGATTGAAGCAAGAAACATAATTTATCGAGTGGATTACAGGCATAAAACCGTCGAATTGGGTGGATTGAACCATCTTCCCAAGGCGTAATTTTTCTTTGTCGATAGGAATCTTGCAGGTTGTACACGAAGATCTTCCTAATTGAACCACCACCAACCACCGTATCACCGAGCGCGCTGCAGATCGACCGGTGTTGCGGTTGCAGATCGAGCGGCGCTGCAGATCGAGCGGCGCTGCAGATCGACCGGTCTGCCCTAACCTCACTGTCATATCTGCTTCTTTTCGCCGGAGGGAGAGCGCCGGTGACGAGTAGTGGCGGAGGGAGGGCGTCGGTGAAGAGGAGCGCGGAGGGAGGGCACCGGTTTGGTCAGTGAAGCCGATGGTGTGTGAGGGTTGAAGAGGTTGTGTGTGTGTGTTAAATAACCCTGGCCGGTGTTACTGTTTCCACGACTAAAGGTTTCAATAAGAATAGTAATAGTAATATGCTTTTAATTTCATCCAATCTACGTACCAAGATGTATCAAATATAGTATATTTTTAATTATTTTATTACTGGATTTGCGTTTATTTATAATTTACTTCATTTAGAGTTTGTTTCAAAATTAATATAGAAATTAGATAATAAATAAGTGATGTAACTCGAATGAAAACTATTTTTTATTGTTAAACAAGCGTTTAGTAAGAGGTGAGAGAGGAGAGATAGAGTGTCGTCACTCAATGACTACTCTCTCCCCCAAGGCTATCTTTAATATTTTAATCACACTACATTACAGACCGATTCACTCAGCATCACATTAGCATACTAATTTTCCTTCGAGTCCTTTAATGTTTTCGCCAGGCCACGCCACCCCACACCAACTTATTTTTATCTTTTTTAAAATTTTGCAACGAGCATAAACGATCAAAAAGTTTAAATGGACTTGATTTGTAATAGCACGTCACCGTACAAGTACACCTACAAGTACTATACGCCGCACCGCGAAGAGGTTTGTGGTGTTCCCATAGTCTCCGTGCACTCTATGTTAGTCACCAAGTGATCATGGTGCATGCGTTAAACAGCCTAATATATAGATCCATTCTCTTTTATTTATTAACTAGCTATAGTAACCCGTGTGTTACACGGGTTGAATAAATAAAAAATTAATATAATAAAATTTATTAATTATAAAATAATATTTTAAGATATAATATCACTGAAATTATGTATTAGAAATGACTGTAAGTTATAAAATAATGATATCAACTTTTTAAAACTTTATTTTTTTCAAAAGAAATAAATAAACGTTTTGTTCTAAAACAAACCGTATAAAAATGTCATTTTTAAAAATTTTCTTATTATAACTCTTAAATTTAATTATTTTTGGTTTAAAAAAATAACTTTTTAAAAATTCCAATTTTAAAGATTTCGTATTTTTAAAAAAAGTCTTATGCTTTAAATAAATTTATTATTTTATAAAAAAATTATTTATTTAGAAATAAAATTAATAAATAGATCTCTTTATTAATTTATTAAATCTAAAAAAGTGTTAAATAGTATTATTAGTAATTAAGGTAATTATTTAATAGGAGAGAGAGGCGGAAAATTTTGATGAGGATGATTGTGGTGTTGACACGTGTCAACCCAGATACCTTTTTATTAGAATAAGAAGATGGAAAAAGTCCAAAACAAATATACACTATTCATGCTGACATCCTAAAAAATATAGATTAAATTATCGTTTGTCTCCTTTTGGTTTAATCATAGTTGCTATTTTCGTCCAAAAATATATTTTTTTACATTTTCCTTCCTAAGGTTTAAAAAGATTGTCATTATCATCCAAAAATGTTAGCATTATTATTTTAAAATATTAAATGTTCATCGTAAAAAGGGTACTTATATAATTTTTCATATAAAAATAAAATACTAATTTATGTTTATGTGTTGCTAATAAAATTTCATTTACAGAATTTATGTTTTTGAATAAAAATAATAACTTTTTCAAACCTTAAGGAGCTAGATGTAAGAAAAAAATCTTTTTGCATAAAAGTGACAAAGATGATTAAAAACACATATTTAATCCATCACATATTTCTTTTATTTTTTAAAAATTTTAACTCAAACATTATTTAATTTTACTCTTAAATCTACATATTTATATGTTATGGGACTTGAATCCTTAAACACATGGCAAGTGACATTTTTTCTAGACAACTTGCTATTGTTAGACCATAGGCCATTTGGTATTTCTTTTGCATTTCAACTTAATTAGAGCTCGAGAAAACAATTTTAAGTTTACAATATTTAGAATACGTTTGTTTTTATTTAATTCAACCTAACGAAAGACATGGTTATTAATCAAAATTCTACTTTTCTTGGCATTACACACATCAATATCGTTTGGTTACCTATCCCTGCTTGTAGAGTTGTAGTCAAGACGAGAAAGCAAAATGTCCCAACCCCTATATAGTACTTAAAGTTTGGTAGCATATAAATTAGCAATCTTTATTTAACACTACATAATCATGAGGTTGTAACTTGGACAAGGCCTAACAATGCTGACATGTTAAAACCACGTAATATTAGTTAGGTTAAAGCGGATATTTGAAACGCACACGTTAAATGTACCTAGAGGTAATTATGCGGATGGTCCCTGTAAAATGCTCATATTGTAGGTATGATCCCAAACTGGCCTTGCCACCAGCATACCACTACTGCCAACGACACCCCACCGTAACGAAATAGACTATACTAGAGGAATGAGGGTTATGGAGTGGAGGCGAGAACCATGCACCATTGTGATGATCAAAGGTCGCATCATCGTGATTGTTTGTGGGTGGTTGTGTGATGGAAGAAGCTGGTGGTGGTTGTGAGGCGGTAGAAGGAGATGATCGTCACTAGATATGTGGGCATGTGTCATCGGTGAATAAGGATGGATGGAGGTGGTTGGAGGTATTTTGAAAATTATTTATTTATTTATTTATTTTTTCTTTTAGTTCAAAGTAAAAGACATCCACTCCAAGTTTAAAATCAAACCTGTTATACGAGCATTCTACAGGGACCATCCATGTAATTAACTCTTTTAACTGCCGTATTAAAGATTAAAAGCTATATTATTACAAAACATCTAAATAAAATTATTCCAGTGGTTTACTACACTAAAATATGTTGTGAATATATTTTGACATGTTTAACATGTTTCTTAGTACTTTTTAAAGTAAGTAGGATGAAAATGTCGTAAAATCTTGAAGTTTTCGCACACCTCCTACCGTATTTGACATCGAATAGCATCCAAATGGCATGAATAGCATCCAAATGATACTACTTTTCATATATAGTAGAAAATTCTCACTTCCAAAATACTAAACATAATTTCAATTTTCAAGGTTGTGAAAGATTTTATATATAAGAGTTAATCACACAGATGGTCTATGTTCTTTTGCAAAGTAATAACAAGTTTACGTATACAAACTTTTAACTTTTATAACAAGTATGGGTATTAAGATTAATTTTTCACCCAAATAAAATAGAAAATAGAAAGAAAGTCATAGGTTTAGATACTAAAATTTACCCTAATTTAATAATATAGATAAAAAAATATTAAATTTATTATAAAATTAAACTAATACTTGAAATTATTATCTTTTTACTTAGTACTTAAAACTGTTACTTCTTAAAAACGGAGCATATGTGTAATTAACTTTATATATATAATCAACAAAAGAAACCCCATAGTACTTTACCCTCAGTTATTGGTAAATTCTTTAATAAATTTGACTCCATGGGGAAACAGTTTAAAGTGCAAAATCACATGGGTGTTTTTGCAATTTTCAAAAGCTTACATAATAATAGAAAAATAGTATTCCTCACACGTCCAACTTTTTCCATGTATCATGGGCATGACAAGGGCAACAATTAATTATCACCTATAAGTTTCTTTCGTGTTGGTTTAATAAATTCCATCTCAGTTTATATGTTCATTTTCAAGTTTTAATTTCCCCATATTCGAAGAACAAAACTTCTATTTGAACACATCTTAGGATATGATTCACGCGATTTTGAATGTTGTTTTTCCGCTTGCTTCAGTCATCTTGTTCATCATATTAGTTCCTATATTGTGGTTGTTCAATCTCTTAAGGTTTTGTTATAAATCTTTATATCCTGAAAAACTTGCAGGAAAAGTTATACTTATCACCGGTGCTTCAACTGGTATCGGCGAGGTAACATATATTTTCATCATTAGTTAAATTCTATATACGATGATATAGATGCACACACATGATTCTTTGAACCTTTTGAAGCACTTGGCAATCGAGTTTGCAAAAGAAGGAGCGTGTCTTGCGTTAGTTGCAAGACGAGAAAGACAACTTGATCGGGTAGCACAATACGCGAGTGCAATGGGGTCACCAAATGTGGTTGTGATACCTGCTGATGTTTCTAAGCATGACGATTGTAAGAGATTTGTTGATCAAACCATTAAACATTTCGGTAGATGTAAGTACACTATCTTTAATTATATTCATAACTTCCCTTGTTGTTTTTAGTAGGGTTAATTACAAATGATAACAACCAATCAATTTTGTTCTTAAACTATAAATAAGGATATATATATATATAGTTCAAACCAATAAACGTCACATATCTTTATTTTTATTTTTTCATAATCCCTTTAATCATATTAAGGGGTCATGTATTCACATAATGTATTGTAAAGGAATTGGAAGTGAAAATAAAATTGGAATTGAAATTGAAATTGAAATTGAAGTGAACTTTTGTTAAAATTAATAAGTTGTTTTGTTGGTAAATTTGTAGTGGAATTGGAATGTTAATTTATATATTTCTTTGGAGTGCTAAACATTCTATGGGTAAGTGAAAAATAATTAAATTTAAATGAATGTGAGAAAAAATTTCAATTGCAATTCCACTTTCAATTGATTATATATTCTGTTTACGATTAGCTATTAAATCAATTAAATTCTATAGAAATTGTAGCCTATTACATAAAAATCTTTTAGATTACTTACATTAAATGTATGTTGCTAAAACTTGATACATTTACTATGATATTTTTGTTTTCGCAAACTGACATCCACACTAGTATAAACCATCATCGTCTTAGAATCAATATTTTTATATATGAAATACTTTTTTGTAGTGTGAAGTTCTTATAGGACATTGATCCTTAAATTTTGGGCATCATTTTGGCGATGCTTATGTTTTTCTTAACGTAAAACTTATAATTTATTTTTTATATATTAAATATTTTTATTTTTTTGTATAAGTTTCAAATAGTTACGTCGAGTTATGTATATCATGCGTAAAGCACATCAAAGCAAATTAATTATTTCACTTATGTTCAAGACTTCCTTAACACACATATTCATGAATCATGATCGTGTTTCTATCAATATGCATAGACTTTAAACTAAGGTCTCTACATCAGTTTTAATAGTCGTATTAAAACAAACCCTCCAATAATCATTCAACTGTATTAAACATAGGATTTAAATTGCATAAAACATCATTAGTAGCTAGTTAATATGTTTAACAATTAACTATTGACTTTCTAAGATTATAGATTTTTGAAATTATAGAGTTTTCGACAGCCTTTTAATTTGTTGGTAGTTCACCAATGAAATATCATCAGAGGTATAGCAAGCGAATAACCGAATTACCAACATGCAATACAATTTTATTAATAAAAATTTACTGATAGATACTACCAACAGAACTTATAAAGTTTTTAAAAATATATATTTAATTTATTTTAGTAATGACGATTTAAATGGGAGGTGTCTAATTGTCTGATCTAGTGTCAGGTCTCAGGATCAATTTAGGTCTTGCTTTTGTTTAGCCAAAAATTGAGCTATTGTCGACTCTAGTTGGTTCATCCTTTTCCTGTTAGCTTTTCGTTGTCTCTTGACTGTCTCCGAGAATGTTTGCAACGCGGCCCTCTACAAAAATTTAACCAACAGTTAGCTTATTTTTACGATAAATAAATATATTATATATGCATTTGTGGATCGAGGAGGCATGTACAATCTCTCGATGTTCAAAATCGTCCGCTCACCTATATGATAATGACATAATAGGGATAAATGGTGGTTTTAGCCCCGAAGATGTGGTCCGTCTTTGAGTCTCCGAGCTATACTCTCGCAGAGCGGGTGTTTTGCTTAGCAGGATCAAAGACACGCGTTTTTCATAGTTTTTTCTTTGTTTAACAAAAAAAAGTATTAGTTTTTAATAAAAAAGAAAATTATACAAAAAATTGTTATCGTATTTCAAACATCTTACTAATACATCAAGCACCTTCGAGGAGGGCCATGTAGTCGACACCCTAATACTCTTTAAAGGTGTCTTTATGTGAACCTCTACCCAGTCGTTTTCGTTACCTTTATTCAAATATGCTAATTAAGTTTTAGTTAATAGATAAAAAATAAATATACGTGAAACAGTTAAAAGAATTAATTGATTATTAGTTTATTAATTGTAATTTTATAATATAGCTTCGACTAAATGATTTATAGGGTGATTGACATTTATATTTCATTTGTAGATATAGTTTTTTTATCTGATTTTAGTCATTTAGCTTTATATAATTATATGTTTGTAATATAAATTTTTAAAGTGTAAAATTGTTGTAACAGTGGATTACCTCGTAAACAATGCTGCAATCTCAACATTTGGTTTATTTGAAGACCAAACTTGTGTCCCCGATCACACTTCGGTCATGGTATATTTTTTTCCTTTCACTCTTTATTTTATTCTTATTTTATAGAATTCCATTTATTTTGATGCACATATGTTGTAAAAGTATGAATATAGTTTGTTGATAGGGGTTAGTTAGTTTATTAAGTACTTCTATTTAGTCATAGTATTTTAGTTGTATAAACTGCTATAAATACGTCGTTAAATGCATCTTAAATACTTGTGATAAAAAATATATAAAACCTAAATAAAAGAATACTAGCAATCGGTAGCTTATAATGATCGTGAATGTCACAATAAGTTTGTCGGTAAGATGTTCTCGAAAATAACAAAACTCTGTGTTTCCCACACATGTCTTTGTTGGTAATACGTTTGTAATTGTCGGTGTGACCCATTACATGTATTATGTGAAGTTATTTTAAGGGTAATTTTTAAGTATCTGTTCTATTTTTTGTCGTTCGGTTGGTAACTTTTTATCTTTGTTGCTACTTTGTTTAGTAGTGTATTAATTGTTACTAATTGTTTTTATCAATTTGAATAGTTTATAAATTTATTATTCAATTCTAGGATGTCAATTTTTGGGGATCCGTATACACTACACATTTTGCAATTCCACATTTAAAGAAGAACAAAGGGAAAATAATAGCGATATGTTCTTGTGGGAGTTGGTTTGCCACCCCAAGAGTTACCATCTATAATGTAAGTATCATCTTGATTTCATCTCTAAATTGATAATAAAAACTTCTTAATTAAGCAAGAAAAGGGTTACTTGTAAAAGAAGGTAACAAGTAACAAAATCAACTAATAAAACATGATGTCACAGGCAAGTAAAGAGGCACTCCTAAGTTTCTTTGAAACTTTGAGGATTGAAGTCGGTTCGGATATTGATATATCTATAATAACTCCAGGATTGGTTGGGACGCGATTAACCAACGAGGAACATTTACATAAGGTACTTCGTTGGTGCATTCATCTCTCACTTTTTATTTCTTTTCTCTTCTCTTCTCGATTGACTAATTCTTGATTTATACGACAGTCAAACGCACAATGGGTACCAAAGCTATCGGTTAAAGCGTGTGCCAAGGAGATTGTTAGTAGCGCTAAACGAGGAGATAAATACTTGACAGTGCCTCATGGGCGACGACAATATTAGTGTGGAAGTTATTATGCCCCGAAATTCTCAACTCAATTATGCACTTTGTGTCATATCCTGGCCAAAGATCTCATCAAAGAGAAACAGTTAAAATCCCACCATCCAGGATTGTATATCTTCAACTTAATGATATCATGTTCGAGTGATTGCGTTAATGGAGTTTTCTCTTAAAAGTAGTAGATACATGAATGTATAAATCAAGTAATATGATTTAATATGAAAGCTTGATCACATAAACTATGTAAGAGAATCGAACTTGTGGGTGTTTAAGTCTAATTTATAATGGACTTGGAATATTGCCATGACATGACAATATAGATGTTACTCAATTCCAAAAAATGGTTAGCATGTTCAAATTACACGTAGTAATTTGTCTATAAGGGATACCCTGATGGTAACGTGTCTTTATTCTTTTTAAGAAGTTGAATGTTTAAATTCTACTGTAGATGTATTTGGTTTATATGAGTAGTTTAGAAGATATTCAAAAAAATGTATTTAGCTATTTGTTTAACACACTTTTGTCTGTTGATGTACAAGGGATATAAATACAAAATACAAGCTAATTTCAAGGAATAAATAATTGCAATCACCATAAAGGTGATATGCATAAAATCAGGAAATGGGAATAATTGAAAGATACAAAAATACATTCTATATTGAGAACCAAATTCAAAATGGTGGAGCTTGATTTTTGATATTTTTTTAATATGCTCCCGCAAGATGGGCGGTCTTGTTGCAAGTCCAGTCTTGAAGATGAAGTGATGAAATCGTGATCTTGGTAGTGGCTTGGTGAGTGAATCAGCTAGTTGGTCGTCTCCTGCAATATGTGCTACCTTTATAGAACGATCTTGAACTTTCTCTCGAACGAAATGGAAGTCAAATGCAAGATGCTTCATGCGAGAGTGAAAGACTGGGTTTGCGGAGTATTTTGTTGCACTTAGGTTGTCACATAAGATGGTTGGAGTTGTTGTGGGTGTAAAACTGAGTTCCTTTGAGAGAAATCGAAACCAAATGATCTCGGTTGTGACTGAGGAGACGGCACGAATTGGATGACCTTGCAAGTGTGCTTTGCTGTTTGGAGCTCCATGCATAGGGGTTTGAACCAAGGTAAACAATGTAGCCTGTGGTGCTTCGGTAATTATCTTTATCACCTGCCCATTCGGCATCGGTGAAGCTATGAAGATGCAATGGAGATGCATATCGGATCAAAAGGCCTTTGTGTATGGGACCTTGTAGATAACGCAATAATCGTTTGAAGGCACTCTAATGTGCTAAAGTTGGTGCATGCATAAATTGTGAGACCACAGATGGCCTTGTTGAGTTTGCAAACATACGTTGGCCGAAAATGAAGGATTTATAAATCCGGGAGGTTGTGCCATGTACACGTCTTCGCTTAAGGTGCCTTGAAGAAAAGCGTTGTTAACATCAAGTTGGCGAAGACTCCAACGTTGTGAAATGGCAAGACAGAAAATAAGACGAAGGGTGGTTGGTTTAATAACCGGACTAAAGGTTCCCGCAAAGTTGATTCCTGACCTTTGATGAAAGCCTTTGGCGACAAGGCGAGCTTTGAGACATTCAATTGAACCGTCGGGTTTGTATTTTGTTCGAAAGACCCACTTGCTTCCAACAATATTTAATGCCGATGTGGGCGGGACGAGAGTCCACGTTTGATTGTTTTGTAAAGCTTCAAACTCTTGAGTCATGGCTTTACGCCACGACGGATGTTTTAAGGGTTGAGTAATGCTTGATGGTTCGGTTATTGGTTCATTTGTGGCAGTATATAATTCAAATGTATCGTTATGGTAATGAGAATTAGGTTTGTGAATGCGGGCAGAAGGGTTGGGTGGTATTAGTTGAGTTACAAGTGATGTTTGGTTGTTGATGGGTGGGTTGGGTTCAATGTTAACTGTTGGTATAGGGGTGTGGGCCCTAACAGAAGGTGAGTTTGTTGTTGTATGGGATGAGGTAGAGTGGTTGAGTTGAGGATGGGGTAGTTTTTATATTGGTAGATGTGTTAAGATGGTTAGAAGGTGATGGGATTATATTGGGTGGAATTTGGATGTTGGTGATTTGTTTATTTGTGGTAGATAAAATGGGAATGGTTATGTGGGAACAAGTAGTGGGATTTGGATCTGAGGGGTTTGCATTATTTGAGATGGTTTTGTAAGGAAATTCTTCTTCAACAAAGTAAACATGTCTAGAAGTGTTTATTTTATTTATAAGAGGGTCAAGTGTATAGTAAGCACTTTAAGATGATGAATAACCAACAAAAATACATGGTTTGGATTTTGGGTGTATTTATGTGGAAAGTAGGGACAAAGCCAGGGATGGCAAAGGCAACCAAAATTTCTTAGTTTACTATAGTTTGGGTGTTTGTAGAATAGACGATGGTATGGAGAGGTGTTGTGAAGAGTTGGTGTAGGGAGGCGGTTTATGAGGTAGGCGGCGGTGGTGAGGGCAAACGGCCAATAGTGAAGAGGTAATTTGGCGTGTGAAAGAAGAGAAAGACCGGTTTCGACTATACGACAGTGCCTACGCTCGAGGTAACCGTTATGTTCGGGTGTGTGAGGAGGAGAAGTTAGATGTGATATTCCTCTTCATTGAAGGTGAGATACAGTTTTATGTATTCTCCTCCATTCTTAAAGAAGAGTTGTTTGATGGTTGTTTGAAAATAATTTTCAACTAAATTTTGAAAATGAATAAAGGTAGAGAGAGAATCGGATTTATTTTTAAGCGGATATAACAATATATATTTAGCACAATGGTCGACAAAAATGATGTAATATTTGAATTTATCATGCGATGACCATACATCCGAAGATATTAAATCTAGGGGTGCTTAGAAACAAAGTTGATTGAAAAAAAAAGAAGTTTGTGGCTCTTGTGTATACGACAAGAGTTACGGTTATTGCTAGAGTTGAAAGTACAAGAAATAAAAGAAGATAAAATTTGTAAAGTTTTGTTGTTTGGGTGACCCAAACGATGGTGCTAATGCTTGGACGTTGTCTTTTGTAATGAGAAGATTGTTGGTAGATGTAAGGAGCGGATTTCATAGATCCCATTAGTCGCCTTCCCATTTAGGAGGGGGGTTTTGGAACTGCAATCCTTAATGGTAAAATCAAAATCATGAAATTTGATTAGAAAGTTATCATCTTGACATAAACAAGATAGAAAAATAATGTTTCAAGAAAGAGATGGAACACAAAGAACTTGTTTTAGAACTAGAGGTGTTGTTTGTGTGTGAATTATGAGTGAACCAACATGAGTTATAGTAAGTGATGAACCATCACCAATTTTGAGCTTGTCGGTGCCATCATAAAGTGCATGAAGGGACAACGCACTTAGATCTTTTGTCACATGATGTGATGCTCCACTATCAATATGCAATGGTATGGCCTTTGGTGTGACACCATTGGCATCTACCAAGGAATGGTCGACTTCCATTCAGGGCAGCTATGTTTGGCGAAGTCGGTAGTAATGGTGGTTGTGATTGACGACCGGCCCAAATTTTATTGTTGAGCCGATTGTGAGCCACAAAAATGACAGCAGGTTGGTGCATTCTGGTGGTGTTGATGGTTTGGGCTAGGGTGAGTTCTTGATTGATAAGTTGGGCTAGGATATTGGGTATCCCTTTTACATGAATGACTCAATTGTTGGTTTGTAAGCTTCTTGGTCCAAGCCTTGTAGGATGTGTACCGTCGATGAATTTGTATAGGTCTAAACCATGTAAGAGTGCTTCGACTTGGGTTCTCTGTGACATTCGTCACTTCAAGGTCCGCCATTTGACATGAAACTTCGTTAGCTATTCTTAGAGCATTAAATTGTCACCTTCATAAACTATTTGTGAAGAACATCATACTCGTTTGGTTTTCCTTTACAGTCGGGATACCATTATTTGCAACTTCATCATCCAAACGCTCACGAATATCACAACCGACACCGTTAATTATAATATGTTCTATAATATAAACAACAACATTAAACACATCCCTATAATTAGTATAACGCGCGTATTTATAACGTTTTCAACCGAATCAAGTTTGGCGATTCAGGAGCTAAGTGCAGGGACTAAACTTGACAAATGGTCAAACTAGGCTGGGTATAAATACCCATTTCCCAGCCATTCTTCACATCATCTTCACCTCCATCGCTTCTTCTTCATCTCCTTCACCCTCTCTCGAACTAGCACCGAAATCGGGTCCGTTGGTCGCGTTTTCACCGTCAAATCTTGGTTATCATCGTGAATACTCACTCCTAGCAGGTAGATAACCTCGTTTGACCCGTTTCTTGCTCGATTTCACTTCTGCGTTTTCTAGGGTTTCGGGTGCTCGGGTTCATCCGAGCACAAGAGGTCGTGTGGGCTTGTGTGTTGTGTTTCCGAGTGTGTTTCTTGCTTAGACATGTTAGGCAAACATTTCTGGAGGTTCTTGGTGCATAAAACTCGTGCTCGGAGCAGCTGGACGCTGCTCTGCACTTCAGCAGTCGCGACCTGCTGTACAGGGCGACTGGGTCTGTCATGCGACTGAGCCGTGCGACTGGGTGAGTCGTACGACTGAGTCCATGCGTCTGAGTCTGTCGTGCGACTGAGTAGTGCGACTGGGGTGAGTCGTGCGACCGAGTCCACACGTATGTGCGTGTCATGCGATTGAATGCATGCGATTGAGTGTGCTGTGCGAATGAACAATGCGGATGTCGTATGCGATTGAGTCTATGCGATTGAGTCTATGTGATTGAGTCTATGCGATGGAATGCATGCGAATGAATGTGTATCGTACGATTGAGGGTTTAGTCGCACGAATGGAGATTCAGACGTACGAATGAAGCTGATTCGTACGAATGGATGTTGATTCGTGCGTATGGATGTTGAATCGTACAAATGAGTGTTGTGTGGTACGACTGAGTGCTTAGTCGCACGGATGAGGGTTCAATCGTGCGAATAAAGATGATTCGCATGACTGAAAGATTATTTCGTGCGAATGGGGTGTCCAGTCGTGCGTCTGGTCCTGTTGTGCGATTGGAGTCATTGTGTGTGAATTCTTCCTGTGTGCGGTGCGTGTTGTCGTGTGATGTTAAGGTAACGTCGACACGGTTGCCATTGTTAATGAAGATCATTGAGATTAACACTATCAAACTCATTAATGTTATATCAGGACACATCGACTTAACACTTTACAATTAGTAACAAACAATTCCTAACACAAGTTCTTACCAAGTATCCCTTTTACAACAATAACACTTTTACCCAAACATCATCGACAATGGCAACGTTCCTAGTGCTTGGATCTACATAAGATCTATTGCGCGTGTATGTCTGCTTGTGTGTGTGTACTACCCACGACCGAACCGATACGACCCGACTCAACTAAACAATACGGTTAACAGTAGACGTATTACTAATGCTTAACATAACTGTCAATAGGTGATTGGCTGTTCATACATACATACGAGTTTGGGAAGTTACATCATACATACTTACCACTTAACAAGTGAGTTTCGTGGCCCCTTTTTCTTACGCTTATATAACTTTTAAAAAATTTCTAACTTGGGGGAAGAGAACGCTCGCTTACTTAACATATTTTCAAGCATCTTCCTTAGTGGAAATCTGCTGTAACTCTATGGTTAACTCACCTTGCTTACTTGTTGGATGTTGACACGTTGATGCTAAGGTCAATCAGATGTCAAGTAGCTGGTTAGGCATCGTTCCAGGTATATCGTGGATGTGGTGGGAACGCTGCGGGGAACCCTATATATAAGCATCACCGGTATACTAAGAATGCGCTTAAACTGGGTTACGGGATGATCTGATTGACTAAGGCATAAAATGTTGAATGTGATTCTATGCTAAGTTGCTACTGCGTGCTATTACTTGATGCCAAGTGTTATGTGATGTCACCTGTAAATACTACTTGTTTGGTGATACTATTTGGCTGTGTGGGACTTCTGTGTGGGACTTCTGTGTGGGGCTTCTGTGTGGATCTCTCATTACAACCATTAATCCCGGTATTGGGACCTAAGGACTGGTTTGGTTGTAACCATTACGTATGCGCTGTGTGTATCTTGTTACGTCATATTTAACTTGACACGTATGCGTTGTGTGTATCTTGCTACGTCAAGTTAAACATACTATGCTATGGAAAACCTTTTTATATAACCCTTAATCCCGGCATTGGGACCTAAGGATTGTTTGGTTATAAACTATACGTATGCGCTATGTGGATCTTGCTACGTCTTTATAAATTATTTTCTTTTTCGAGAAAACCTTTCTTACAGCCATCAATTCCCGTGTGGAACCGATGACTAGGTTTGGCTGTAGCTATTTATAAACGGTAAACCGCCTGCACATAAGTGTAGTCGTTGTAACTTTATTAAACCTACCTACTGTTTTCATCTTAACATCTTTTATTACTTAAAACCTGCGAAGCTCACCAACAATTATGTTGACCTTTTTGAGCGTTTCTTTTCAGGTGATCAAGGTAATTGAAGTTCTAGGAGCGCTGCCGTTTAGAGGGGACCCTAGGACATATTTTGGAGAATTAAGCAGTTGTAAACATTAATCTTTGGAACATCTTGGTTGCTCAAACTTGTACATTGTACACTTGTTCCCGAGTTATGGGAATTTACAATGCAAGTTGTTATCAATGATTATGTGATCATTTTATGTTATGTTTATGGCTATGCTGTCGTGAACATTGATTATACACGACACAAGTCTCCAATTGTGTTCGGGTATCGTCGTGACACGCTTGTCATCATATTATTATTGCTACTCTATCTATACCATGTGTTATGACGATCCCGTCTAGCTCGCATTCCCGTGTTTCCGCTATCAGCGGGGGTGTGACAGACTGGTATCAGAGCCATTGGTTATAGAGAATTAGGCAATTACACTTGACCTAGACTATAACCTAGGAACCTTCATGTAGATTTGCATACTTAAGCTTGTGTGCATTTATATATCTCGTGTATGTGTTCCTCTTTACATGATCGATTATCCTACTGTCATGTGATCTTCACCTTGTGCTCGTCCCTCATGAGGTGCTTTCTATTGGATCTTCCGTTCCCTCTGTGCGCCAAGTTATCATAACCAAATTCGGGTATGTAGACCCGAAAAGATCGTCACAGATCATACATTGCGCTTGATCTCGGATGCTAAATCCGACCCTAACATGGTTATGCCTGAAATCCTGAAGGTATGAAGGATAGGCAGCTATCATTAGATATATTATGCTTATGTGCTTAGAGTTTACTTGCTATTACATTCTACTATTGGTTTAAGGACATGAGGACAATACCTAATTTGTGCTTGATGGATATGGACAATACTATGATGTTAACTTGGGGTAAGTGAAGCTTAGGGTGACCATGCAAGGCAAATTACCATTACGGGTGCACACGTAATTGCAATTCGCCATGCATGAGAAGTCTGGCTAATCTTACCATGAGGTAATGATCACGAGTATTACTAGTTGCTATTCTATACCCTAGGGTGTGCTAGGATCATAATCCTAGTGAGGCTTTATTAAGGGTAACATAACATTACTAACACCTCCACTACTTAAGTCCTGTCCTATTTAGAGCCTTCATGGTACTTTAAATCATGACATTGATCCTACCTTCCGCGAAACATTCCTCCACTTAGCATTTCAGTAACTAAGAAGCTGATTGAATACATATAATAAGAGTGGACTTCAAGAAATGTAGAGGAGTGATGATACTCTATACACATTACATTATGTTATTCATTTGGATCATGCTAAGGGAAATTAGGGTGTCATGTAAACGGTTTAAGTGTCATTCAAGGTATATCGTGGATGCGGTGGGAACGCTGCGGGGAACCCTATATATAAGCATCACCGATATACTAAGAATGTGCTTAAACAGGGTTACGTGACGATCTTGATGGACCAAAGCATGGGTTATCGGAACTTGATGAGTGGAATCATACATGTATCTCAGAAGTGACTAAAGCTTACATGTTTACATCTTTCTATGATTAGAAGATGCCGCCCCGAAGAGTCACACGTGGTACCAACCAAGATGGTGAGACCCCACAAGGCAGAGGTAGGGGTAGATCACCAAGAGCAGGTGGCGCCCCAGCTGGCGACAACCAGGAAACTGAAAACCCTGATATAGCTGCTATGATCGCTCAGCAGCTAGCCGCACTGATTCTAACTATAGTGACTCAAGTGAGCGACACTCTTCGGAATCATCAACTCCACAGGAGTAACGATACTAATGATCAGTATAACCAAGGAACAGAGAAGAGAAAGGAGGCTGGGGAAACGAGCCGGTCTAGCGCCGGAAGGTTTGATAAGAAGGCCAAGACGACCCAAAATATTGGGGCCTTGCCTCAGGGAAAGAAAGAATATGCAGGCCCGCACCCCAAATGTGACAGGTGCAAACTTCATCACCCCCCAGCACTGCTGTGTCGGGCGTGTGCAAACTGTAGGCGCCCGGGGCACCTAGCGAGAGATTGTAGAGTTGCGCCGAACCTGATGACACCCGTCAACGCGGTTAACCCCGCCGGGAATGCCAGGGCTTGTTATGAGTGTGGAGGTCCTGGCCACTACTGGAACATGTGCCCCAGACTGAATAGGGCACCGGGTCGACAAGGGAATAACCAACAGCAAGTGATGGCCATAGCTGGCAACCCAGGCCAAGGGATTCAAAGAAGTGCTACCAGAGGACGTGCATACGTTATCGGAGCAAATGACGCCCGTCAGGACCCGAATGTTGAAACAGGTACGTATTTTGCTCAACCACCCCTTCGTCTTCAAACTGATTGGTACTGGAACAGACAATGGTTTCATGTCTTCTGATTTTGTACACATGTTTGCCTTGAACCCTAGTAGACTAGAGATTAGCTTCTCTGTAGAAATGTACTATGGTAGGGTGTACTAGCAGATAAGATATTTTTAAAGAGTGCTCTAGGATATTGGAGAACCATGCCTTTGACATAGACATAATACCTTTCGAGTTGGGGAGCTTTGGTGTGATTACGGGAATGGATTGGTTATCGAAGAACGGAGCCGAGAGTGTTGGTCAGGATTACCTCCTCCACGACAGGTGGGATTTCGTATGGAGTTAGTTCCTGGAGCTACGCCGGTAGCAAAAGCACCGTATCAGTTAGCGTCGTCTGAAATACAAGAATTATCCAACCAATTACAGGAACTACTAGGGAAGGGTTTTATTCGACTGGGTCATTCGCCATGAAGAGCACCGGTCCTATTTGCCAAAAAGAAAGACGGGTCGCTCCGCATGTGCATCGATTTTCGCGAGTTGAACAAGTTGACTGTGAAGAACCGATGACTTATTTGACCAAGTTACAAGGAGCTTCATATTTCTCCAAGATCGATCTCCATCCTGGATATCATCAACTGAGAGTTTCAAGGATGACATACCGAACACAGCATTCAGGACGCGTTATGGGCAATATGAGTTCTTAGTCATGCCGATCGGACTGATTAACGAACCAGTTGTGTTCATGGACCTGATAAACCGAGTATGCAGACCTTATTTGGATAAGTTCATGATCGTATTTATAGAAGATATACCTACCTACTCTCGATTGAAATAAGACCCTAAGGAACATCTTCGGACCATACTGAGCCTATTGCAGGAAGAGAAGCTTTACGCCAAGTACTCGGAGTGCGAGTTTTGGCTTCGAAAAGTGAGGTTCCGGGCCAAGTGGTTAACGAAAATGGAATTCAGGTAGATTCCAGAAGGATTGAAGCAGGGAAGAAATGGGATGCACCCCAGACACCTTCGGAGATACGGCAATTGTTAGTTTTGGCCGGATACTATCGTCGCTTCATGACAAATCTCTCAAATGTGGCCCGACCGTTAACCTTGATAACTCAGAAGGACAAGAAGTTGGATTGGAAGGGAAGCATTGAGAGAAGAAAACCTCGCGAGAGAAGAGTTCCCAGGGTTAGACAAACCGACGAATCGCAAGGATGATGGCATACAGTACTTCATGGATCGCATATGGGTACCCAAATGGAGAGATGTTCGTACCCTGATCATGGAGGAAGCGCACCAGACACTATATTCTGTTCATCCTGGTGCAGTATGTATCACGATCTTAAGGATCTATACTGGTGGCCAGGCATGAAGCGAGACATTGCTATATATGTGAGCCGATGCTTGACGTGCTCGAAAGTTAAGGCCGAACATCAAAGACCATCGGAATTATTACAGCAACCTGAGGTTTCCGAGCGAAAATGGGAGAACGTAACTATGGACTTCATTACCAAACTCTCTAGAAAAAGTAGCGGGTACGACTCGATATGGGTCATAGTAGATCGGATGACGAAGTCCGCTCATTTCTTACCGATCAGGGAGGAGTACAAGATGGAAAGGTTGGCGAGATTGTACATCAAAGAGGTCGTGACGCGGCACGGGGTGCCGGTGTCAATCATATCCAACCGAGACAGTCGATTTACTTCGCGCTTTTGGCAAACGATACAGAAAGCGATGGGCACTCGATTAGACATGAGTACAGCCTATCACCCACAAACAGATGACCGAAGTGAACGAACGATACAAACATTGGAAGACATGCTCGGAGCTTGTGTAATCGATTTTGGTGGTAGCTGGGACGCTCATTCACCATTGATTGAGTTCTCCTACAACGATAAGCTATCATACAAGCATTGGATGTGCTCCATTTGAGGCATTATATGTGAGGAAATGTAGATCCCCAGGTTGTTGGGCTGAAGTTGGCGAGAGCCAGCTTACAGGCCCAGAAATCATTCAAGAGACAACTGACAAGATCTCCCAAATCAAAGATAGACTAAAAGCTGCAAGAGATCGCCAAAAGAGCTATGCCGACAACCGTCGGAAGCCTCTAGAATTCAATGTTGGAGATCACGTTTTACTCAAAGTCTCTCCCTGGAAAGGGATTGTATGATTGGGAAAGAAAGCGAAGTTAGCCCCTCGATACGTGGGACCGTTCGAGGTTACAGAAATAATTGGTCGGGGGCTTACCGATTGAGGTTGCCACAAGAACTCAGCGGTGTACATGATGCTCTTCACGTGTCGAACCTCAACAAGTGTTTGGCGGATGAGTCCTTACACGTACAAATTGAGGAAATCAAGATCGACGAAAAGCTTCATTTCATTGAGGAACCTATCGAGATTGTGGACCGAAAGGTCAAACGCTTAAGGCGCAGCAAGATACCGATCGTTCGCGTGAGATGGGACTCCAAGCGAGGGCCAGAATTCACGCGGGAACGGGAAAATTAGATGAAACTTAAGTATCCAAACCTATTCAAGGATGACGCTCTTGGACCTAGCACCAGTTGAATTTCGGGACGAAATTCTCTCAACTGGGGGATACTATGACATCCGTCACTTCAAGGTCCGCCATTTAACATGAAACTTCGTTAGCTATTCTTAGAGCATTAAATTGTCACCTTCATAAACTATTTGTGAAGAACATCATACTCGTTTGGTTTTCCTTTACAGTCGGGATACCATTATTTGCAACTTCATCATCCAAACGCTCACGAATATCACAACCGACACCATTAATTATAATATGTTCTATAATATAAACAACAACATTAAACACATCCCTATAATTAGTATAACGCGCGTATTTACGACGTTTTCAACCGAATCAAGTTTGGCGATTCAGGAGCTAAGTGCAGGGACTAAACTTGACAAATGGTCAAACTAGGCTGGGTATAAATACCCATTTCCCAGCCATTCTTCACATCATCTTCACCTCCATCGCTTCTTCTTCATCTCCTTCACCCTCTCTCGAACTAGCACCGAAATCGGGTCCGTTGGTCGCGTTTTCACCGTCAAATCTTGGTTATCATCGTGAATACTCACTCCTAGCAGGTAGATAACCTCGTTTGACCCGTTTCTTGCTCGATTTCACTTCTGCGTTTTCTAGGGTTTCGGGTGCTCAGGTTCATCCGAGCACAAGAGGTCGTGTGGGCTTGTGTGTTGTGTTTCCGAGTGTGTTTCTTGCTTAGACATGTTAGGCAAACATTTCTGGAGGTTCTTGGTGCATAAAACTCGTGCTCGGAGCAGCTGGATGCTGCTCTGCACTTCAGCAGTCGCGACCTGCTGTACAGGGCGACTGGGTCTGTCATGCGACTGAGTCGTGCGACTGGGTGAGTCGTACGACTGAGTCCATGCGTCTGAGTCTGTCGTGCGACTGGGGTGAGTCGTGCGACCGAGTCCACACGTATGTGCGTGTCATGCGATTGAATGCATGCGATTGAGTGTGCTGTGCGAATGAACAATGCGGATGTCGTATGCGATTGAGTCTATGCGATTGAGTCTATGTGATTGAGTCTATGCGATGGAATGCATGCGAATGAATGTGTATCGTACGATTGAGGGTTTAGTCGCACGAATGGAGATTCAGACGTATGAATGAAGCTGATTCGTACGAATGGATGTTGATTCGTGCGTATGGATGTTGAATCGTACGAATGAGTGTTGTGTGGTACGACTGAGTGCTTAGTCGCACGGATGAGGGTTCAATCGTGCGAATAAAGATGATTCGCATGACTGAAAGATTATTTCGTGCGAATGGGGTGTCCAGTCGTGCGTCTGGTCCTGTTGTGCGATTGGAGTCATTGTGTGTGAATTCTTCCTGTGTGCGGTGCGTGTTGTCGTGTGATGTTAAGGTAACGTCGACCCGGTTGCCATTGTTAATGAAGATCATTGAGATTAATACTATCAAACTCATTAATGTTATATCAGGACACATCGACTTAACAATTTACAATTAGTAACAAACAATTCCTAACACAAGTTCTTACCAAGTATCCCTTTTACAACAATAACACTTTTACCCAAACATCATGGACAATGGCAACGTTCCTAGTGCTTGGATCTACATAAGATCTATTGCGCGTGTATGTCTGCTTGTGTGTGTGTACTACCCACGACCGAACCGATACGACCCGACTCAACTAAACAATACGGTTAACAGTAGACGTATTACTAATGCTTAACATAACTGTCAATAGGTGATTGGCTGTTCATACATACATACGAGTTTGGGAAGTTACATCATACATACTTACCACTTAACAAGTGAATTTCGTGGCCCCTTTTTTTTACGCTTATATAACTTTTAAAAAATTTCTAACTTGGGGGAAGAGAACGCTCGCTTACTTAACATATTTTCAAGCATCTTCCTTAGTGGAAATCTGCTGTAACTCTATGGTTAACTCACCTTGCTTACTTGTTGGATGTTGACACGTTGATGCTAAGGTCAATCAGATGTCAAGTAGCTGGTTAGGCATCGTTCCAGGTATATCGTGGATGCGGTGGGAACGCTGCGGGGAACCCTATATATAAGCATCACCGGTATACTAAGAATGCGCTTAAACTGGGTTACGGGATGATCTGATTGACTAAGGCATAAAATGTTGAATGTGATTCTATGCTAAGTTGCTACTGCGTGCTATTACTTGATGCCAAGTGTTATGTGATGTCACCTGTAAATGCTACTTGTTTGGTGATACTATTTGGCTGTGTGGGACTTCTGTGTGGGACTTCTGTGTGGGGCTTCTGTGTGGATCTCTCATTACAACCATTAATCCCGGTATTGGGACCTAAGGACTGGTTTGGTTGTAACCATTACGTATGTGCTGTGTGTATCTTGCTACGTCATATTTAACTTGACACGTATGCGCTGTGTGTATCTTGCTACGTCAAGTTAAACTTACTATGCTATGGAAAACCTTTTTGTATAACCCTTAATCCCGGCATTGGGACCTAAGGATTGGTTTGGTTATAAACTATACGTATGCACTATGTGGATCTTGCTACGTCTTTATAAATTATTTTCTTTTTCGAGAAAACCTTTCTTACAGCCATCAATTCCCGTGTGGAACCGATGACTAGGTTTGGCTGTAGCTATTTATAAACGGTAAACCGCCTGCACATAAGTGTAGTCGTGGTAACTTTATTAAACCTACCTACTGTTTTCATCTTAACATCTTTTATTACTTAAAACCTTCGAAGCTCACCAACAATTATGTTGACCTTTTTGAGCGTTTCTTTTCAGGTGATCAAGGTAATTGAAGTTCTAGGAGCGCTGCCTTTTAGAGGGGACCCTAGGACATATTTTGGAGAATTAAGCATTTGTAAACATTAATCTTTGGAACATCTTGGTTGCTCAAACTTGTACATTGTACACTTGTTCCCGAGTTATGGGAATTTACAATGCAAGTTGTTATCAATGATTATGTGATCATTTTATGTTATGTTTATGGCTATGCTGTCGTGAACATTGATTATACACGACACAAGTCTCCAATTGTGTTCGGGTATCGTCATGACACGCTTGTCATCATATTATTATTGCTACTCTATCTATACCATGTGTTATGACGATCCCGTCTAGCTCGCATTCCCCGTGTTTCCGCTATCAACGGGGGTGTGACATTCTCCATCCGAGGTAGTTTGTTGATGTTAATTTGAAAGGAGACGGTGGTTAGATTTGTTGGGTTTTGTCACATGTAAAAACAAGCTAGTTTAACGATTTAAACTATAAAAACGCAGCGGAAAAATGAGTTTAACATATGGTTTATAATCTGAAATTTTGACCATTTTAAACCACAAACAAAACCAAAGAATGAGGATCAAAATATATGTGAAATAATATGCTATCAAACAAAACATAACAACCATAGGGTTTTCATAGAAACAACCTTTCTTGAACACAATGTTGTAGATGAAAAGATTGAAGAAGATGATGTTCTTGAGTGGCTAGTCTTCAAAGGAGAAGACCTCAAACTTGTATACCCAAAAGCCTAAGCAAAACACCCAATCTTGTTAGGAAGAAGAGCACCAAGATAAAACCCCTTGTGAAACAAAACAAATCAGCCAAAAAGATCTTTAGGAGCTGCCAAAAAACGAATTTTCAGCCCTTGTTTCTCCTCTTGAATCCGAAAATGTGCCTTGTTCAAAGAGAGAATTAGTTGCTTTGTGTGTGAGAGAGAAAGTGTAGAATGATGGTTGCTTGAATGAATGAATGAATTCTTGAAAAGGCCAAGACAAAATGGGTTTCCCTATACCCCCTTGGGCGGCCGAGATTTGGTTTTAAAAGGTTTCCCCCTCATTTTGAACTTTTATATAATTCATTCTTTCAACCAATAGTTTTATAAAATTAAAACCTATTTTAATTTTATAACAATAAGACACTTTTATTTGTTATTATTTAACCAATTTAAATAATGAAACAAACAATCTCTCATGAACAAATTATCCATATAATGTTGTTCTTTTACAAAAGCAACATTTTAGAAAACCCATTTTCTAAATTGGTGTCAATATTTATTTGTTTGATCTTATCTACAAATAATATTAATTGGTGTCTGTATAACTTGTTATTGAGTATGACCCGACTTGGATCATAACGTACTAACCACATCAATCTTGTATGTGTCTTGGGCATATAAGATCCAGCAATCTCCCACTTGCATAAGATTCATGGAAGATTGATGCAAGCAGTAAATACCGCCTAACAACGGTTTACTACCCTTAGTACGTATGACTAAGTGCCATTCAATAACATCATCCTCTTCAAGTACCATACTTGAAATGTTTTAGGTGAATCAATCATCAATCCTTTTATCACAGATGTTATGTTAAATATCAGAGACACAGAGTGATCATTCTCTGTTGATTTAACTTTATCAGGCCTTAGGCATCTTACTCTCAACGAATAAGAGGGACAAATCCCATCTTGACTACATACATCTCTCACAATTTCCTTATATTATACCCGAACTCAGACTTATGTACTGCCATATTTCAGAACAGCGAAGAACTGAGCCAAAGTATAATATTTGGTAAATATCAAGACCCAATATGTATCTCAGGTCAGAGGATACCAAATGATGTTCGCCTTTACTCAAAATTACTTATGATCAATCAAGAAGATTCCATGTAGTAATGTTTGAGATGCAGGTCAGTCCAATATTTGCATTCCACAAATATCTATAAACTTTGGCAGCAACCTTTGCTCTATATTCATCCATATGAATATCTACCAATCCAAGTTCATAATAGCATTACCTTCATACTTGTTCCCACAAGCATGAACAACTACGGACGTTCTGAGTAAATAATTTACTCATGGATTTTAAACATGCAAAATAGGAATATTAGTTGAATTATTATAACCAAATAATCCATTCAAGTAATATAGGGTTACAATATCTCAATACAGTAATTAAAGATCGAATCCAGTCACTAGAATATTGCAGTCCCATGGCACAAGCATGACTTTCGTGCTTTGCTTTTTCAAGAAGCTTCGTGAGTGGATCCGTAATGTTTTGATCCGTGTGAATTTTGCGAATACATATCTTTCCCTTTTCAACTTCATCCCTTATGTAGTTGAATCTCCGTTCAATGTGCCTAGTCTTTTGATGTGCACGGGGTTCCTTGATTTGAGCAATCGCACCCTGTTATCACAAAGAATTTCTAGGGGATCCTGAATGGAAGGGACAACCCCTAGATCGGCAATGAACTTCTTTAACCATGCAGCTTCCTGAGCTGTTAATGAAGCGGCGATGTATTCTGATTCTGTAGTTGATAATGGCACCACATCTTGCTTAGAGCTCTTCCAAGAGATCGCTCCTCCATTCAAGATGAAAATGTACCCCCGATTGTGATCGTGAATCATCCCGATCAGTTTGGAAGCTCGCATCCGTGTAACCTTTTACAAGAGTTCCTCATCACCAGATCCATAGATTAGGAACATATCTTTAGTCATCCTTAGGTACTTAAGTATGTTCTTAACAGCCATCCAATGACTGCTTCCAGGATTTTGTTGGTATCGGCTTGTCATGCTCAAAGCGCATGACACGTCCGGTCTAGTGCATATCATTGCATACATGATGGATCCTATAGCAGATGCATACGGGATTCCCTTCATTTTGTCTTGCTCATCCATTGAGCTTGGGCATTGAGTCTTACTCAATATCGTTCCTCTTTGAATAGGTACAGTACTTTTCTTAGAGTTTTCCATCTTGAACCTTTTCAAGATCTTGTCAATGTATGCACTTTGATTTAAACCTATCAACCGCCTTGACCTATCCCTATAGATCTTTATTCCTAAAATATAGGCGGCTTCACCAAGATCCTTAATGGAGAAACAGTTTCCAAGCCAGGCTTTTACACCTTCCATGGTTGGAATGTCATTTCCAAATAGTAGAATGTCATTGACATATAATACTAGGAAAGTGATGATGCTCCCACTAGCTTTCTTATATACACATGCTTCATTAGCGTTTTTGATGAACCCAAATTTGAATATTTCTTCATCAAAACGGTGATTCCAACTTCTTGATGCTTGCTTCAATCCATAGATTGATTTCTTTAACTTGCATACTTTGTTAAGATGTTTTTGATCGACAAAACCTTCAGGCTGAACCATATAGACATCTTCCTCAAGATATCCATTTAGAAAAGAGGTTTTGACATCCATTTGCCAAACCTCATAATCAAATAAGCAGCTATGGCAAATAATATCCTAATAGACTTTAGCATTGCTGCTGGTGAGAAGGTCTCATCATAATCAACCCTTTGAGTTTGAGTGAAACCTTTTGCTACAAGTCTAGCTTTATAAGTATCCAAGTTCCCATGCATATCGGTTTTCTTCTTGAAAACCCACTTACTTCCAACTATATTGGAGTTAAAAGGTGGTTCAACCAAGTCCCATACTTGGTTGTCATACATGGATTGCATCTCAACGTTCATGGCTTCAAGCCATTTGTCACAATCCAAATTGGACATTGCATCACGATAGGTGGTTGGTTCATCGGAATCTACCATATAGCATCCATCTACGAAAAATCCATATCTTTCAGGTTGATTACTAATTCTACCAAATCTGTGAACGTTTTGTGTATATTGATCAACCACTTGATCATTCTCAACATCCTTATGTTGAGTGCTAGTGTTAACCAAACATGTATCGGTTTGTGGTTCTTGATCCTCCTTAAGATCCACAGTTCTACTACTAGTTCCTTCCGTAAGGAACTTAGCTTCTAAGAACTCAGCCTTCTTGGCAACAAACTCCTTTTGTTCCAATGGATCATAGAAATAATATCCCATAGAATCTCTAGGATATCCAATGAAGATACACTTAGTGGAACGGCTTTCTAGCTTGTTTGAGGTGGGAGTCTTAGCATAAGCCTCACAACCCCATACCTTTAAATATGAGAGCGATGGAACCCTTCCATGCCATATTTCAAAAGGTGTCGTTTCCACTTTCTTGGTCGGGGCCATATTCAAAATACGGGCCGCTGAGAGCAAAGCGAAACCCCAAAATGATAGAGGCAGTAAGCTTCTAGACATCATAGATCGAACCATATCCAATAGAGTTCGATTTCACCGCTCGGATACACCATTATGTTGTGGTGTTCCAGGTGGAGATAGTTGTGAGACAATACCACAACTTTTAAGATGATCTCTAAAAGCATCACTTAGTTATTCACCTCCTCTATCGGTGCGGAGAATTTTTATTTTCTTGTTGAGTTGATTTTCTACTTCATTTTGGAAGACTTTGAACATTTCAAAAGTTTCATCTTTGTGTCTTAGTAAGTACACATAACCATATCGACTATAGTCGTCGGTAAAGGTAATGAAGTATCTTTCATGGTACCTAGTCATTGGCTTAAAAGGACCACATATATCCGAATGTATGATGCCTAATAAATCTTTTGCCCTTTCGGTCTTGCCTTTAAAAGGTGCCTTAGTCATTTTACCTTATAAACAAGATTCACATACATCAAATGAATCATATTCATTTGCTTTTGAAAGACCGTTCTTTTGAAGTGTTTGTATGCGTCTCTTGTTTATATGACCAAGACGGCAATGCCAAAGATAGGTATCACTCAAATCCAATTTGAGTTTTTTAGTGGTGGTTTGGTACAATGAGCTATCACATAATGTGTTTTCACGAACCAATTCATAAATACCATTAACAGGAATAGCTTTAAAATAAAACATGTCATTTAAAGAAACATGAATTTCATTCTCAATAAATGACAAAACATAACCATATTGTCTTAATTGGGAAACAGAAATAATGTTTCTAGTCAAAGTAGGAGCATACAAAATATTGTTCAAAATTGCTTCCAAACCATTTGGAAGCTTTAAGATGTAGTCCCCTCGGCCTTCAACTTGAACTTTCACCCCATTCCCCATGTAGAGGCTAACATCCCCTTTCTTAAAGTCCTTACTTCTTTTGAACCCCTGCAATAAATTTCAAATGTGAGTTCCACATCCGGTATCCAATACCCATGTGTTTGAGGATATTAAGTTTAGATCAATATGAATCATGTAAATTGTACCTGAGGTTTGCCCAGCATCCCTCTTAGCTTGCAATTCTTTGAGATGGACTGGACAATTTCTTGCCCAATGTCCAGTCTCCCCACACTTGAAGCATGGGTCATTTGAAGCAACCTTTTGCTTCTTCTCCGCTTGTTTTGGTGGTGGCACTCTTACCACTCCCTTCCCCTTTCCCCTAACATGTCCCTTCCCCTTGGCAACATTTGCCTTGGGTACGGGGTGAGGCCTCTTCTTGTTCCCACCTTCATTGATGTTGAGAACGGGTAAAACCTTTTTACCCATGGCCTCCTTGGTAGTTTTGAGCATAGAGTGAAGCTCACTTATGTTCTTGTCCCATCCGTTCATGTTATAATTCATGACAAAATTGTCAAACCTTTTGACAAAGAGTTGAGGATCAAATCCGTAGCCAACTCTTTCGAGACGGGACAATTCAGCCTTTCGAGGCGGTCGATGTGGCTTTTCATCTTAAGTACATAAGATGAAACAGATTGGGTGTCATCCATACGACATGCATGGAGTGCTCGAACCGTTTCGAAGCGCTCTACCCTTGCTTGTTGTTGGAACGTTTCCTTCAACTGGGTAATCATGTCGTACGCTCCATGATGTTCATACTCCTTTTAGAGATCAGGAGTCATACTTGCCAACATGAGGCAAGACACTTAGACCGAGTCCTCAGTGTATTTTACCCAATTCATATAGGCCTCCTCATCTTCCTCATTAGGTTGATCAGGAATCAGATCGTCTAAAACATATGATCGTTTCTCTTGCTTGACAACAATTCTCAAGTTTCGAAACCAATCAATAAAGTTATTGTGGTTTAGACGCTCCTTTTGGAGAATGTCCTTGGTGATAGTGAGTGAGCGGACGGGATTTCATTTTCATTATTATTGGTGGCCATCTACA
Source organism: Flaveria linearis (assembly GCA_024085815.1). Taxonomy (NCBI): domain Eukaryota; kingdom Viridiplantae; phylum Streptophyta; class Magnoliopsida; order Asterales; family Asteraceae; genus Flaveria; species Flaveria linearis. The sequence continues at coordinate 71,050,880 of CM044011.1, forward strand.
AAATTTTAACAAAGTTCAATTTTAGTATTTACGATATTGTCCATATTTTAATAATTGAAGCCCTTTTATGTGGCTTACATAATTTTTAAAATTCTAGAATCCAACGTTACATTTAAATAGTGGTTAGGTGACCTTTATCCCATTATTTAAATTAACAAGGTAGTCAACGTTTTGACAATTGCAACCCTTTGCAACTTCTAGGGTATGGGATCGACTTACACATCATATGTGTGGTCGGCACATTTATCCCATCAACACCTTTGTAAACCATATTGTAGATGATCCATTTAACATGGTTTGCAAATCAAGTTACCCTACTTGCACACACATGTGAGTCTTCCAACATAAGTGGTTAGGTGATCTTTATCCTACAAATATGGTATCCCCACCTTAAGTCACAAGTTCCCTCTAAATGGTTAGGTGACCTTTATCCCATTAAGAGTTTCCAAATGACTCAAGTGTTATGCAAAAGGACTGTGTTAAACTTGTTTGTAAAGAATTTAAAGTTTTCATAATCTTAGTTTAGAAAACTCTATGTACCTTATGTTTGCATCCTTTGAAATACAAGGTACCCTATGGTTAACTTTTAATAAAACCTCTTTTATTAAAACATTAATCCTTTTAATAACCTTTTATTAACCACTTAATGATAAAGAACTATCAAATTTTCAGCTTGTTAAGTTGTTAATTAGTTTGTAATGCATATCCAAATATCAACCAAACAATCAAACAACAATCATCCAAACAAGCATAAAAATATAAACATGAGTGCATAACCATAGCCACTAAGTTGACCACACTTGTTTGCCATCACAAGTGTTGTCATATGGTCTTTCTTAAGGGTAAATAATGACACATCATATGTGTCCATGGACTCCCACTTGAATCCACATCCAAAGCTTCAAGTGTCCATGCCTTTTATGTCCATCTTTGGTTCTTCATCTTGTGCATCTTCCTTTTACAAAATTATATCCTAATACAATTTTCTAATAAAAGAAATGCACCTAATCTATTTATTACATAACCAAATGAATAAATAATTACAACCCAAATGACAAACATAAATATTACAACCCTTTTATAAATCAAAACCAACATGACAAATCTCAATCAACCAAAACCAAACATATAAGGCCAAGGCTATGTTATGTACTAAAATATGAAATACATTCAACAACCAAGAACAACAATGAATCCCTTATTTCAGCCCTAAAATTTCAGCCAACATGAACTCAAATTTTAGGGTTTGTCCAAGCAACACAATCAACCATTTGATGTAAATCTTTCAAGGTTTACACTAAAGCATGCAAGAGTAACCTTGAAACATAAGGGATTCCATCATCCACAACAAATCAGCCCCTAATGGGTTGAAGAAGTCCATGAAAACTAATTTTTCAAGAACTTTTGAAGCACATATTCCACATAACCGGCTCTAGATGCCATTGTTGGGTTTTGTCACATGTACAAACAAGCTAGTTTAACGATTTAAACTATAAAAACGCAGTGGAAAAATGAGTTTAACATATGGTTTATAATCTGAAATTTTGACCATTTTAAACCACAAACAAAACCCAAGAATGAGGATCAAAATATATGTGAAATAATATGCTATCAAACAAAACATAACAACCATAGGGTGTTTATAGAAACAACCTTTCTTGAACACAATGTTGTAGATGAAAAGATTGAAAAGATGATGTTCTTGAGTAGCTAGTCTTCAAAGGAGAAGACCTCAAACTTGTATACCCACAAGCCTAAGCAAAACACCCAATCTTGTTAGGAAGAAGAGCATCAAGATAAACCCCTTGTGAAACAAAACAAATCAGCCAAGAAGATCTTTAGGAGCTGCCAAAAAATGAATTTTCAGCCCTTGTTTCTCCTCTTGAATCCGAAAATGTGCCTTGTTCAAAGAGAGAATTAGTTGCTTTGTGTGTGAGAGAGAAAGTGTAGAATGATGGTTGCTTGAATGAATGAATGAATTCTTGAAAAGGCCAAGACAAAATGGGTTTCCCTATACCCCCTTGGGCGGCCGAGATTTTTGTTTTAAAAGGTTTCCCCCTCATTTTGAACTTTTATATAATTCATTCTTTCAACCATTAGTTTTATAAAATTAAAACCTATTTTAATTTTATAACAACAAGACACTTTTATTTGTTATTATTTAACCAATTTAAATAATGAAACACACAATCTCTCATGAACAAATTATCCATATAATGTTGTTCTTTTACAAAAGCAACATTTTAGAAAACCCATTTTCTAAATTGGTGTCAATATTTATTTGTTTGATCTTATCTACAAATAAATATTAATTGGTGTCTGTATAACTTGTTATTGAGTATGACCCGACTTGGATCATAACGTACTAACCACATCAATCTTGTATGTGTCTTGGGCATATAAGATCTAACAAGATTTTTCAAGGTGGTGTTCACAGTGAGATTTTGGTTTGGTTGATCATTGACGTCGGCCATAATGAATGGTAGGGTGAGAAGAAGTTTGAGAAAGGATTTAAGAAATATTATGGTTCAAACAAGCTCTGATACCATTTAGAAAATTGAATATTATATAAAACACACTTTTGTCTATTGATGTAAAAGGGATAAATACAAAATACAAGCTAATATCAAGGAATAAATAATTGCAATTACCATATGCATAAAATCGGGAAATGACAATAATTGATAAATACAAAAATACATTCTATATTGAGAACACAATTCAAAATGGTAGAGCTTGATTTATGATATTTTCCTTAATAAAAACATATTGCATATTGCATACAGTGTTAGACACACCATTAAAAACATATTCATGTTTATCAAATGAAGCATTAAATGAAGCATATCAAGAATACCTTATTCAACATTGAGGGGTAAATACATATTTGACAAAACCTACAACAAACCACACATAGTTATGTTAATAAACTAAGCCTTCAACGAACCAAAACCATTCAAGTAATCATGTTAAATAAGTTTACATGTTTATATGACACTTTTACGACCCATTGATCCAAACTACGTGAGTAGTATAGATATTCCTTTTAAGGATTGTTCTCTAACGATATTATGGTTTGTAAGTTAATTTCATAAATTTTATTTTATTTTAATATGTGAGTTGTTTATTTATTGTTTGTTAATTGTGTTAAGCGAGTTTGTAATGATTCATGTTAAACATGTTGTGACAACCCGGAAAATTTCGTTACCTTTAATTAAACTATAGAGTTTAAACTGTAACAACTCGTATTTTTATAAAAGTTAATTTCATAAACAGTTAAGTTTAATACGTTGACGTTAATTCCAAAAAAATTACAATAATCATAATAATAATAATAATAATAATAATAATAATAATAATAACATCATAATAATAATAATAATATTGCTATTTTGTAAGAATGTATAAAGTTGGATTTAAAAGTCTAGGGGTTAATTATGCAATTTATGAAACTTAAATTAAAGTTCTAGCATAAAATAACAAAATTTCAAATTACAGGGACTATTTGTGTAATTTCTTTAAAAACCCCGCCCCCCGCCCGTCGCCCCTGTTCTCCGGCCACATCTCCGGCCAACCTCCAGTGAAGCCAAAACACACAAATTAGCGCGGTTCAACCTAATCAAACATGCCAGACAATACCACGTGAAAGATTCGAACTGTTCCCCACTTTAATTTGAAAATTTGAACCGATTAGGTGCGATCTAAACCGCCCCATCTTCTTCCCCGATTGTCGGCCGCTTTACAGGCCAAGATCGCATTAACAATCAATAATAAACAAATTAACTTCGCCTAATCAGTCGCTTATCTGTTCCTATATCATCACAATTCTCAATTCGATCTGAAACACATTGAAACACCACCTCCGATCAACCTCTTCGGTCGCGACCTGCAACCTATTCGAACACCACTCTCCGGCCCTTCTAACTTGAAATTAACAGAGGGCTTTCGTTCATTAGCATCATTAGAAACTTCCTGTTCAAGGAATTGGATTATCATCATTGTTTGGGCATCGATCGAGCATCGAGTAGCCGCGACCTGTTCTTGGTGCCTTTTTCATCAATTCGAATCCAATTCTGGTAAATTAAACACACCCACACACTCGATTTTATGTGGGGATTAAAAGCCCTAAGCTTATTTCTGTTATCATAATCAATTTGATGATCAATTGAATCAAAATTGATTCTAGGGTTTTTAGGATTGGGGATGTTTAATCGATTCGAGATAAAAGCAATTAAAACCAAGACTATCACGGCTGATAGCCTTGGTTCACCGGTTCTGTGCCCCCATGTTACACTTGAGGTCCCGGGTTCAAACCCGGGCACCCTCAATTATTTTTTTAATGCCCTTTTTCAACCTTTAAAAATATAAAAAAAATCTAAAAATTATAAAAATAAGTTTTACAAACTCTCCTTATTTTTAAAGACTACCTAAACATATTCAGATAATAAATAAATAAATTAAAACTTGTAAACATTACTTAAGATAAATACAAATTAGATTTTATATTCAGGGATCTTTTGGATAGTACTATCGGGGTGTGACTTACCCCCACAAAGGATTGGACATGTGGTCCTTACCAAGATGCACAAAGATCTTATAAGTCATTCGGGATGACTGTTTTGTGTTAAGAAGGTAGATGTGCACTATGTGTAAAGTTTGTCATTACAGTTCCACTTACAACCATATGAGGATAAATGTAAAGGAGGATTTGCTCCCTCTGATTTGAAATTATTATAACTAATATAATATACATATAAAAAGGATAATAAACTATGATACATGGGCAATTCCTATGTAAAGGATTTGTTGGCTTGTACTTAGTTAGTATGTGGGATAGCGGGTTCACCTTATAAAAGGGTTCCGACAGGCTATTCATATACAAAATGATACCAGTGGGTAGTTTATACTCACACTTTTACAGTAAATCCTACTTTGATTATAATTAATGGTTTATCATTTATGTTTTACTCACCTATAAACTCACCAACCCCGTGTTGACACTTGATTTTACATGTATTCTCAGGTATCTACTAGGAGCTTATGGACATGCACGTAGGATCATATAAGAGCTCAAGATACATATTGCTTATTATTTGAGATATGATTAGACGTATCGTTAAGAAACAATCTATCTTTTATTTCCGCTACGTATAATATTTATTACTCTGAATATTAATGGAATGATTATCTAAAATTCATCATATAGATAACTGCATCTCATGTGTGACTAATGTGTTCGGTCCTGTTTGTTCACTCCTCCGTGATAAATTCCAGACCCGGAATTTGAGGGTATGACAGATGTCATGTCATAGTGTTAATAAGTTGCTTATATTTACTCATAGACATGTCCTTTATTCATGTTATCGAGCTGCAATATTTAGTCGTTCTAATCATATCATGTCATTCATGTTACTCAAAAAATTATATTTGTTTGCGTTAACTGTCCTTCCGTACATCCCGCTTATTAAAACTTATTTGCTAGTGTTTATACATCAATGAAACATTTGATTAAACGTGTGTTATGTTCGAGTTTAATAGTTAGATTAAACGTGTGGTGTTGAACACGATTTGTTTAACACAACACACCATGTTTTCTAGCTCTTTTTTTATGCAACGTTATAAAATGGTTTAACTATCATCCTCCCCAAGTTGAAGAGCCACCAAAATTATATAACCATTTTCCACCGTCAGTTTCCAATAAGGTTGCAAACGAACTGGACGAACAGGAATGGGCTCTTGTTCGTGTTCGTTCATTAAGAAAATAACTTGTTCATGAACTGTTCACGAACGCTTAACGAACGAGATTTCTTGTTCATGTTCATTCATCAAGGAAATTAATCTGTTCATGAACTGTTCACGAACATAAACGAATGCAAGCGGAGGCAAGCGAACGAGCATAAAATATTCAAGAACATTAATAAACACAAACTAAATTTCCTAAAACAAACAAATACAAACCATCATATATTGATTTTATAATTAAAATCACAAACATTATGTAATATCCATAAAGAATAAATAAGTACTCAACATAATTATCTCAAACATAAATTTGAAATAAACGAACGTGAACGAACATAAGTGAACGTTAACTAACACATTATCGAATGTTCGCGAACATAAATGAACAAACATAGTCTCTGTTCATGTTCGTTCGTTTAACTAAACGAACATATTTTCTTGTTCGTGTTCGCTCATTTATTAAACGAACGAACGTAAACAAACTTCCCGCTAATCGATTTACTAACTGTTCGCCAAACGTTCAGTTCGTTTACAGCCCTAATTTTTAAAGTGCAAAAATAACTCAACGACAGTGATCAATTATGATTTAACATTGCATTGAAAAAATCGACTATACTCCACGTTATGGTGTCTTCGTCACGTGCCTTAAGCTAATTAAACTATAGAAAGACTTTAGTAACGTAATACATTAAAACAACGACAACATAACAATGGGTCCTAATGGGGACACCGTTGGGTTTTTTGGGAGTAGGCCGGAACAAAAGGTCACGGTTAGGGCTAAAGGTCATGTTTTGTTACCTAACCGTGACCGCAAGGGCTTGCGGTCACGGTTTCTGTGTCTGTCTTCTGACACCTCGTGACAACAAAACGACAAATGGCCTGATAAAGTTGAAAACCGGTCACCAAACCGTCACGGTTTGGCCTAACCGTGACCTCTAGGGTACGAGGTTCAGTTTAAGGTACGAAGTAGACTGTGATGTTGACAAAAGGGCCAGGATTCGCGCCTCTAACCGTCACGTGGAGGCCAAACCGTGACCTCTTGTGCACCAGATTTTCATCATAAATACCTTTGAGCTTTCATTCATCCTTCATCCAACGGGAACACTCGAAATTTTTCATCATAAATACCTTTGAGCTTTCATTCATCCAACACTCGAGATTTTTCAGCCTTCGTCATTCCAAAAACACGTTAATTCGAAAACAATGTCGGGTTCGGGAGATCATTATCAAAAGCCGAAGCTTCCAGATTTGAATGAGGTGCACATATTGAAGATTCGAACCAGGTTGAACTAGTATATGTTTTATTATAACTTATTATTTGAAATATCTAACCATTATCTTTTTTAGGAATATTACGTATATGGGAGTCACCCTCCGTGGGGGGAGGAGGAAACCAACCCGTCGAACACATTTGCTAAGAGGTGTGCAACTCTTTACTTGGACCGACAGGTTACGGTGAAGGGTACAGATATCCCCCTTGCAATTCTTACAGGCATGCCCCGAACACGTACCACTCACAAACAGAGCTGGATTATGGACATCCCCCGTACCAGTCAGAACTAGAAATTACACATGTGTCGGATACTTTTAATGGAAATGACACAGATGAGAGTGACGGTTTGGTTCACCTCAAAGAAAACCATGAGGACACCGCGGAGCATGATGGGGATGAGGATCGGATAAGAAAGGCTGCGGTTTCTTATAAAACCGATAAAGTACGAAGAGTTTTTATTCTTTTGTTTATTTTATTTTATATTTGTTTTATATATTATTTTTTATGTCTAGCTTTATTATTTTTTCAGTATGTTGATTCTCGTGAGAACTTAGAGAAGTGGGATAAAATGAGAGGACGCGAGCATGGGTGCGTCATTGTGGTGGGTCGGTCACGAAAAAAGGATGTGGAACTATTATGCAATCGTAGTGGTGAACCTAAATTCACTGGCACAAGTAGACGTACTGGGAGCATAAAGAAAGGATGTCCCTTTAAACTCGTAGGGAAGTACGTAGGAAAGAGTGACAGTTGGATGTTAGAGGTGAGAAACGAGACGCACAACCACGATCCTGTTGTGTACGAGGAGGGCCACGCGCATCTTAGGAAGATGACCGCCGAAGAAATTGATCTTGTCGAGAAGTTACACAGGAAGCACGTGCTGCCACGACATATCCATTCAGCTGTAAGGGAGCACTTTCCCCATAGAGTCTGTGTTGTCCAAGACATATACAATCTGACGTCGAAGTTTAGGGCTGAGGGGAGAAAAGGCATGACACCAATGCAGGAACTTGAAAACCTGCTACAATCTAAAGAGTTCGTGTATGAAACACGTACGAATGCAACTACTAAGGTCGTGGAAGATGTTTTCTTTTGTCATCCTACTTTGTATAAAATGTGGCGCGCATTCCCGCACGTGATGTTGATAGACACGACATACAAGACCAACATATACAACATTCCGTTTGTTCAGGTTATTGGCGTTACGTCAACGTCGAAGCCGTTTTGTATTGCGCATGCATTTATATCGAGGGAACGGCAGGACAACTTCACATGGGTACTGGAGCGGATCAGAGATATGCTGATGGGTGTGTGGAGCCCCGCGTTATTATCACGGACAGGGACCTGGCCCTGATGAGCGCGTGTGACACAGTGTTCCCGAGTGCTACTAAAAACCTATGCAGGTGGCATGTTAGGGAGAATATCAAAAGACGGTGGAATATCCTTTTCAAAACCAACATGTGGAAGGATTTTTCATACTGGTGGAAGACCTTGTGTTCGTCTCCCACAGAGGCATTGTACGATTACAATTGCAGGAAGATGGAAGAAAAGTTATATGAAGATGGTAAACATAGTAAGAATTTCATAGTTATTGTTACTCTAATAATTTTTTGTTCATTTTATAAAATTTGTTATTTCTTTCAGATGTATGGGAATATATTTGGAATAATTGGTTGGTGCCGTACAAAGAGAAAAATGTTACTGGTTGGGAATATATTAAGAAGGTAATTCCACTTGTAAAATATAAATTCACAAGCACAAGAAGAAGAAATGGTCATCAAGGTAAGGAATTCACTCCTATCTTGATGATGCAATTTCATAAGAACAATGATGATGAATGGAAAATCATCACCAAAGTAAGGGAGTCACCCCTGTTTTGATGAGATAGAATCATTTAGGAGATACGAGTGCGCTTAGTTATAAGTTGACTTGCGGACTCTTGCATTGCCTACGATGCAAAACGGTTAGAAGATTTTACAACGCTCGACTTAGCAACAAAGAGAATATCGGCTAGAAATTCAAAAACTTCAAATTACATCAATGTAACATTGACAGGAAAAGAAAATCATGCTTGCTAGAATTAAGGTTAAAGTTTGGGATAACAGAGTTAATTGTGTTAGGTTCTTAAAGCTTGGATGGTTTAAGTCAGGAAAACAAGATCAATGACGGAAACGATTCAACACAACAATGGGATGTAAACGTTTGGTTCAAAATAAAAGGAGAATGCGTTGACTTCTTACAGTGTTACGTCAACCAAAACTTTACTAAAGACACACATACCTATAAGCGAACACTCATCTCGTGACTTCCAGGTCAGATAATCGCATCCAACGGTCAAATCAGATTTATGTGTATACCTTGCCTAGACAAGGTATCCCGAGATGCAGGTATTCCACCTTTTGGCATTGCATGATTGCGGTTGTGGGACACACTTTAAGGACATTTGAAAACCCTAAGTAACAATTTAATGTTTTGAAAACCATTAGGTTTAGACGACCAATATCTTTGGATATATTAAGATCCATGTACACATTGGTCAAGGTATAAAGATAGTACATTAGGCGCACTACGTATAACGATGTTTAATCGTAGGAATTGAGGAGCATAACGAGTTGAATATTAACAAGAATATTCTATAAATGGGAATGAGAAGATATTAGAGTTTTGAATGATAAACCAGTCCAAGGAATCAAGGATTTTTATATTCAAAATACAGATAGGATGGTTCCATTTGGTAACGCATTACCATTTGAAAACGTTGACACGTCAAGGTGAGTTGACCCACTTGCCTTAGAAACTTGTGTATATTAACCATAGTTTATCACTCATCCCAGAATTCCCCAGGTAAGCATAACTGGTCTCATAATGAGATTTATACGATATGCTTACCTTAGCCCAGAAGGCCTTTTGCCAGGAAATCCAGAATACAGGTGTCTATGGTCACACAAATTTCTTAGGTCCATGAAATCAAAACCTTGATGAGATTTTCATAGATTAGACGTAGAGTTTAAGGAATTAAACCCACGATAAATAGTGTAGATTCCACACGTCGTCAAGAATAAGTTTAGGAAGTTCCATTTGTCGGGGAGAATCAAAGAGTCAAAGTTAAGTTTAAGGGAGACAGGTAACAAAGTTTAAGCATTCATAAAGGCAATCCTATGCTAAGACATCAAGTTGCACGTAAGAAGGCATAGCCTTATGTAGCATGCAAACAATATACTTTTACAAGAATATAGATATTATTCTATAAGGTTCATGCATAAGCTATAGTCTAGGTCACCATTTTTAATAACCTAAATCCCTATAGTTATGGGCTCTAATACCAATCTGTCACACCCCAACCTTGACGGCGGAAACGTCGAGGTGTGAGAGTTAAGATTGTTCACAGCCACATAACGCTATATTTAAATGTAAATATTCAAATTATGAGTTTCAAAAGAAATTACAAACATAAGTCTCAAATATGCAATAAGTTCAAACATAACATACAAAACATAATTCTTTATTCCATTAACTAGGACCAAATCCTAGATTATTGCAAGCTTCAAAAGATCACTTTAAACTTGGGCATTTCCTGAAACATAATAAAAATAAAAGGTCAACTAAAAATAGTTGGTGAGTTTTCAAGGTTTTCATACATAATATAATAAGATTACAAGTAGCAATTCATGTCATAGGTTATGAGTTAGCAAGGTTATAGAACACATATCGTTACAACCAAACCTCGACTTGATTACACGTATAAAAGACTGGCTAAGTGTACTTGGTTCTCATGATGAACAAGCATACGTCATCAGGAGCCGGCAATACCTCGGCATTAGCACCAAATAGGCTAGTCAGGCCCAAAGATCTAAGACGTCGTGAGGCTAGCAATAGTTAATGATTGTAAATAAACTATGTATCTCATATATTCACTTACAACACACAAATAACCATGACAAAATATAAAGATGAATTGCAAGTGCTTTACAAGTCTCCAACGTTTATAAGTGTATGATGTATAAGTATCATGTTTCACCCCAAAATAGTGTGAAAAACATAAAAAGTGGCAAGAAAAACTCACATGGCAAATAAGTATAAGAATGACGATTAATAAGGATAATAAGCAACGTTCCAACGTAAACCTTCACGAGATACCTAAGAATATATATTTACAATATTTAAGTTTAATTATAATAAGTTTAACGTTCTAACGATAACTAGGGTTTTAAGTGGAATTTGGGGATTTTTGTAAGTATATTAAATATTTTAATAAAAAATTTACCACTTATGTATTTTTAATAGAGAGAAAAGAAAATTAAACCATTTTTAACAATTAGTAGAGTCTAAATATAGAATTTAAGTAAACAAAAATAATAATCATAATTTAAAAAAAAAGATAACATTTGGTCCAATAAATTATTATTTATTATAAAATTCATTTTATTAGAATTAACCCAAGAATAACCTTTGTTTAAAGGTTTTAAAGGAAATCATTTAATTATTTAAATTAAATAAAAGTACAGAAAATTATTATGGTGTCTATAAAAATATTTAAAGTTTACAAAACTATTTTTTATATTTATTAAAAATTTTATATAATCAATTTGAGGGCTAAAACCCTTTAAAAAATATAAATGAGGGTGCCCGGGTTCGAACCCGGGACCTCATGAATGTGGGGCAAAGTCTAAACCAGTGAACCAAGGCTTACAGCCGCGGTTATACTTGGTTTTTAAATCTTTTAAATACCCACAACAAACAATCCCCAATTCCTAAAAACCCTAGAATGAAATTGGATCAAATTGAACATCAAATCGATTCGGTTTATGATTATATTCATGGGGCTTTTGTTCTCCATGTTAAAACGAGTTTAGGTATGTGTTTAATTACCCGTATGATGATGGATTGGAGATGAACAAGGCGAAGAACAGACCGCGATCACTTGATGCTCGATCGATGCCCAAACAATGATGATAATCAAATCTGTTGTACAGAAAGCTTCTAAGGGTCTCGGTGATCAAAAGCCCTATGTTAATTTTGGTTTTTGATGTCCGGGTGATGGTGTTCGAATGGGTTGCAGGTCGCGAGTAAAGGTGGAATCAAATGTGATGTTTGTGTGTGTTTCAGACCAAATTATATTCGATGGAAGATTAGAAACGGTTAAACGATCGTGAATGTGCAATTAATTTGATTATTATAGAGTGTTAATGCTCGAACGCCTTTGAGGTTTAAAGTGTTTCGGTTATATAATCGATTAGGATCGTAACCGATGTTTTAACTCGATTAAATGATGTTACAGGTCGAATCATGTTCTAGAATGGTTCGGGGACGGTTTTGGATTAAGAAACGACGAAATTTGATGGTTTTGGGGGTGGCCGGGGGGCTGCCGGCGGTGGCCGGCGGTGGTCACCGGATTTACGGGCGGCGAAAGGATATAAGTTTTGGGATTTTGAAATTTTACACTACTAACCCCTGCAGTTTCAATTTTGTTATTTTATGTAAAAGAATTTCATTTAAGGTTTCTAAAATGACAAACAACCCCTGGACATTGTTTAACTTAATTTTTGATCATTTATAAGTTTAATTTTTTATTTTTATTTATTAATATTACTTTTATTATTATCACTATTATTATTATTATTATTATTATTATTATTATTATTATTATTTTATTATTATTATTATTATTATTATTATTATTATTATTATTATTATTTAACATTTTAAGCTTGATTTAATTGAACCATTAATTAAATAATTAAAGGCATTAACACAAAAATCACCCATGAGTTTCATAAATGACAACAATGGTCCTTACGAGATTTTAACAAGGTTAACCTTTATTTAATAAAAATAAGAGATGTTACAGTCTCTCCGACTTTTAAGAATTTCGTCCTGAAATTAAGAATAAAACTTATAGGAACAGAATACTTATGATAAAAGATAGGTGTACTAACGGACTGTGATTGGCGTTTGATTACGGGTGGGATGCTTCACTTTGCGATTTATGGAATTTTACATGATGCATCCGAATTTGAACTCTTCCAATGAAATACGAAAGTTAATTAAATCTTTGAGATTTGACACATGAAACGTTGGAAAACGATGATGAGTTCCTGAGGTATATTGGACTTATAAGTCACACTACTTTCAACATCTAGAATGAAATTATGTAATAAAGTGACGTCTTGAAGACGATGAAAAAGTCTCGTAATCGTATGAAAGTTTGACTGACGGAATTTAAGAATCCCAAGTGCCATTATATATAATGACATAAGCTTAACGCGTATCTTGTGAATACGTATTGTTCATTTGGTTAAACCGTTAGATTAATAATGATACGATAGGCTGAGGTTTTGAGTTTGGGTTCCCGAAGATGATTAGAGACGTTGCTAATAACAGCAGGCGGATCGACCATCAAAATTAACGATTGATGTTTAACGACACACCACGTTGACCGACTATTTGAGGTAAGTAAGAGTCAATTCCTCGACCCGTTATCTCACATGAGTTATTAAATGTGTGAAACTAGTCAATCAATCAATAATGCACCAAATGTCATTATGTTATCAAGACATACGAGGCAATTTGGAACATCTCCCAAGCTATGTCCACATCGGAATGAATGTAATAACAAGTCTTGTGAGTCGCAACCAAGATAGAGGTTTAGAGATTTTCAAGATTAGAAGTCCAAAGATTATCCAAAATAATAGGAATTGCATTTCTTAATTATGGGTAAAGAATGAAACAAAGATGTTGTTCATCATCAGATCAAAATTTAAATAATTCAAAATATCGACGATAAAGACAATCACCAATAGCTTTCCAAGTACGGCTTGCACACGAGATTCATCAAACCTATGAACATAACCGTACATTGGTATAACCAGAAAAGAATGACATAGATTTACAATGGTTTAATATTGTGCGAAGGTTTGTTTTAGGAGTGTTATCATCGTGCAATTAAGCGTTGATGATAACTCGAAGAAAAATCGATAAGTAAGAAGTAAAAGATTCCATAAAGTTAGATAGAAACGACAAATCAAAACATAACATCGTGAGAAGAGAAATCGATTTAAAATTTTGGATGTTTCAGCCTTGGCGCTAGGGTTACCCTAAAGTGACAACGACCTCTTTTGAGTTCAAGATTCATGCTTTAGCTTGACTGGCTGAAACACTATCATTGCTAAATCAGATAACAGTGTTCACCCTTCAAGTTATTACGTGTTTCTGGTCAATTGAAGTTTTAAAACCTTGTTAAGTTTGAGATCAAGGAATGGGGATAGTCACCAAGATGTGGTTATCACTCCTAGCTTGGTGGTGTATTTCCCAAGGTGTGACTCTTAACTACCAAGCGAGAGTTTGATCCTAACTCATTGTTAAGGATCCACAAGAATAAAACGAGGTAACTTACCATTAAGGTAAGGATAATCACTCCTATCTTAACGGTGAAGTTTTATCGAAACAAAATGTAGCAACATGAAAGACTTCATTAAAGTACCGAATTCACTCCTACTTTGATGAGGTCATTTCATTTGAAGAAAAATCACATAAAATTTAAACGAGTGAAATTATCATCAAGGTATGAATTTCACGCCTATCTTGATGATTGAATTTCATAATAACAAGAAAACAATCGAGAATTGACATTGGTCACCAAAGTACGGGATTCAATCCTATTTTGGTGATGTCATTTCATTCGTGAAATATGAGTTCCAAAGGAAAATGATGGAAATCTGTCCTCAAAACAAGGAAATCACCCCGATTTAGAGAATAAGATTTCATAAAACACCCAATAGGAAATTGAAAACTATCATCGAGATACGAAATTCACTCCTATTTTAAGAAGGTAATTCCACTTGAAAAATACGAATTCATAAGCACAAGAAGAAGAAATGGTCATCAAGGTAAGGAATTCACTCCTATCTTGATGATGCAATTTCATAAGAACAATGATGATGAATGGAAAATCATCACCAAAGTAAGGGAGTCACCCCTGTTTTGATGAGATAGAATCATTTAGGAGATACGAGTGCCCTTAGTCATAAGTTGACTTGCGGACTCTTGCATTGCCTACGATGCAAAACGGTTAGAAGATTTTACAACGCTCGACTTAGCAACGAAGAGAATATCGGCTAGAAATTCAGAAACTTCAAATTACATCAATGTAACATTGACAGGAAAAGAAAATCATGCTCCCTAGAATTAAGGTTAAAGTTCAGGATAACAGAGTTAATTGTGTTAGGTTCTCAAAGCTTGGATGGTTTAAGTCAGGAAAACAAGATCAATGACGGAAACAATTCAACATAACAATGGGATGTAAACGTTTGGTTTAAAATAAAAGGAGAATGCGTTGACTTCTTAAAGTGTTACGTCAACCACAACTTTACTGAAGACACACATACCTATAAGCGAACACTCATCTCGTGAGTTCCAGGTCAGATAAATGAATCCAATGGTCAAATCAGATTTATATGTATACCTTGCCTAGACAAGGTATCCCAAGATGCAGGTATTCCACCTTTCGGCATTGCATGATTGCGGTTGTGGGACACACTTTAAGGACATTTGAAAACCCTAAGTAACAATTTAAAGTTTTAAAAACCATTCGGTTTAGACGACCAATATCTTTGGATATATTAAGATCCATGTACACATTGGTCAAGGTATAAAGATAGTTACATAAGGCGCACAACGTATAACGATGTTTAATCGTAGGAATTGAGGAGCATGACGAGTTGAATATTAACAAGAACATTCTATAAAATGGGAATGAGAAGATATTAGAGTTTTGAATGATAAACCAGTCCAAGAAATCAAGGATTTTTGATTTTCAAAATACAGATAGGATGGTTCCATTTGGTAACGCATTACCATTTGGAAACGTTGACACGTCAAGGTGAGTTGACCCACTTGCCTTAGAAACTTGTGTATATTAACCATAGTTTATCACTCATCCCAGAAATCCCCAGGTAAGCATAACTGGTCTCGTAATGAGATTTATACGATATGCTTACCTTAGCCTGAAGGCCTTTTGCCAGGAAATCCAGAATATAGGTGTCTATAGTCACACAAATTTCTTAGGTTCATGAAATCAAAACCTTGATGAGATTTTCATAGATTAGACGTAGAGTCTAAGGAATTAAACCCATGATAAATAGTGTAGATTCCACACGTCGTCAAGAATAAGTTTAGGAAGTTTCATTTGTCGGGGAGAATCAAAGAGTCAAAGTTAAGTTTAAGGGAGACAGGTAACAAAGTTTAAGCATTCATAAAGGCAATCCTATGCTAAGACATCAAGTTGCACGTAAGAAGGCATAGCATTATATAGCATGCAAACAATATACTTTTACAAGAATATAGATATTATTCTATAAGGTTCATGCATAAGCTATAGTCTACGTCACCATTTCTAATAACCTAAATCCCTATAGTTATGGGCTCTGATACCAATCTGTCACACCCCAACCTTGACGGCGGAAACGTCGAGGTGTGAGAGTTAAGATTGTTCACAGCCACATAACGCTATATTTAAATGTAAATATTCAAATTATGAGTTTCAAAAGAAATTACAAACATAAGTCTCAAATATGCAATAAGTTCAAACATAACATACAAAACATAATTCTTTATTCCATTAACTAGGACCAAATCCTAGATTATTGCAAGCTTCAAAAGATCACTTTAAACTTGGGCATTTCCTGAAACATGATAAAAATAAAAGGTCAACTAAAAATAGTTGGTGAGTTTCAAGGTTTTCATACATAATATAATAAGATTACAAGTAGCAATTCATGTCATAGGTTATGAGTTAGCAAGGTTATAGAACACATATCGTTACAACCAAACCTCGACTTGATTACAGGTATAAAAGACTCGCTAAGTGTATTTGGTTCTCATGATGAACAAGCATACGTCATCAGGAGCCGACAATACCTCGGCATTAGCACCAAATAGGCTTGTCAGGCCCAAGATCTAAGACGTCGTGAGGCTAGCAATAGTTAATGATTGTAAACAAACTATGTATCTCATATATTCACTTACAACACACAAATAACCATGACAAAATATAAAGATGAATTGCAAGTGCTTTACAAGTCTCCAACGTTTATAAGTGTATGATGTATAAGTATTATGTTTCACCCCAAAATAGTGTGAAAAACATAAAAAGGGGCAAGAAAAACTCACATGGCAAATAAGTATAAGAATGACGATTAATAAGGATAATAAGCAACGTCCCAACGTAAACCTTCACGAGATACCTAAGAATATATATTTACAATATTTAAGTTTAATTATAATAAGTTTAACGTTTTAACGATAACTAGGGTTTTAAGTGGAAATTGGGGATTTTTGTAAGTATATTAAATATTTTAATAAAAAATTTACCACTTATGTATTTTTAATAGAGAGAAAAGAAAATTAAACCATTTTTAACAATTAATAGAGTCTAAATATAGAATTTAAGTAAACAAAAATAATAATCATAATTTTAAAAAAAGATAACATTTGGTCCAATAATTTATTATTTATTATAAATTCATTTTATTAGAATTAACCCAAGAATAACCTTTGTTTAAAGGTTTTAAGAAAATCATTTAATTATTTAAATTAAATAAAAGTACAGAAAATTATTTCGGTGTCTATAAAAATATTTAAAGTTTACAAAACTATTTTTATATTTATTAAAAATTTTATATAATCAATTTGAGAGCTAAAACCCTTTAAAAAATAAATGAGGGTGCCCGGGTTCGAACCCGGGACCTCGTGAATGTGGGGCAAAGTCTAAACCAGTGAACCAAGGCTTACAGCCGCGGTTATACTTGGTTTTTAAATCTTTTAAATACACACAACAAACAATCCCCAATTCCTAAAAACCCTAGAATGAAATTGGATCAAATTGAACATCAAATCGATTCGGTTTATGATTATATTCATGGGGCTTTTGTTCTCCATGTTAAAACGAGTTTAGGTATGTGTTTAATTACCCGTATGATGATGGATTGGAGATGAACAAGGCGAAGAACAGACCGCGACCACTTGATGCTCGATCGATGCCCAAACAATGATGATAATCAAATCCGTTGTACAGAAAGCTTCTAAGGGTCTCGGTGATCAAAAGCCCTATGTTAATTTTGGTTTTTGATGTCCGGGTGATGGTGTTCGAATGGGTTGTAGGTCGCGAGTAAAGGTGGAATCAAATGTGATGTTTGTGTGTGTTTCAGACCAAATTGTATTCGATGGAAGATTAGAAACGGTTAAACGATCGTGAATGTGCAATTAATTTGATTATTATAGAGTGTTAATGCTCGAACGGCTTTGAGGTTTAAAGTGTTTCGGTTATATAATCGATTAGGATCTTAACCGATGTTTTAACTCGATTAAATGATGTTACAGGTTCGAATCATGTTCTAGAATGGTTCGGGGACGGTTTTGGATTAAGAAACGACGAAATTTGATGGTTTTGGGGGTGGCCGGAGGGCTGCCGGCGGTGGCCGGAGGTGGTCACCGGATTTACGTGTGGCGAAAGGATAGAAGTTTTGGGATTTTGAAATTTTACACCACTAGCCCCTGCAGTTTCAATTTTGTTATTTTATGTAAAAATAATTTCATTTAAGGTTTCTAAAATGACAAACAACCCCCTGGATATTGTTTAACTTAAGTTTTGATCATTTATAAGTTTAATTTTTTTAATTTATTATTTGTTAATATTACTTTATTATTATCACTATTATTATTATTATTATTATTATTATTATTATTATTATTATTATTTAACATTTTAAGCTTGATTTAATGGAACCATTAATTAAATAATTAAAGGCATTAACACAAAAATCACCAATGAGTTTCATAAATGACAACAATGGTCCTTACAAGATTTTAACAAGGTTAACCTTTATTTAACGAAAATACGAGATGTTATAGGTTGAGCAGGAAATAATAGGTCATGTATAACAACACTATACGGAATGTAGCTTTACTTCTATCAAATCTAACTATCGCCCTCTTAATTATAGATTATATCAGGTTGCTAGAACGAATTGAAGGCAAGGATACAAGGTCCGACAGACCTTACATTAATCTATTAAATTACCTCTTGAACTAAATTTATCTCCTTTGATGATATACATTAATACATATGAACTAGGTGCCGCGCAAGAATTACTTATAGACATTATGCTCTTATTGTTCCTTCTTTAATCATCACTGTAACTGCTCTTAAAACTGTATTGACTGCTACCAGTAGACCTATCCTTGAATCTTTAAACTAAAACGAAAGTTTGTCAGTTCACATTTATGCGTATAACAAAAAACCACTGTGTACTTTCATGAGCAGCAATGTTATTCTTTTATAGGTAAGTTTGATTGCATATAATAATTGGATATATGATCTTGCAGTATTTCCATTACTCTTTTTAAGTTTACCATGCAAAAAAATTTATGATATTTATTTTTTTTTCTAATCATTAAAACCATCATCAATGTATCTACAAAAACTATTGCTGTTGTTTTATTATGGAATTATAAACATTCTGTTATAAGCATTAATGATAAACTCTATTTAATGATATTTATTTTTTTAACTGATCTTTAAACTATCATTGTTTTTTTTATTATGGACTAATAAACATTCTGATATAGGCATTGGTGAAATATGATTAAAGAAAATTATGCAAGCTTGCTACTTTTGTATCTATAACAAAAACCAAATCTTTTGTGAATAGGCAATATGTATATAACGATTAAAATTATGTAGCTTTTTTGTGTCCGTAACACGCTTCAAATTCAAATGAAATAGAAACTGCGCAAAGCGCGGTAGAACGTTCCTAGTTAATATAAAACATGAATTGTTATTGTGTTTTTAAGTGTGGCAAAAGAAATAAGTTATAAAAATATAGGCATGAGTTTTTTTTCAATAAGATAACGATCGTGCATACTTTTAAACATTCCTTCTAGTTCTCACACCGAAAAACCAAAAGTAAAATCAAACTTTAGTATCAAGAACCTTCTAATTAATTGAAAACTTATACATACTTCCTCCACTTTGGGACTTGGCCGGGAGGAAGAAAAACTTCAATAATTAAATATTTTAAAAGTATTAATTTGCTTTTTATCCTTTTAACAATAAACTATAACTGTATAACCGTAAATCATCAATTTTCTACCTTCCCTCCAAAGTTAAGAAGATAGAAATGTATTCTTTTCTTTTGTATTATTTTTCTTATAACTTAGATCATCTCTAATGGGGAGACATTAAAATTTGTTTACATCCGTAAGCTTGTGTGGAGAAGAGAGAGAGAGGAGAGGAGTAACGTGACAGCTCACAAGAGATTGTGAGAGAGGAAAAAAGGAATGTGAAAAGAGAGGGAGTCCGTGAATATCCGTTCATGAGCCCCGTTGGCAATGGTCTTAATTAGAAGTCGATAAAGCGGCACATAATCTACAAAAATTAGCTAGGTTCATTAAAAAATTATGATTAAAACCTTTAACATACAAACAACAAAGTTGTTTGGTTGCAGCTTAACATTGTTGGTTGCAGCCTATCAAGGATGAGTACAACCAAAGTTGGAAACATACTAGCTAGCTACGTCCTTTTGACATCACCTAAGCATGAGGTTGTAAGTTGGACTACTAGACCTACAGAAATTTAATAGCGAATTAATACGAGTAACTTTAGTTAGGTCGAAACTGAATATTTAGCTCACATTTTTTTTCTTTCTATTAAACAATGGGTGGTGTTAAACTTACCTCGTTATTACTATTTTAACTTGTTATCAGTTCTTTTTTTAATTATATCAAAATAATTACTATAAATGTATCACACACCGGTAAATCAAAAACTTTTAAGGATTTATTTTTTTAACAACATTTGAAACTACAATCAATACCTGAATGAATCTTACTGAAAAGGAATGTCAATCGTCCATATTGTTTTAACGTTCCAGTCATGACTCACCCAAAAACACCATCAAAGAAAAAACTAATCACTATAAAAATCCTTTAAATCATATTTGAACCTAGGGGCTTAAAAGATCTTAAGCTCAAACCATCACTCAATGGTATTAGATCAAAATGCCAACCGCAAGATTTATTTGTTTGTTTTGTATATTTATTGTCCTTTACTTTTATTTCTTTTATGCTTTTATGTTTCTCCTTATATTTTCCAATAGTACTTTAACTTTATATAAAGTACGTTTTTTTAGAGTTTAAATGTATTTAAATTTTATTGAACATTTTTCCACTCGTCTAACAACCGTTTCCTTTAAATATGTATATCCTAACCTCGATTATAGTCCATACCGTAATACATGTCTGTTTTATAAATAAAAAATAAATAAATAAAATCTGAAAGTTTGTAAAAAGTACAATCAGTATCTCGTAATATTTTGAAGTTTTTGTCCATCTTAAACCATTCTTGACATCCATTAGCAACCAAACGATACTACTATTCATATTTCTATCCTTGGGCATAACATTATTCATATGTTACAGGCAAACAATAATGGATTATCAGTTTTAAAAACACGCAACATATTTTTGGAGCCTTGATTTAATTTAAAATGGACAAAGAATAGCCATCTAATTTGAATTAAATAAGACCCACACTTACCCCCAACAGTTGCTAGAATCGATCGTACGTACATTTGACTACACATGATAACGTTTAAAGTAGAAAAACCACATGGGCCCTAGTGCAATTTCAAAAGATTACATGATAATAGAGAAAGAGTAGTCCTCTCACGTACATTTAACTTTTGCCATATATATGTATCATGCATGGGGCGATTGTTAATTAGTAGACATAAATTCTTTTGTTGTTTTTTACACTCTTTAAAGTAGAAAATGACATGGGCATTTGTGTAATTTACAAAAGTTTACATAATAGTAAAATAAGAATATTTCTCTCAAGTTTAACATTTTTAAAAATAGGTAAAATGTACGTTAAGTTTTATAATTTTCAGGGTACCCTCTTCAAACAACAAGTCAGAATACATATTTTTTTCCTTTAAATTTATAATAATAAATTATTAATGATTTAACAAGTTTTAAGGATGCAACTAACAAAGGTAGTAAAAATTAACACATCCATTAACTTTTGCCATGTGTCACATGACAAGGACAAAGGATAATTAATAACTGCAACCTTAGCTTTAAAATTTCGTCTCACTTTATATGTTCATTTCTAGTTTTATTGTTTCATGTTTGCAGTGACAATACTTCTACTTGAATACATCTTTGAATATGATTCAAGCTCTTTTAAATGTCGTACTTCCTATTGTTTCAATCATCTTGCTCATCGTCTTAGTTCCTGTATATGCATTGTTAAATCTCTTGAGGTTTTGCGTCAAATCTGTGTATCCCGAAGAACTTGCAGGAAAAGTTGTACTCATTACCGGTGCTTCAACTGGTATTGGCGAGGTAACATCTGTTTTTAAACTTCAGAATGAACTCGTTATAACTATATATATATATTGGAGACTATATATGCACGTGTGGGATTGATATCATTCTCTATAATTGATTATTTTTTAAGCAATTGGCGATTGAGTTCGCCAAAGAAGGAGCATGTCTAGCGTTAGTTGCAAGACGAGAGGAACAACTGCATCACGTAGCACAATATGCGAGCGCAAACGGATCACCAAATGTGGTTTTTATACCGGCGGATGTTTCTAAGCATGAGGAATGTAACAAATTTGTTGATATAACCATCAAACATTTCGGTAGATGTAAGTACACCATCTTGATACATATAAATTGGGTTACTTGCAATTAGAAATTAACATCCAACTTCATCCTTAGATAATAAGTATCCTTATATATAGTCTAACCATTCATTGTTTGACACATGCATATCTAAAGATATGTTTATTAGACACATATATCATTTTTTTACTATGAGCTATCAAATAAGGTGTGTAGAAACTTGTTTAATAAAATATTTAACTAGCTAGAATTATTTAAATTTCATAATTTATTGTATCACATAAAAAGCTTTTAACAATTAAATCCGCAGATATTGTAGTTTAAATACAATATTGTTTTAAATAAAATAAAATGTATGTAGAATGTAGAGAGAAAAAGGTTTTGAACAATACTATGTATTGAATTTTTTTAAGAAGATAAAATAATTTAAATTATTAAAAAAACAATCATAACTAATATGTTAAATTAAATATTTGGAAAAAAAATAAATTAATTATTTTTAATTGGTGAGTTCGCTTCTCGTGCTCACCTTGCGTTTTATAAGATCTTTAGTGCATGTTGCGAACTACCTAGTTCTACAAGCACTTTCATAAACCACCTAGAAGAGTACAAATTGTTTCTCTAAACCTCTTAGGCTCCAAGCTAGAACCATAGATAATTTGTCAAGTAGTCGTAGTGGTTGGTGGATTGAGGTCGTGCATGGTGGACCGTGGTGGATTGAGGTGATGCGCGATGAATTATGGTGTTTAGACACCGTAGATCGGTGGTTGTGGTGCTTAGTTTTGATATCAACAATAGTGGCACGAGATGTGATTGGGCTTGTCGAGGGTTTGAAGGGAATATGATGTTTAATGTTGTAGAGATGGGATGATGTGTTAAAATATTTTAGTCCAATTACATGACGATGTGACCATTGTAATTGTAACATTTATCAAACTAGTCAGAAAGTGTAGAGTTCGTGTTAATTTTAATTTATTATGATTTCTGATATTAGACTCCTAAGTAATTGTGGTTTCATGGGGGCGGCAGCGCCTGGCAGGATTCTAGGGGCTTTGTTCTTGGTTGGGGTCAAGCTTTCCTCAGAATTTATTTTCGTTTTTGCTTTTATTTTTGTTTTTTTTTATTTTCATGTGTGAAGTTCGGAAGTGAAAAATGGTGTTAAATTTGACACTATTTTGAATTTGAATGATAATTGCCATTAGACAATTTTTTGGTCCCTTGCAAATAAAAACTAATCAGATTTTGTCTGGTTCTTCTGGTTCGAAAATCACACATATAAAATCATATTTGTTATTGACCTCGTTCTGATTTTTATCTAATTGATGTATTCGGATGAACTATCATGATTTTGATCTAAAAGTGTCTTATACGACTCCTAAATTATCCGTGTTACTAAGTTCAAATCCCCTGCATGAGGGATGATGTGAATGATAAGGGTGACTTATTTATATAATACTAATTACCAATTTAGTTGTGCATTAAAGTTTGTACTTTATGATTTGTAGATCATATCTTATTTTGTTTTTTCTTTATTTTCTTTTAATTTTAACCCTATAGTTAAACCTTTACATTTAATACTAACATCTTTTTTTCATTTCAACTTTATTTTCATTTACTTTTATTCTTTTATAAATTTTCATTTTACGTCTCGGTCTAAACTTTTCGAGTTGACATACTGCAACATGCGTTTATAGTTCAACATTTTTACATCTATTTTGTGTTTAATGGCCACTTTGTGTTTTACTTTTCGTTCTAATTTATACACATTAACATGCTGTAACGCATATGCATGGTTCAACGTTTTTACATCTATTTTTCATTCAATTTTATTTCTTTGTTTTATAAGTTTTTTTGATGTTGGCGGTCGCTAGCACTGGTGTAGTGTGACATTGATGCTACTTAGAACGATTTTACCCCCCCTCCCCCCCGCTTCCGTAACACGTGGGGCTTGAATACTAGTTAATTAGTTAATTCTAACTACCAAAAGAAATCGTATTTTAGTTCATTCTTATTAATTATCTCATCAAAAAATTCATTGTATATGACTAGAATATTGTTTATATTTTTGATCTTTTTGATTCATGAGGTTGATGGCACTTATATTTTTGGACAAACTTAAATCGCTTAATATATTATATTCGCTTTGTAAAATAAAAATTGTTGTAACAGTGGATTACCTCGTAAACAATGCTGCAATCTCAACATTTGGTTTATTTGAAGACCAAACTTGTGTCCCCGATCACACTTCGGTCATGGTACTTATCTTCTTTTTAATCTTTTGTATTTTATTTTACAGATTCCATTTATTTTTATGAATCTAAATAATTACTGTACTTGAATTTACGAAATAAAGTGCACTAAGAGTGGTTGTAGAATATATATTATTTTTAACAAATTTGTACGACATCTTAATATAGTTCTTACCATCGCTTATCAGTTAGAATAATTTATTTGTGCCATTGATTATTTAGTGGCGTGTAATATATTAACATTCAAAACTAAATGTTTTAATGGTATTTCAGGATGTAAACTTTTGGGGATCAGTATACACCACACATGTTGCACTTCCACATTTAAGGAAGAACAAAGGGAAAATAATCACGATATGTTCTTGTGGGGGTTGGTTTGCCACCCCAAGAGTAAGCGTCTATAATGTAAGTACAAACATCAAGTATTTTATGTGCTTAAGAATATAAAAAAAAATTTATTGAATTAAAAACATCTTCAATGTGACCATCAAAATATGAGATGGCAATAGGTAGTAAATTCATTCTTCTTATCTAAATGTGATCAATAGTTAACTATTAGAACATGTTGTCACAGGCAAGTAAAGAAGCACTGCTAAGTTTCTTTGAAACTTTGAGGATCGAGGTCGGTTCAGACATTGACATAATAGTTGTAACTCCAGGATTGGTCGATACAAGATTAGCGAACGAGGAACTGTTAAAGGAGGTACGTACTTCATTGATGCATTCATCCCTCGCTTTTTTTTTTTCGTTTCATCTGATTTCATCAATTTATACGACTAGGCAAATGCGCTATGGGTGCCAAAGATATCGGCTAAAACATGTGCAAGGGAGATTGTAAATAGCATAAAACGTGGAGATAAGTATTTGACAATACCTTTATGGATGAAGACAATATTACTATGGAAGACATTATGTCCTGAAATTGTCAACTCAATTGCAAACTTTATCTTCATATCTTGGCCAAAGCTTTCATCAAAAAAAATCACAATCCCACAACTTGAATATTCTTCGACGAATGGATGAAGACAATATTACTATAAGTGATTCCATCATGGGTTTTTAAACTATGAGTGCATAAATCTAGTTATATGGTCCATTATAAAAGCTTGAGCATGTAATCTCTGTGTAAAAGTTGAAGTTGTTGGTGTTTAAATCCAATTCTATTGCACCTGTATTATTTAAGATTAAGTCAGTTGTTTAAAGAGAATTAACGAGTTAGTATTTTTTTTCACCCCTATCCAAGTGGTATAAGAAAATGGTGGCAAAAGTAGATATTGAAATTGATTTAATAGCAAAAGTGATCATAAACTATATTTAAAAAGTTAAAGAAATCGGTTGCAAAAGCATTCGTAAATTATATATATTTCCCTATTATGAAAGACAGAGTGTGATGAACAGTAACATTCACAGATCACAACCGTTCATTTCCGTATCTACGGTGTTTATCCATGTGTACACTTGGTGAAGCATTGTGTACAAGCACATGATGCTCATTCAGATTATAAAGAGGGTTTTCACCTCATTTCTTCCTTGGACCGCCTCCCCTCTTCCTCTTTCGATCGCCGCTCTCAGCCGCTGCCGGTCGCCGCTCTCTGCCGCCTCACGCCCTTCTTCCACCGTTGCGTCTAATCTCTTCGGTTATACCGGTTTGTCCGGCATGGTGGTGGGGGTGGTGGATGAGACGGGCGTTTCTTGGGTGTGGCGGTGTGAGGGGGAGGTTGGACATCCCGCGGGCCTCTATTTCGACCCTTGATTCGTGCTTTCCCCGGTCGTTTGGAGGCTCCTATTGTGCCTCTGATCTTGGTCTCCACGCTTCCCTTCTTGCCGGTGACAACGTTGGTGGTTGCATGTCGGCTCCAACCGGGTGTCAGCTTTCATATAGTTCTGTTTTGGTTTGATATTGGGGTTTTCAAGTCTGATTGGACTTGGTGTTTGGATGGTCATTGTCAATGATGTTTTGGTATTTTCTGTGGGATATTGGGGTTTTCAGGTGTGTTTCGTGTTGGTGTTTGGGAGTATGGTTGTCGCTGATGTTTTGGTGTTTTTTGGTGAGATATGGGGGTTTTTCAGACCTTAGTAGAGTTGTTGTTTGGATAGTGGCTGTTGATGATGTTATGATATTTACCTCATTATCTGCGACTTTGTTACTCATATTGTCGATGATGTGGAGCTTTAGCTCCTCTGAGATGTTGGTATACACGCGTTATATGAAATTATCCCATCTATTAATAAGGCAACTAGATGAACAGTTGTTATACCGGTGAACAATGCGTAAAAGTTGTTTGTCCACGGACACTTTCTGAAACATTGTGTACAAGTGATGACCCGTTCTTGTAATGATTCCATCTGCTGAAACTTTGCTATTGTTTGTTGCTTATGTCGATGATGATGAATGTGTATTCATCTGAGACTTTTATGATGTTGGGTTTTACCTCTTCTGCGACTGTTGGTTTGCAGGTTATAGTCAGGTCATACTTTGTTTGTTATTGGTGATCTGTTCCTGATGGGTTAGATTGTGGTTTGTTGGTGCCGATAATGATGGATGTTTGTCCGTCTGAGGCCTTTTTCTTTATTTGTTTCGTGGCTGTGATGATACATCATAACCAACGTCGGTTTTCCTGGCTTGGCAACCGTTTACGGTGTGCAGCCGCAACCGTACATGGTTCTGAGATGCGCTATACTGATATGTTGTGATTGTGACGACACAAACATTATTTTAACAACTGTTTAAGGCTCAGACTCCGTCCCTATGACGCGCACCGCGCGTCGGGGATCAAGCTCTAGTTATTATTAAAACGCATGCCGATGAATAGTGGTTTTATAATTTTCTGATATTATCAACCGATTTATTGGTGTAGTTGTTTGTTCTCTTTGCAACAATGGTGATGTCATAGGTTCAAATATCGCGCCGCCTCCTATTGTGTGTGTGTAAAACCATTAGAATAGAATTGGTATGTTGATTAGAAAAATTAATGACAAAATATTAACATATCATCCCCTAATTCTTCTAACTATCTTTGATTTAGAAAGAATACCGATAATCATAAAATTCAGACACTAACACATATTTGTGATAGGAAGAAAATGATTTTTTATAAATTTCAAAATCAATCATCTTTCCATATTTACAAAAATATAAAAGGCATGACAGAATTTGAATGGGACTCAAATATAAATGGGCTAAAAACTGGGCTATAATAAAGTCCAACAAAAACTAAAAATAACATAAAAAGTAAAAAAAAAATTCCTATAAATATTTTTATTTCTTTAAATATAAATAAATTTATTAAAGTCTGACTATATTTTCTAATTTATCAATTAATTAATTTATTAAAACAAAGTTGTTTAAATTACTAAAATTTGATTTAATTCTTATATTTTTAAATGAATCAACTTAAATTCCTATAAATATTGTAATCAAGGTTTTCGAAACCGGGCCGGACCGGCCGGTCCGACCGGTTCGACCGGGAACCGGTGATGCCGCCGGTTCGGTTCGGTGGTTTTGGGCCGTTTTCGGTTGAACCGGCCGGTTCGTGCGGTCGACCGGCCCGACCGGAACCGGCGAACCGGGTTGAACCGGTTTTTTGAAATTTTTTTTTATTTTAATAGAAAAATATTATTGGATATGGATTAAGGAACACCGGTTCGTTAATTTGGACTATGTTTACTTGAATGGTATCTATTTTGGATGTTGTTTTGGATTAAGAAACACCGGTTCGTTAATATTATTGGCGAACCACTATTTGATTTATGGTTGTTTAAACTTTGAATGTTGTATTTTATTTTGGTTTATGGTTATTTAAACTTGAGTTGTTGTATTTTGCTAAATTGGACTATGTTTACTTGAATGGTATGTGTTTGTAGTTTTGTAAATATTTGGAATTTTTTTATATTTTTTTAAATATTTATGACGTCAGCCGGTTCGTAATCCGGTCCGACCGGTCCGACCAGTGAACCTCTAGGCCGTCCGGTTCGCTTTCCGGTCCGGTTTTGAAAACATTGATTTTAATCAACATGTGTGTATAAATTAAAATTAAGATAGTTAAAGCTGTAAAAGATAATTTTACCCCGTTAAACTCTTAAAAATTAATATAAAAACACAATCTTGTAATCTCAAATTTATTATTATATGGGGTGTGTGTATGGTTCTATGCATAACACTACATTACAAGAACACACATAGCAAACCGAATTTAAAATTAAACCATGCAAACTGATTACTAATGTAAGATGTGCTATGATGTAGATGATTGGCTAATCAGGTGCCGATCGTAACCTAAAACATAAGCAAGATTGGTTATGATGACTTGCGATTCAAGAACAAGAAGACAAAGATTTGATTGCATTTGTATTTGGAGATTCGGTTATACTTGAAAGAAAAGTTGAAAGTACTTGAAATTGTTTGTCTATGGATATAATACAACATACTTCTAAGGGAAGAATGAAGATGATGAAGGCGGTCGCTGCTCGAAAAATAATATTCATAGGCAAGTGATTGTGATGATGGTGAATTCTCGTTGATTAAGAAGACAATGGACTAGTGATGCTTACTGATTTATGCCCTAATCACAACCTACAAACTCACTAGTAATAAGAATGATGATGCGATGACAAAAATGATCAGTTAAGCATGTAGAATTGCAATTCAAAACAGAAGAAGAACTTGATGACAACTACTGTACATAATTGTTGAGGATGATTATGTCCAATGTCAAATTTTTTATGCTCTAGGATTGGACTTTATATAGGGATTTGTAGATCTCACGAATATCTTGATTTTTTAATTCGAAATACTAAGGATGGACTTTATATAGGGATTTGTAGATCTCACGAATATCTTGATTTTTTAATTCGAAATACTAAGGAGATAAATGTAGGATTTAGTTAAAAAAATTACTAATATCATAATCATGTATAAAACTACTAAAACATCTTTTTGTAATGCAAAAGAAAAATATCTTTTTATATATAACAACATTCCATGATTATGAGATTTCACATAAAAGAAAACTAATTGATCAAATCTTTTACTATTTCATAAAATAAGTAGTATCTCTCTCTTTATTTATCTCTCTCTCTTTTCCTCTCTCAAACATAATTTGTGTTTTTTTATTAATGTTCTTATACTTTTCTCATGAGTTAAATGAGTTTTTTGTAGTTTTATGGAAATTAACATTTGAGTCCAAAACTTTAAATTTTACCATTTACATCCAAATATTTTATAAAAATTATCATTTGAAATCATTTAACTATTTATAATTAACAATGTTAATTTTTCATTAAGTTTCCTACATTAAGGGCATTTCTAACAAAATAATTAACAAATTAAAAATCAACTCTACGTGAGAGGTTTTATGCGTTCAGTCTCGATTGGTAATCACCATGGCGATTTGAATCCGCATATTAGATCAAATTAAATATAACTAGTTGAATTCGACCTCGCGCGTTGCGCGAATATTCTAAAGTCAATAATCTCCAGTACTACCCTAGTTCCAACCCTTGGCTCAGATCCGGCTTCTCATTGTGGCTGCAAACCAAACGTGTTTGCCACGCCAGAACAACGATTTTTTATCTCGAATTCATCACAGCCATTTTATTATATATATCCCCAAACCAAAAAAATGAGGCTAAACCACGAAACCAACAACTTATTACATCTAAATGGATGACGTAATACTGCTTTGGCTCAGACCCACGCACAGTCTCAGGCTGCAAAGCATCTACACATGATTGCCACGCCAGGACAATAACATGTTTTTGTTTGGATCATCATTGCCAACGAAGCTCTAGACATTAACAATAATGCGCAATCCCACAAATTGAAAGACGAAATAGCACAGCGACTAAAAAACATTGGCGCAAACCTGTTCGCCGCCTCTAGCTGCAAAACATTTGCTGATGGTTGCCACGCTAGGACAGCAACATGGTTGTGGTTGGATCATCACAGCCAACAAACAACCCAAAATAAAGCAACAATGTGTGATCCAGCGAATCGAAGCCACTAATATCAGGCTGATTCGTGAACACATGGAATACCTAAATCAACATCAAACATTAAAGATCTGTAAGAATCAAAAAACAAACACCGTACATGAAGAACCAGAACATTGTCACCTAGTACTGTACATGTAGGGCATACCGAGAGTCGACGACACCTGCCAACCAACCATCGTTGGTAGGGTTTGAGAAAACGGAGCAGGGATGGTCGTAGGCAACTCCGGCTGCAATGGCGGTATCGGGCGCACCCACACCATCGCTGACCAACCATCACCGCCTAGGGTTTGGAAAACAAAGCACAACTGACCGTACGCATCTCCGGCAGCAATGGAGGCGATGTGTAGCTCAAAAGTACAGTAATGGCGGTGGCGAGTAGCGTAGGGTTTGGAAAGTAAAGCATGGATGACCCAAACCACCGTCGGTTGACCATCGCCCCCCATCAAAACGGTAACCACCACCGGAACCCTAGAACCATAGTCGAAGGGAGGCCAACGGCCTGGTTGTCTGTACCTAGGCGAAGAACCGCGAGCAACCGCGTGAACCGCCTGCATGGTGGCGACCACCCACCATCTATTCTCCATCTCCATCGTCACATAATCAAGAACCCCGTCGCTCCTTCCGTGGTTGCGACAATAAAAGATGAGGACGGTGCAGGCAACGGCGGTGGACGGGTTAGAGGGCTCATCCGGTGGTTACGACGATGAAAGATGGGGACGATGCAGGTGCCGGCGGTGGACGGGGAAGAGGGGTCGGGGAAGAGGGCTCGGGGAAGAGGGAAAGAACCCTCGATGGCAGTAGTGTGAAGGTGGCTGGAAATACCAAAATTGCCCCTTGGTACTATTCATCATGTCAAATTATTATCCTAAGTAAAATCGAGTGAAATTAAGTATAATTTGCTAAATAATTATGCAGCAGAATGATTGTTTTTGGTAATAAAAATAAAAAATATGATTACTATTATACAAATTGATAGTATAAATTATTATCACATAGCAAATCATAGTTTTAATTGTTAAAATATAATTTGTCAATTCTATAAAGTAAGCAATATTGACTTAGAAAATATTTATATTTTTGTCCTTAATTAGGTATGTTTTACATGGTAGTAAAATTAAAATACACATTTATAGGAAAAAAAGCAATTTTATTAAAAATTATTAAATCACCATTAAATAAAGATTATGTTTGTAATTTTGTTGCCACATAAACAAATATTTTTTCCAATCTCAATTATTATTTATAGAAATGAAGTGATTGAGAGAGAGGAAGAGGGAAAGATATCCACACTCCCCCCAATTTCATCTCTCCACAAACACACACACACTCATAAATCCTTCACCTCTGTCTGTTCATAAGTTCATTTCATCATCATCTTCTTCTTCTTCATCTACTCCACTCAAATCTTTAATCTCACCCAGCCCAATTCCAATCTCCCACATGAAATCATGATCCATTAGCACTCTAATCTAATAACCCACCAATCTTCAATCCATAGAAGATGGGTTGCTTTCCATCATTCAACGACGCCATTGTCGCCCTGTTGTTGTTCTTATCCCTCCCATTCATGACCTCCGGGATCCGCTACTTTCCGGCCAACGTGCAGATGGATATCCATTCAACATCCGCCTCCCCGACCTCCGCCTCCCCGACCTCCGCCTCCCCGACCTCCGCCTCCCCGACCTCCGCCTCCAACAACACAACCACCACCGTCGACCTCCGCCTCCACCAACAAATCCACCACCCCCAATTTGGGTTTTAGGGTCGGTTTGCAATCCAGCACCGCAATAACGTTCGGATTCACCATAAAAAACGGAAAACTCGGTGGAACGTTCGTACGGAACACCGTACTCTTGTTCCTCTCAATCCTCTTCCTGAAGAACGTTTCGGAGCCTTGAAACCATGCGTAATCGAGCCGGTCGGCTAACGTTCCTAACAACGGTAATCCGTAGCTGCCGGGGATTGTACGGACCGGCAGCGACGGCGGTGGCGATGTGACGGAGGTTTTCACCGGCGGTGGTGAGGAGTATGAGTAGGTTTTGAAGTTGATGTTCATCTTTGTGGAGATCTGATTAGATCTGAGTGATTTTGGGTGCTTGATGTTGTGTAATGGAGTAGAGAAAACAGTAGTAGTAATAGGTACTGTTTTACTGTTCATCCGCCTTTACTATTCATCATTTGCAAATTTCATATTAGATAATGATAATCACCTAAAAGAGATTCATTTCTAACTTTATAAAATACGCGGCATAAAAAATATAAATAAACAAACAAGTTATATGACACAAACCATTTGAATCATAATCATAATAAACAAATCAACATAAAAGGATAAGGGTGGAGTGGGCAATCTCAACACACACATCACACTACACCGTAAACCCATCAATTAAATTTTGTCATAACACATTACATTACACACTCAAGTTGATTGATAGCGGTGTTGCCACGCCATACCTGTAACAACCGGTCAAAATCCAGGTAAATGTCTTTATCTATATATTAAATAAATATAATTTTTGCGTCAAACGTGCCTAATTTAATAATCACTCTCCAAATTATTAAACCCTAATTTAAATTTAGGTTCAAATTACTACATTTAGTATTTTATTAGATACTTTAAAAAAATTATTATTATTTTTAATTAATAAATAAATAAAATAATAATAAAAAACATTAGTGGGTTTGTAATGATTGGAAGATATATTATTGTCAGCCAAGATCTCTCTTGGTAAACTACACATGCAAAAAGAACAATAATAAAAATAAAAATCACTCTTAAAAACCCACTAACTCACATTAAACACACACACATATCTACTCTCACCTCTCCACCTCCCTCTCTTCTCCCATCCATCGGCCACCCCCTCACCGCCGGACCACCCATCGCCACCACTGCCAAGGGACGGCAGTGGCATCACCGCCACCATCGACCGCCGGATCCACCTCCCTCCTCTCTTTCTCTCTTTCCCTCTCGGTTAACAACCATCACCGCCCTCCCCCCCCCCTTCTCGGTTGCAAGGAAACACCACCACAACCATCACTGCAACCACCATCAAGCCACACCACCATCACCTACAAGGAGCCATCAACTCGTGTACTACTTCAAAAATGAGAAAGACGGGCAGCCACACAAAGGGGGACGGGTTCTTGATATTCAGGTGCTAGGAAACCGAGTGTTAACGTTGGAACATCAACATCTAAGTGTAAGGTTACTAAGGTATACTTACTATGATTCTAACACAACTTTTTCCTTACATGCATGGATGATTAAAGCATAAGTTCATAGAAAACCCTCACTCATTTGAATAATAACTTGGTAAACAAGTATATGAATGTCTCTATGTAGTTAGAATAAACTAAAAATCTGATTTGGGCATATAAACAAATAAATACGATAAGAATTAGTATCTAATGATAAAGTATGATGTTGGGAATTGTGAAAATGTATAAGTATGGAGAATTAATATTTTAGAATGATGTAGTTGAGATGGTGGGATGAGGACACTTATAAAACAAGAAGAACATTTATTTTAGAAGAACAAAGTACAAAAGGTAAAAGGAATACGACGACGTTGAAGAATAATGGTAGAAACAAGACATAAATTAAAATGCAGACAGTGAAAACATAACTGAAAAACGTAATGCAAAACATAAATAAACCTTTTATTCGTAAAAATATACATTCAACACACTAACTAGTTCTTAAAAACCCTAGTTGATGAGAATTAGACTTGTATTTGTGATCAATTTAAACATTGTTTAATGATAAAAAATCATTTGTATTCAGGATCATAATAACAGTACGGGACTTTCTGATATAGGTCATAGTCGATTATTGGAAGGTGAGTATTTCGGCCCCATTTTCAAGTATTGTGTTTATCTAAAGTAATTTTTGGGGGAAAAGCATGATTTAAAGACATGAATTATTTTATATATGATGATTGATTGAGAAAATGAATATATTAATTTGATGGTATAAGTTGGGTCAGTTATATGCGTACATATTACTGAGCCCCTAAATCTCCCCATAATCATTAACCTCGGGGAGGCCATAGACTTATATGGGTAGATCTATCGGGTTAGAAGGGCCCGCTCTCACGACCAGTAGCTCTGGTCAGGTACTGTGAGGGAATATATATTTTTGGACTGTTGTGGGGCAACGACGTGTTTCTTGGTTTGATTATGGACTTATAACCGAAGTTATCATATGACCTAGCTAGTCTATGATACTTATATTATTTTCTCTATCATTGTAATGATTTTGAAAAATAAATCGTTTTTTTCTTTTAAATTTTAAAAACCCGAATGCTCACCAACTTTTTGTTGACTTAGTTTTCACATGCTTTTCAGGTCTGTAAGAAATCTTATTTGGGATTGATGCGTAGGGATTTCGGGTGGGTCAAACGGTGTTGGGTGATGATGACGGAACGTGGGACCTAAATATCTAAGTGTGGATCTTTTCGTAGGAAAGATTTTTAAATGAAAACTTGTCTTAACTTTTGTACATATTATGAATAAGTTTCAAGATTTCGTAATGACAATCATGTTTCTTATAAAAACCGTTTGACTATAGTCGTTGGTAAAATTCCAACTTCAGTTACCGCCCTTCCACGTGTTTAACTGTGGTATAAATCGGTTTTGGGGTGTGACAGAAGTTGGTATCAGAGCCAATGGTTATAGGGAAACTAAAAAATTTCTTAGAAAGAAAAACTAGACTATAACCGGAAATAATAATAATAATAATAATAATAATAATAATGATGATAATAATAATAATAATAGTAATAATAATAATAATAAAATGGGGTCCAGAAACAATCCTGTCATTTCCAAGAATATTACCCTAATAGTGAATGCTGCTAAGAATTTCGTAAGATTGCCTGATTTAAGACTTTAGCACTATGTGTAAATTAATAGCGCATATATATACATAATTTTGTGTAGATGGCCGGTCAGATCAATGGAGATGACATCTTTGACATCAGTAGTGGCACTAAGGGTTCTCCTCAACAGAGACCATCTATGACCTGGTACCAGCGCATCCGACCACATTTTGCCACCGGAATGCAACCAAGTATGGAGAACTCGGGAAATGGATGGATATCTGAGGATAATGATGAAGGCCCTACCCGAGTCGAAGTTACTTTGGAGCCAACCCTGGGGGCTCAAACTGGTACTGAGCCCAGGAGATTGACTAGAGCCATTCCGGCTACGGAGAACTCTGATGATGACCATGTGGCACGAGTAGATACATCTTTGACAGTCACTACTCCTACGGCACCCATTCCACCTATGCAACAACCACCGAAGATTCGGTTGGTATATGAGAGGAGGAAGAAAAGAAAGGCGAAAGAAGTCGTGCAAGATATTAGTGATACACATGAGACACCTGAGCCTAAAAGGAATCAAGCTAATACAGAGAGGTGGGATTGGATTAGGAGCACCATGAAGAGGTGGGCATCCTTGGATGGAGTCCCTTCCACCTTCGAGGTGGGGGAATCTTCCACTACCCCTCATGGTACGTATATTACTGGTGAATCTATAGAACAGATGATGATGATCTTAACTACCCACTACCTTCATTATGAGGAAGAGTTGTCCTTCATGAAATAAAAACTGAAAGTGCAAGAGGAAGTCGATCAAGCCTTGGATGGGAAACTGATGGCCGCTGAAGAAGAATTGATGTTGGGGGATAATGCACTTCACCAAGTGCATTTTTGAGTATCTGATTTGGAAGCCAGTCTTTTGGAGACTAGGAATAGGCTAACTGTAGCTGAGCAAAGGGTGGAGGTGGTAGAGGCAGCAGCGGTCATGACACAATAACAAATAGTAATGATGGAGGAGAGAGTTGAGGCTACTATGAAAGTAGCCACGTTTTGTCTGATGATGGCTGCATACCTGATGCACACTGGCAGTGTAGCTCCATTTTAGTGATTATGATGTTTGTTAAAACTGAATGTTTAGTTATTTTGAACTATATTTTGCTACGAAAACTTGATCGTGTGGATGGTTATGTTTAATGTATGAAATTATGTTTCCTTTAAAATTCGATGATTATGGTTATGGTTAATTATTATGATTATGATGCTTGAAATATATATATTTATATTGTAAAAGAAATCTTGTGGGTGCTTTCGGTTATTAGAAATTCTATCGATACGTTAAAGTCATGTCATCTTTAAGACCTTTATCTGTTTTGCATGACAGTAATAAGATATGCCACCTAGAACACGGACTACATTGTCAGGCGGGAACGCCAACCTGCCCACGATCGTAGAAGAATTAGCTCAACTAATAGC
Organism: Flaveria linearis; assembly: GCA_024085815.1. Lineage (NCBI taxonomy): Eukaryota > Viridiplantae > Streptophyta > Magnoliopsida > Asterales > Asteraceae > Flaveria > Flaveria linearis. The sequence continues at coordinate 71,088,124 of CM044011.1, forward strand.
GCAACATGTCAAAACAGCTCTAGAGCAACATGATGCCAATGTATCCACAGGCTTGGGCAGAATACGTGGAGGAGCAAATAATAATAACCATGGAAATGGAATAGGGAATGGATCAAATATTGGATCTGGTAGTGGTATTAGTATAGGGGCAATAATGGTTTCGGATCAAGTGGACACCCTGGAAATTCAACTAATGGTCAGATGTTGGGATGTTCATATAAGACGTTCCAAGGGTGTAATCCAAGAACTTTCACCGACGCAGAAGGGCCATTGGACATTGTTCGATGGATTGAAAGAATGGAGACCGTTATAGCTATAAGTAATTGTTTGGACAATCAAAAGGTGAAGTATGCAACCTGATCCTTCCAAGATGCGGCGCTATCCTGGTGGAATTCTCAACGACAAATATTGGGGGACGCAAACGCTCATGAACTCTCCTGGGAACAGCTAAAAGAGTTGTTGCTTCGTGAGTACTGTCCACGAAACGAGCTACAGAAAATTGAGACGAAATTCTGGAACCTCACAATGGAGGGTGCTGACATACGAGCATATACATCTAGGTTCAATGATCTTGCCAGATTAGTACCTCGAATGGTAATACCAGAGTATGTCCGGATTGAAAGATATATATGGGGATTATCGCATCAAATTCGAAGCAGTGTTACGGCATCCAACCCTACTACCATTCAAAGTGCTATAACCATTGCGCACACTTTAACCGACGATGCAGTGCGTAGCGGAGCGTTGGGTAGAAAAGGGGAAGCCAGAGTAAAGGTGGGGGAGATCGAGAAAAAGGTTGTGGAAATTGAAAGGAGGACATATGACGGAAAGAGAAAATGGAATGGAGGTTCCAATGATTGGAGAAACAATAAAAGAACTTTAAACCAGGACCTGGGAAGGTGTATGCAACCACTTCAAGTGACTTCAGGGAGAATCGAGGATCGCCAGGAAGATGTAATAAGTGTGGGAATTCGCATAACGGTGAATGTTGAATCTGTTCGCGTTGCAAGAAATTTGGTCACCTAAGTCAAAATTGCAGGACCAAACCATTTGAGAGGGCACAAAAGAACGGTCCAGTTTGTTTTGAATGTGGGAATACCTGACATTTCAAGAGAGATTGTCCTAAGCTAGGCGAAACCAAGGCCAGGGGGCGAGCTTTTGAGATGAATGTGAAAGAGGCACGTCAGGAACCGTCAGTTGTTAATGGTACGTTTCTCATTAATACATCCGTATTATTTGACACCGGTGCTGATTTAAGTTTTGTGTCAAAAGAATTTGAACCATTACTAGGAAAGAAGCCTTACAAGTTAGATAGGAAATATGTAATCGAATTAGCTAATGGGAAGAAAATAAAATCTGATTATGTGATCAAGAACTGTATCATTCAACTTAACAACCACCCATTTAGCATCGATTTACTACCTGTTACACTGGGAAGCTTTGATGTCGTGGTAGGAATGGATTGGCTTTCTCGAAACCAATGCTCCGGTAGTGTTCATGGACCTCCTGAACAGAGTCTGTAAACCTTACTTAGACAAGTTTGTAATAGTTTTTATCGATGATATTCTGGTATACTCAAAATCCCAAGAAGATCATGAGCATCATTTACAACTCATCTTGGAAATGCTAAGGAAAGAAAAGTTGTATGCAAAATTTTCAAAATGTGAATTCTGGCTACGGGAAGTTCACTTCCTTGGACACGTTATAAACAAGGGAGGCATTCATGTAGACCCTACAAAAATTGAAGCAATAAAGAATTGGGAAGCACCTAAGTCTCCAACGGAAGTGCGACAATTCTTAGGGTTAGCTGGATACTATCGCAGGTTTATCGAAAATTTCTCCAGGATAGCTCAGCCCTTGACACTCCTGACTCGAAAGGATCAGAGATATGAGTGGAGTAATGATCAGGAACAAGCATTTCAATTATTAAAACAAAAGCTGTGTAGTGCACCTATCTTGACGTTACCAGAGGGTACAAATGGATTTGTAGTGTATTGTGATGCTTCGCGATTAGGTCTCGGATGCGTGCTGATGCAGAAAGACAAGGTGATTGCCTATGCATCAAGACAATTAAAAGTGCATGAGAAAAATTACACCACCCACGACTTAGAACTGGGAGCTGTAATTTTCGCCTTAAAGATATGGAGGCATTACCTATACGGAACTAGATGTGTAGTATACACTGACCACAAAAGCTTGCAACATATCCTTAATAAAAAAGAGTTAAATATGCGACAACGACGATGGGTTGAATTATTGAATGATTACGACTGTGATATTCGGTATCACCCAGGAACAGCCAATGTAGTTGCAGATGCACTCAGTAGGAAAGAAAGAGAAAAACCATTACGGGTACGGGCATTGGAAATGACCATTCACTCGAACCTCACCATTCAGATTCATGAGGCTCAGACCGAGGCGTTAAAGGATAAGAACCTAGCAAAGGAAGATCTGCAAGGAATGATTAAACAACTAATTCCTAATTCTGAGAAATTGATGCATTTTACCAATCGATTGTGGGTTCCAAAATTTGGAGATTTACGCAAAGTAATTCTAGATGAAGCTCACAAATCAAGGTACTCAATTCATCCAGGATCGGATAAGATGTATCATGATATAAAGGAATACTACTGGTGGCCCAACATGAAAGGTGACGTGGCAACCTATGTGAGCAAATGCATGACTTGTTCTAAAGTCAAGGCCGAACACCAAAGGTCGTCTGGACTTCTACAACCACCAGAAATACCAAAGTGGAAGTGGGAGTGCATAGCTATGGATTTTGTGACGAAATTACCCCGGACAATAATTGGACATGATACGATTTGGGTAATAGTCGACCGATTAACCAAGTCTGCACACTTCCTACCCATGAAAGAAACATACAATATGGGCAAATTGGCCAACTTATATATCAAGGAAATTATGTCAAGACATGGAGTACCGATATCGATCATTTCAGATCGAGACAGTCGGTTTACCTCAAGATTTGGCAATCATTACATGAAGCCATAGGAACGCGGTTAGACATGAGTACGGCATATCATCCCTAAACAGATAGTCAAAGCGAGAGGACCATCCAGACATTGGAAGATCTGTTGAGAGCATGTGTGATGGACTTTGGTGGGAATTGGGACACTCACTTACCTTTGGTTGAGTTTTCATACAACAATAGCTACTACACCAGTATTAAAGCGGCTCCATTTGAGGCTTTATACAGGAGAAAATGTCGTTCTCCCCTATGTTGGGCAGACATTGGAGAGAGACAATTGACTGGACCGGAAATCATACAAGAAACAACGGACAAAATCAGTCAAATTCGAAAAAGATTAGAAGTTGCCAACAGCCGACAGAAAAGTTATGCGGACGTTTGTAGAAAACCACTAGAATTTCAAGTGGGGGACAAAGTATTTCTGAAGGTGTCCCCATGGAGAGGAATTAGGAGATTCGGTAAACAGGGAAAGCTTAACCCCCGATTCATTGGACCATTTGAGATCAAAGAACGAATTAGACAAGTTGCCTACCGACTCGAACTGCCAGGAGAGCTTAGAAGTATACATGATGTGTTCCATGTATCCAATTTAAAGAAGTGCATGTCCCACGAATCACTAATCATACCATCGGAAGAGGTTCATGTCGACGATAAGCTTTATTTTGCCGAATAACCTATAGAAAGTCTGGGCTGTAAGGTTCAGAAACTCAGAGGAAATCCGATTAAGCTAGTTAAGGTTAGATGGAACTCGAAACGAGGACCTGAATTTACCTGGGAACGACAAGACCAAATGCAGCAAAAGTACCCTCATTTGTTTAAAGTCGAAACCGGAACGTGTAAGGCGGTGTGAAAAATTCAGGACGAAATTTCTCAAACGAGGGGAGGCTGTAACAACCGGTCAAAATCCAGGTAAATGTATTTATCTATATATTAAATAAATATAATTTTTGCGTCAAACGTGCCTAATTTAATAATCACTCTCCAAATTATAAAACCCTAATTTAAATTTAGGTTCAAATTACTACATTTAGTATTTTATTAGATACTTTTAAAAAATTGTTATTATTTTTAATTAATAAATAAATAAAATAATAAAAAAAACATTAGTGGGTTTGTAATGATTGGAAGATATATTGTTGCCAGCCAAGATCTCTCTTGATAAACTACACATGCAAAAAAATAATAAAAATAAAAATCACTCTTAAAAACCCACTAACTCACATTAAACACACACACACATATCTACTCTCACCTCTCCACCTCCCTCTCTTCTCCCTTCCATCGGCCACCCCCTCACCGCCGAACCACCCATCGCCGCCACTGCCAAGGGACGGCAGTGGCATCACCGCCACCATCGACCGCCGGATCCACCTCCCTCCTCTCTTTCTCTCTTTCCCTCTTGGTTAACAACCATCATCGCCCCCCCTTCTCGGTCGCAAGGAAACACCACCACAACCATCACCGCAACCACCATCAAGCCACACCACCATCACCTACAAGGAACCATCAACTCGTGTACTACTTCAAAAATGAGAAAGACGGGCAGCCATACAAAGGGGGACGGGTTCTTGATATTCGGGTGCTAGGAAACCGAGTGTTAACGTTGGAACATCAACATCTAAGTGTAAGGTTACTAAGGTATACTTACTATGATTCTAACACAACTTTTTCCTTACATGCATGGATGATCAAAGCATAAGTTCATACAAAACCCTCACTCATTTGAATAATAACTTGGTTAACAAGTATATGAATGTCTCTATGTAGTTAGAATAAACTAAAAATATGATTTGGGCATATAAACAAATAAATACGATAAGAATTAGTATCTAATGACAAAGTATGATGTTGGGGATTGTGAAAATATATAAGTATGGAGAATTTATATTTTAGAATGATGTAGTTGAGATGGTGGGATGAGGACACTTATAAAACAAGAAGGAAATTTATTTTAGAAGAACAAAGTACAAAAGATAAAAAGATTATGACGACGTTGAAGAATAATGGCAGAAATAAGACATAAATTAAAATGCAAACAGTGAATACATAACTGAAAAACGTAATGCAAAACATAAATAATCCTTTTATTCGTAAAAATATACATTCAAGACACTAACTAGTTCTTAAAAACCCTAGTTGATGAGAATTAGACTTGTATTTGTGATCAATTTAAACATTGTTTAATGATAAAAAATCATTTGTATTCAGGATCATAATAACAGTACGGAACTTTCTGATATAGGTGATAGTCGATTATTGGAAGGTGAGTATTTCGGCCCCATTTTCAATATCTAAAGTAATTTTTGGGGGAAAAGCATGATTTAAATACATGAATTATTTTATATATGATGATTGATTGAGAAAACGAATATATTAATTTGATGGTATAAGTTGGGTCAGTTATATGCGTACATATTACTGAGCCCCTAAATCCCCCCATAATCATTAATCTCGGGGAGCCCACAGACTTATATGGGTAGATCTATCGGGTTAGAAGGGCCCGCTCTCACGACCAGTAGCTCTGGTCAGGTACTGTGATGGACTATATATGTTTGGACTGTTGTGGGGCAACGACTTGTTTCTTGGTTTGATTATGGACTTATAACCGAAGTTATCATATGACCTAGCTAGTCTATGATACTTATATTATTTTCTCTATCATTGTAATGATTTTGAAAAATAAATTGTTTTTTTCTTTTAAATTCTGAAAACCCGAATGCTCATCAACTTTTTATTGACTTAGTTTTCTCATGCTTTTCAGGTCTGTAAGAAATCTTATTTAGGAATGATGCATAGGGATTTCGGGTGGGTCAAACGGTGTTGGGTGATGATGACGGAACGTGGGACCTAAATATTTAAGTGTGGATCTTTTAGTAGGAAAAGATTTTTAAATGAAAACTTGTCTTAACTTTTGTACATATTATGAATAAGTTTCAGGATTTCGTAATGACAATCATGTTTCTTATAAAAACCGTTTGACTATAGTCGTTGGTAAAATTCCAACTTCAGTTACCGTCCTTCCACGTGTTCAACTGTGGTATAAATCGGTTTTGGGGTGTGACAATACCACACTACACCACACACACACATACACACAAACATATATAACGGTCATAACCTCACAGTGAACCTAAGAAAATAATAAACAATATAACATTAACAATTCATGAATAATAATCATAAAATATCAATTATCGTAACCATAATTAAACTTTAAACCAAATTAATATATTATTTAACAAGATATTCAAAAGTAACATGATAATAAACCAAAGTACATTACAACATAAAACAACAAAAGATTACCATGGGTCAAATCGCAACTTCAGTTACCAAGAAGAGACTGAACGCAATTAACCCTTCACATAGAGTTGATTTTCATTTTTGTAGTTTTTTCACAAAATACCCCTAATGTGAGCAACTTAAAAGAAAATTGTAACGGTGTTAATTAGGAATAGTTAAATGAATTCAAATGATAATTATTGTGAAACATTTGGATGCAAATGGTAAAATTTAAACTATTAGACCCAAATGACAATTTTTATAAAACCTATGAAAAACGCATTTAACTCATGAGAAAAGTATAAGAATGTTAGTAAAATAATATATTATGTGTGTGTGGGAGAGAGATAGAGAGAGATAAAGAAAGAAAGAGAGAGATAGATACTATTTATTTTATAAAATCTAAAAGATTTGATTAATCAGTTTTTTTTATATGAAATCTCATAACCATGGAAGGTTATTATATATAAGAAAGAGATTTTTTTTTGAAATTAAAAAAAATTTTGTTAGTATGCTATCTATTATGTGAAATCCTTTAATTATGGAAAGTTGGTTCATAAAAACCCTAAGATTTTTAAGTTTTAGGGGCTTATCAAATAAACCTAATAAGGGGTTAAAATTAGGGTTTTAGGAACATTATAAATACAAAGGTTTGGACAACATTTCATACATACACTAAAACTAATGAAATTCGTTCTAGTTGTTATCCTCAGAAACTCGTAGCCGCCTCTCATACAGGACGAATTCTAAGCATGGGTTTTTCACATTGTTACCTAGCACATTCTTAAGCCCTAGTTGCTTCATATGTGGATACCGTCAGAGCAATCTCCAAAATATTCATTCTTCTACATCCACAACGAATTCTAAATTTCAAATTCTTAAGGTAACATCTTAAAACCCGTATAATTTGTCTTACGCTCTTTTTAGTTACCTACAATCAAACCCCTAGTTACCTACAATCAAACCCCAACCGAAGATTCGAAGCCATGCTTTATCATAAATCCTTACACGTCCTTCCGCTTACAAAAATAACTTTAAAACGACCATACAAATCCCAGCATAACATTTAAAGATTTAAATCCCAACCATTTTCTTGATTTGTGTTATTATTATGTTTTTTTTTTTTTTTTTTTTTTTTTTTCCTTCTATGCATAAAATCAGGATGTCACTTTCCCCATATATTCTCAGGTTGACACACATCGTTTCAACCAACAACCATCACTAACTGCTCACTTAACCACGGTCTCCACCCAACCACCACCGGAAACCACCACTGGCGACGGCGAGTCGCCGGAGTTCCACCGTTCCGATCGACGATCATCACTCCATCAGTCAAACCACATTCAACATCAATCTTCTTCTTTAACAACTCATGCAGTTCGAAACCCGACCCGAATCCACCACCATGAAGCAATTTCGTGTTAAACAAGAAATCATAGACCAATTGGTCAACATCAATGGTAAATCCACTAACACGAAGAGAAATTTAGAGACTCCGGTGATTGATCTCGATAGTTCCGACGATGATTCTTCTACTATTGGTGATAATGTTGGTAAGCGTAAGAGGTTTAGGGTTTTGAATGGTGGTGATGATGGGGTGAAATCTGGAAACGGTGTCGTTTTGCCTGATGGTTTTCTCGATCCTTTGCCACCGAAGGATGTGGTGGCGCGTGAGGCGCGTGGGAGTGGTGCGGTGGTTCAGAGCTGTAAGAATTTTTGGAAGGCTGGTGATTTTGAAGAGGTTTTGGATGGTAATTGGGATACATGCTCTGGTAAGTGGTAATGTAGTAGGAGTTGATGTTATTATGAGGGTGATTGGGGATTTTGTTGTTAATTGATTGGGTTTAATGGGATTTAGAGGTTAACAAAATTGGAATCATTGATGATCATTTGATCATGTTGATGCTTTTTTGATTTTTTTATCTAATTGGGGTTTTGACGGAACTTCGTTGGATTTTGGGTTTATGCTAAATTTGTAGCGAGTGTGTCTAACAAGACATAATGAGAAAGAAAAGGTAAAGGTGTGAGATAAAAGACAGATAGAAAAGCATGAAAATAGTATTGTCGGAAACAAATCAATTGTTTAGCCATGAGATACTTAACTAAGGGTTGTGTACTTGTGTATCTACTTTTGCTCATGCAACCGTAGCCCGTGGGCTGTATCCGGGTGGTAAGAAGCTATTGCTTCTTTGAGGGAGACCAGAGTTCAAACCAGAAAAATGGTATATTGAAGTAGTTTAGCTGTTTAGGTTCAACTGTTCAAAAAGAAAATCTACTTTTACTCGTTTAGACCTTTTCTGACAAATGTGATATGGAACCATGCTATAGCGATTCATGTTGTGTATGCAATGAAACTATGTATGGTTTAGACGAGTAAAAGTAGATAGCGGACCAAAGATTCGTGTTGCATGCTATATGTGTGAAATTATCTTGACATGAGTATAAAACACTCTTAAAAATGGTTACTTTCATGATTTTTGCAAATACAAATTTTAACTGGACTACTTACACAAACTTCAACATTTGCTTGAGAAAATCCTATGCCTCATTTCTTCTATATGACAGGTGGCATGGATCATGTAAGGGTTCATCCAAAGTTTCTACACTCTAATGCAACTAGCCACAAATGGGTTCTTGGTGGTAAATATTACTTAACCCATTATAAGTCTTCAAATTGGTTATTTAGTCTTTAATTTATGTACGTAGTTTGTTCACTCATGGACTTGTATGTATGTTTCCTCATGTAGCTTTTGCAGAACTTTTGGACAATTCATTGGATGAGGTACTTTCCAATTTTCTCACCTTTTGTTATTAAACTTAAATTCCACTAAATTGGTGTTTACATATTCAGGTCTGCAATGGAGCTACATATGTCAACATCGATATGCTAAGAAACAAGAAAGATGGAGATAAAATGTTGGTAATTGAAGGTATTTGGCCTAGTGATGTGCTATAGTGACGTTCTTGCTTTTATGTCGATGGGTGGCAAAATGGGCTGATTGAGTAACGGTTCAAACAGATTGGGTCAACCTAAGAGTTTTTGTCCATCTTTTGGAATTACGTAAATAATTTACGTATTATATAAGATTATGAAAACTATATTGTCCTCTGTGTTATAATAGATAATGGTGGTGGGATGGACCCAGATAAGATGAGACAATGCATGTCTCTTGGATATTCTTTGAAAAGCAAGGTTGCAGACACTATTGGACAATGTAAGTGAAATTCTCATAAATTTGATTAAATGCAAATCTTTTCTGTGTTTTAGAGGTTTTACTTTAGGGGAACGCGTTAAAAATAAGCCTGTATTATTGTACTCATTTATTTATTAATTTTCATTTTTCATATATTTGACAGATGGAAATGGTTTCAAGACAAGTACCATGAGGCTTGGGGCTGATGTTATTGTTTTCACTCGCTGCTCTGCAAAAGATAGAAAAGGGTTGGTAATTTATTTGTATCTCAAGTGAAACATTTATTTGTACACTAAAAATCACCAATTCCTCGTCACAGTCACACTAGATGCATTTCATTAGTTGTGACAATTCTTGACCCATTCATTTACAAATATGTCAATTGGGGTTGTGTTTTATCCCAAATGAGTTAGTTGAAAGTTGCCCAGAGTCCATTTTGTAATGACATAACCTTTTAAATCACTTTTTTTCAAATTATTGTTTTAACAATATTGTTTTTGTAATAATAATAATTAGTGCATCTTTCTTTTAGAAATTAAATAGCGTACAAAAAGAGTTTGCGGGTCAACCCAACACTGTCCCTTTCAACTTGTACTAAAAGATGATTGGTTTCAACCCAAACTCGTTTTACCTGTTACCTAACCTGTCTTGCACATTTTGCCACCTGTACATTTCTTCCAACGAATTATTTTATAAACCTAATATTGTCATTTCATTTATGTTTTTTCTTTCAACTGAATTTCAATACAATGCTTTCAAGGGTATGTCTCATTGAGAAAAAGTAAATTTTATTTGAATTTTTTGTTTTTCAGGTCTACACAGAGCATTGGACTCCTGTCCTACACATTTCTACGAAGCACTGGAAAGGAAGATATAGTAGTTCCCATGGTACTTATGTTAACTACCTTCTATGTCCACCCTGAAAACAAGAATAATTCCCTGTCTCTTATTGATAGCCCAAAGGGGTTTAAATATACAAAGAACCTAACAATATATCCTATATTTGGGGAAGAGATTTACTTTACAAAGAAAAGTATCTTTGAGTTTATTACAAGAAATAAAATTACGAGAAATTAAAAAATCCATGACATGTTTGCCGGGATGACCCAAGCGGTCATGCCAAGTGCTAGAGAGCGAAGATGCCAAAAAAGTGGAAGCCGGGGCTGAAGTAGGAGCATTGTAGGAGTATAGGGGGCTGGTGCTATTGTGGCGGCTCAAAAGAGTCCCATTCTTGAGATCCTTCACAGAAAAACAAAACGGGTCAAAAGAAACAGAGACATGATTATCTTGGCGAACAGAAATCAAGTTTTTAATAAGGTTGGGAACATGAAGAATGTTATTAAGGTGGATAGGTTTGGACGGGGAGGGTAGGGTGGTGTGTCCCGAGCCCAGAACTGGCATCTTATTACCATTCCCAACAAAAACAGAGTTGATAGTAGTAATACCGGGTTTGTGAATATTACCTGAATCAGCTGTGAGATGCAAGGTGGCTCCGGAATCCATGTACCACAGATCGTCTCCGGGGTCCAAGGACATAGTCTGGAACGCAGCTTCAAGTTCAGTAGGTTCCAGTGGGTTAATGTCTGTAAGGTGAGCCTGAGAGGGCTGTTGGGCCTGTGGAGTGGGTTGAGCCAATGGCCGAGAACCTGCAGGCCACGGCGATGCGGCCCAGCCTGGTTGAGTGGGGTACGGGCACGGGGTGCTGAAGCCCACCATGGCACCCAATAAGCTGCAGGATGTGGTGGCCAAGCATTTGGCCTAACCAAGGACTGATGGCCGCTGGATGGTGGTCGCGCGCCTGGGCGAGAGGTGACCTGTGGGCCGCGACCGGACTGACGACGAGTGGGCTGCCGAGGGTTCCTAGATTGAAGCTCTCGGCGGGATGAAGCAGCCGGTTGGTTGTGGGTGACGTTTGCGGCAACCGTGGAAGCGGAAGAGAGTGAAACATGAGCGTTTTGACGGTGTTGTTCGAGTTGAATCATGCTGCATGTGGTCTCCCACGTGGTAGCCCACGAACAAGTTGAAGCACGAGACGTTGATCAGAGACGGGACTTTCAACGTCGCCTAACTGTCCGGCGAGTTCCTTTAGTCGTTGAAAGTAGGCTTCAAGGTTTGGCATGGCGCGCAGGGTGAGGTTCGTGAACTCATGTTCCAGGGATGCAGCTCGTGATCCCTTGTTGTTTAGAAACAAACTCTGGATACTCTTCCAGGCAGCAAAGGCTGTTGATTCGGATTCAAGAACCCTGACCAACAGCTCATCCGACAATGTTCCGTAGATCCACTGCAAGACAACGGCATCGATTTTGATCCATGACTCGTAGTCAGGAGTCCCCTTATCCGGAGGTTCGGTGCCGTCGATATGGTGTAGAACGTCGTAGCCACGGGCATGCAGCATAAACAGCTTTACCCACGACGAATAAGAAACCTTCGTGCCGTCTAACACGTCGTACCTTGTGTTGAATGTTGGTGACGGTGTACACGGGAAGAATTGGATCTTGCTTCTTTGTTGGGATGGATTCTTTGTCTTCAGCAATGATAATGAAACAGAGAAGAGAAAGAACCCTCGGTTATGATGGCTGTTGCGATGGTCTTGGATCAAGATTCGGCCGACGACTATAGCTTCGGTAAGAGCCTAAGTGTAGGTTCTGATACCATGAAAACAAGAATAATTCCCTGTCTCTTATTGATAGCCCAAAGGGGTTTAAATATACAAAGAACCTAACAATATATCCTATATTTGGGGAAGAGATTTACTTTACAAACAAAAGACTAAATCAAATATATATACAAAATAATACATATCAATCGGAATATATATAATAAAATATATATCCGCTAATACAACCTTGTGTGTCTCATACTCCTAAACCCGTATAATACATAGCACATTAGTACTTGGTATTAGTTTATGTTTCAAGAAAGGTAAATTGATTGCAACCTAAAATCTCCGAAATTGAATGCAATCTGAAGGTCAAATTTTACCTTACGTCAATTATCAGTTCTTTGTGACTTCAGTTGATTAATCATTTTGATCTTATCCAACTGTAGTTTTTAAATATTTTTCATTTGTCTTTATAGCAAATTAAGCATCTTGTTTCTGTTGATTGCAATTGAAAAGCTTGATTACAAAAAAGACGGTCGAGAATGGAAGAAAATTATAAGATCATCGCTTAGTGACTGGAATAGGAATGTTGAGGCAGTAATTCAATGGTCTCCATTTTCAAGTGAAACAGACCTCCTGAAACAGGTAAAATAATTTGTTTAGTGATTTTTATGTTTTATTCCATATTACTTCATGATTCGGCATATTTTATTTGGAGCTGATATATTATTAATCTTTTTGAACCTTTTCATCTTGTAGTTTGATCATATAAAGGATCAGGGCACTCGCATAATCATTTACAATCTGTGGCATGATGATCAAGGACAGTTGGAACTTGATTTTGATGCTGATGAAGAAGTTTGTTTTAAGATGCCTCATATACTATTACAATGGTTAATATTAAGTGAGATTATTTTACATTTAATGCATTTCTTGTAGGATATTCAAATTCGAGGTGTTAATCGTGATGAAAGGAATGTAGATATGGCCAATAACTACCCAAACTCTAAACATTATCTGACCTATCGACATTCACTGAGAGTAAGCCTTTCTAGGTTTTATTTTTATTTGTATGAATTAATTTTAACTTTTTACGGTGAATACTTAAAAATATATATAAAGTCGTGAACTTTGAAAATTTGGTTCGAGGTTAGAGACTGGTTTACAGCACATTGTACACCGTTTATATGCTTTGGTGCATACACTGGATTATTGGAGACGTTCTAAGCATGTAAATAACCTTTGGCTACTTTTGGCCCATTCGACCAGTTTCGTAACTGTTAATTGTTAGCATAATGAACCTTTTGGCTTCATTACTAGTATTCTTTTGATCACCACTATTTGTATTTTGATTGCAGTCTTTCCAGTCTTATATGATTTGTATCATGAATTCGTGATTATAGTTTAGTTATGCATCCTTTATACTTCTTTTTTCAGAGTTACGCATCGATTCTTTATCTAAGAATTCCTCCTGAATTCCGGATCATTCTTCGTGGAAAAGATGTTCAGCATCATAATATTGTAAACGACATGATGATGGTGACCGAGATTACATATCGTCCTCAGCCTTGTGCTGATAAAATTTCTAGGGACGCAAATGTAATGTCTTTAATTAGGCTGTTGCTTATAATTGTTTTAATATTTTTAATCACACTCTAGTGTTTTGATTAACAGATAGTTGCAGTTGTTACTATGGGATTCGTCAAAGATGCAAAAGCTCATATCGACGTTCAAGGATACAATGTTTATCATAAAAATCGACTTATTAAGGTTTTGTATTCGTTTTACATGGTGATGATTGAGATATTTACTCAATGGGTTAATTTTATGGATTATCTCTAATAGGTCAAGTGGGTTAAATAAAAAATATTAGCTAAAGGGTAAAATGGGTTGGAAGCGCCTCGTCGGAGGTGTATCTTTAATGCTTACAAGCTTACAACCTCCTAAATCTTTTATTTATTTATAAAATGGATTATTATTGTAATATCATAGTTGGTGGTGATCACATTTAATCAGTTAACTATTTTTAGAGGTTTGGGGTTGACACAACCGACTGTACCTGCATTAAAGGCAGCCTGCTTAATCTGAGCCTTTTTTGACTCTTGGCCCATTACCACCCCGTCATTTCAAGTCTGCATTAAAGGCAGCCTGCATATGAAGTTTTAAGTTCCTAAGCATTTCAAGTTTTGATTTCTCTTTCTTTAATACAATATTAGGGAGTTGGCAAACAATTATTTGTAGAGCCAAGCTTCCCACTTGTTAAATGAGGTTTTTTCTTTAATCAAATAGAGTTACAACACTTTTCATTTTACAGCCATTTTGGAGACTTTGGAATGTTGCAGGAAGTGATGGTCGTGGAGTAATAGGTCATGTTTCTGCATTTAAAATTTGGATGCTTTATGCGAATACATGTTAGTTAGCGAAGAATGTTATTAAACTATGTTTTATTTTTTGGCTTTTTGCTGTCGATTAGGTGTTTTGGAGGCTAATTTCGTAGAACCAGCTCATGACAAACAAGGGTTTGAGCGCACCATTGTCCTTTCAAGACTCGAAACACGTCTTATTCAGATGCAAAAGAGATACTGGTATGCTCTATGTGATCATGCACATCCATAATGTGTGTACATGTGACAATTTTGACCCATTTACTTGTGGAGGGGTTGATTTAGGTTGTTTTTTTATCCACACCGGTCAACCGAAAAGATTGGATGCCAAAGTGTACTTGTAATAGGGATAGGGTATGTGGAGGCCACCCATGTATTCAACCTTATAATAACCCTTCGAAATCAGTATTTTCAAAAGTTTAATTATTATTGATATAAATTGGATTGTAATTACTTTCAGACTGTTGGTTATATATACAAAATTGAAGTGTTTTAGGTCAACCCAACTAGGCCTGTCAATGGGTCAAGTCGCGATCCATCTTTTTAAATTATTCGGGTATGGGTTAGGGCCTGTTCATGATCCAATCCGACCCATTGACAAGCCTAAACCATATCAGTACAATATATATATATATATATATATATATATATATATATATATATATATATATATATATATCCATTTGCCACATCTAGATTTGCAACCAACAAAACATAATCACTTCTTGATTCAGGCGTACTTACTGCCATAAAATTGGATATGCCCCAAGAGCCAATTTAAAGAGCCTGGTAGATAAAGGTACATGATATTTTGAATTCGATTCAAGGGATTATTTGTTTAAATAATAGATTATTATTATTTTTTTTCGGGGTGGCGGGTTATTGAATATACCCTTGATCCTTTTGTTCTTCTAGATTCTTCTCCCTACTATTCCCATGAACTATCTTCTAAAAAGAAGAAAGCTGCACCAACACCACCAAATGATTCGTCAAACAAACATCAGAAGCTTGGACCGGTCAGTGGTATTGGTGAAGAGGGAAATGACCACCAGTGGAATTCTGGAGAAGGCCCAAGTTCACTAAAGTCAACGCCTTTGACTGAAAATATATCTGATGATGACTTGCAAACTACCCGGAATTTTAGACATACATATGGCAGTTCCCATAATGAAAAATCAGCTAAGAAATCTACTCCAAAAGATGCTTCTCATTCAGCACATGCTGCAAATTCTGAAGCTGTGCAAGACTATTCTCCTAATGGAAACACTACGCAAATTGTCGTAGGCCCTCAGTCGAGGGTAAGTTTGTCATTTTATTCTAGAGGTTACACGACACGTTCGAGAAAATAATATGATTTTATGCTGAATTATCAGCAGGCTCAGTCTGGACTTGGTCCGGAATGAAAATTTTTCATTTGATAAGTGCTCTGAATGGACTTGCTGAATGACAAGCAATTTCCATTTTAATAACCCTCTGTATAATTTGGATGCATTTTCTTATCATTGGCAGTTTCCAGTTGTTGGCGAGAATGGGAGTGCTCATATAAACTCTAGTACACCTGATTTAAATCAGTTGGTGGAAGAGAACCGCAAGTTAAAAGAGAAGTATGTGAACAGTTTTCTGGTTATACTCGCAAACAACCAAACATTGTTGCGAAAATGGCTATAATTTGATTAACAACTTTGTTTTTGCTCTTATCTTCATTAGGTTGGAAAGGAAGGATGAAGATATCTTAGGTGATCTTCTTCGTGATTTAGAAAGAAAGAGAAACGAATGCAAGGCTCTTGAAGCTCAGGTAATTCATTAAAAAATTAACTTTTTTCTTATGGCTTATAGCATTTGACCACTATTCTAAGTGTCTTAGCCGCCGTTCCAAAAAATAGAAGTTCCAAGTGTCTTATAGCTAATGTAGATATAAAGAGTAGTGCAAACAGAATGCACCTTCCTATTATTATTATTATTTGTGTGTGTCAATTTATCTGAGTCCTGGATGGTTTATTTGTTATCAACTGAACATAACGGTAATGATTCTTATTCAAAAGTGTTGACCCAAAGTACATACATCACTACCTATTTATAGTAGTTAGAAGAACTAACTAACTATTTACATTTACACATCTAGTCCTTACAATTTATATTCTATACACTTTAGGCACAAAGTTTTTCTAAACACTAAACATTACAAAGAATTAAACTAACATTCACCCCCTTAATTCTTGTATTCCTCCTACTCCCAGCTTGATCTTCATTTCAACAAACTTGATCCTCGGTAGGGCTTTAGTAAGCATATCAGCTTTTTGCTCTTCACCACTAATACGCCTTACTACCACTAAATTCTTTTCAACACAACTCCTTATGTAGTGGTATCTTACATCTATATGTTTAGACCGACCATGAAACACTGGACTTTTCATCAGTTGAATGGCTGATTTATTATCCACATGAATCAGTATAGGTCCTTTCTTGACATCAGTCAATTCTTCCAACAAGCCTTTAAGCCACACAGCTTGTTGTGCAGTGGCTGTTGCTGCCATGAACTCTGCTTTACAAGAAGACAGAGCCACAGTGTCCTGCTTTTGGCTAACCCAACTAACTGGACCACCTCCATAGTAAAATACCATCCCAGTGGTACTTTTACCATCAGACTTTGTAGGTGCATGTGAGCTATCACTATAACCCACTAGCTCCCCTACACCTTCATACTTGTACCTTATTCCATGCTCCAAAGTTCCCTTTAAGTACTTCAAAATGGTTTTAACAGCTTGCCAATGTGTAGCCTTAGGAGCTTCCATGAATCTACTGGCAATACCAACTGCATAACTCAAATCAGGTCTGGTTTGAGTCAAATACCTCAAACAGCCTATCACTCTTCTATATAGAGTCACATTCACTGGCTCACCATCTTCATCATTTCCCAACTTCAAACCAGGATCCATGGGTATCTTAGTGGAGTTACAATCCCACATGTTCTGATCTTCTAATATCTTCTTTGCATATCCAGATTGGGTTAAGAAGATCCCATTATCTACTTGCTTCACTTCTATGCCCAGGTAGTAATTCAATAAACCAAAATCAGTCATTTCAAAACTGGACATCATCATTGTTTTGAAATCACTAACAACCTCTTCACTAGACCCAGTTGCTATAATATCATCTACATACACACCAATTATCAATGCACCTTTATCAGACTTCCTTTTATACATTGCATGTTCCCTTGGGCACCTTTGAAAGCCAAACTTAATCAGTGTGTCATGCAATTTCTCATTCCAAGCCCTTGGAGCCTGTTTAAGGCCATACAAGGCTTTAATGAGCTTATAAACCATCTTTTCTTTACCAGGCTTTACAAAACCCTCAGGTTGAACTGCATATACCTCTTCTTTCAACTCCCCATTAAGGAATGCTGTCTTGACATCTAGATGATGGACCTTCCACATATTCACTGCTGCTAAAGCTAGTATTACCCTAACTGTCTCCAATCTAGCAACAGAGGCAAACACCTCTTCATAATCAATGCCATATTTTTGTACATAGCCCTTAATAACCAATCTAGCTTTATGCCTAGTAATCTTGCCTTCAGCAATCTTCTTAAGTTTGAACAACCACTTCAAACCTATAGGCTTCACCCCTTTAGGACAATTGACTAACTTCCAAGTACTATTTTTCTCTATACTGTCAAGTTTATCCCTCATGGCTTTCCTCCACTCTGAGTTATCTTTAGCCTGCTCATAGCCAATAGGTTCTTGCATATGTAACAGCACCTCTGACTCACTGAAACTTGGAGGTTCAAAAGGAATCTTTTCCAAGATATCAGTCCTACTAAACACATCATCCAGAGTTGTGAATCCCTTAGGAGGGGTGTCATCATATGTTGATCTAGGAACTTGATCAACATTTGATGTGAATTCCTGTCCCTCACCCCTTGAGTCTTGAACATCCTCAATAGAATGAGCATCTCCATTTACATCAGTTGACTCAGAGACATTGTTATGTGGATCTTGAGTAGGAACTTCATTACCTTGACTCTGTGATTCTTGTTCAAATCATGTCTGATTTGTAGAGTTGTTCCCTTGTTCTGAGGTTGACACCTCTACACCAAACTGGCATACTTTTGGCAGGAGCTATCTGAACTTGGTGTGTCCTACCTCCAAGGTTCTCCTTCTTCGAATTTCACATACCTGCTGACTACAATCTTGCCAGTCACAGGGTTATACATCCTGTATGCCTTAGAGCCAGGTTCGATCCCCAAATGCACCATGGGTGTGCTTCTATCATCCAATTTCTTAACCTGATTCCCAGGGACCTTTACATAAGCCTTGCACCCAAACACTCTTAAGTGCTTTAGCTTTGGTTTCCTTTCAAACAAGCTCTCATAGGGGGTCATCTTCACTAAAGCTTTAGTTAGGCTTCTATTCAGCAGGAAGACAGAGTCTCTCACTGCTTCAGCCCATAGGTATAGAGGCATGTTCATTGCTTTTAGAATAGATCTAACCATTCCTATTATAGTTTGGTTTCTCCTCTCCACAACCCTATTCTGTTGTGGAGAGTAAGGTGCAGTCAAGTACCTTTTAATACCATCCATGCTACACAGTTGGTCAAAGGTCTTGGATGTAAACTCTCTTCCCCTGTCTGTTCTCAGGGCCTTAAGCTTGAAGTTTGTGTCCATCTAGAACTGTGCTTTAAAAGTTTGGAATGCCACAGGAGCCTCATCCTTTGACTTAAGCATATACACCCACATATGCCTAGAATAGCCATCCACTAGTAGCATGAAATATCTATTCCCAGCAGTAGTAGGTGGATCCAGAGGACCACACAAGTCTGCATGCACAAGTTCCAGAGGATTCTTTGCCCTGTAGACACTTGTGGTGGGGTAAGGTTGGCTTCTTTGCTTTCCTACTAGACAGCTTTCACATAGCTGGGACTTATGATCAATCTTTGGCAGTCCCTTTACCATGTTATACTTGGACATGTTGTTTATTGAGTCAAAGCTCAAGTGTCCAAGTCTTGCATGCCATGTCCAAGCCATGTCATACATTACTGAAAGTAGACATTTGGGGAGGGTTACTTGTAATTTGACTTTGTATAGCCGGTTATCACTCTTCTTTACTTTCAGGAGAGTCTTGCCACTCTTCTCAAAGACATATAGGAACCCATCTTTCATCAATATCCTGCAGCCTACTTCATCTAACTGACCTAGGCTTAGAATATTGCTCATCAGGGCAGGTATGTAGTACACATTGGTTACTACCCTGTGCTCACCATTGTTAAAATGGAAACATATAGATCCCCTGCCTTTAATGACTACTACCGAGCCATCACCAAACTTCACTCTACCTGTGATGGTCTCATCTAACTCAGTGAAATGACTTTTGATCCCTGTCATATGGTTACTGGCCCCATTGTCCGGGTACCATGAGCATGAATCAGCCCCTTTAGGCATCTCCTTGGGGAATACACTCTGTTCTTCAAGTAACCCCAGATCTTTTGTAGCTCTGACCATCAGCAGGGTGGGTTCTTGATCCTCCTGGGTTTGAGTCAAGTGGGCTTCATAATCTCCTCTCTTTGGAGCCTTGCACTCACTTAAGAAGTGCCCTAGCCTATCACAATTGTAGCACCTCATGCTTCTTTGTCTTTCTTGATGGTGGCACCCTTTTCACTACTTTCAGGGTTTGGTCTAGTGCCTTTACTTCTCCCATATCTTCCTCTCCCTCTGCCTTTTCCTCTGTTTTCCCCAGAGGCTGATGATCTGTGGCTTTCCTGCTTGGATTCACATCTGATCCTCTCCTGCCACTCAGCCCTGGTTAGGAGTAATTGACCAGAGGAATTCTTTTCTTGGGGAGCTGGCTTAAGCCTTTCTTCATAGGCTTTCAGCCTCCCCACTAATTCCTCAAATGTCATGGTGTCAAGATCAGAGAATTGCTCAATGGCAGCCACAATTGGGAGGAATCTTTCAGGGGCAGCCTTCAAGACCTTTCTCACTTGTTTAGTAGATTCAATTGTGGTTCCCAGAGCCCGGTATTTTGACACCAATTCTCCCATTCTCCCAGCAAAGTCATCAATTGACTTATTCTCGGACATAGTCAACATCTCAAACTCATGATCGAGAGTTTGGATTCTTGCCTGCTTCACCCTGTCTTTTCCAACGTATCTCTTCTTCAAGGCCCCCCAAATATCCTTTGCTGACTTGAATGCTGCAACCTACATCAGTACATCCTCTGGCAAAGACTGGAAGATGAAGGCTCTGGCCTTCTTGCCTAGCCTGGCATCAACTGCGCCAGTTGTAGGGGGTTCGATGGCATCCCAGAGTCCTTGGGCATCCATGAATGCTTCCATCTTTATCGCCCAAGAGGTGTATGTAGTCGGCGTGAGAATGGGAATCTTGAACGAAATTGAGTCGTTCATGTCTTTCAGGGCCACTTGTCGGTTCTGATCCGCCATTGAATCGGATCAGGAAGTTGCGATCGGAGGAGGTTGTCGGCTAATTCAATCGAGGGTGAAGGCAATTGCAATTCGTCGTGTTTGCAATTGAATTTTCAGGCGATCGGCTATCGAATTGAGGGCGTGGGGAAGATCGTTGATCGAGAAGGGATGATTGAAATTGATCGAGGGAGGGGATCGCTGGATCGAGAGCCTTTTCGCGCACTGATACCAAATGTTATCAACTGAACATAATGGTAATGATTCTTATTCAAAAGCGTTGACCCAAAGTACATACATCGCTACTTATTTATGGTAGTTAGAAGAACTAACTAACTATTTACATTTACACATCTAGTCCTTACACTTTATATTCTATACACTTTAGGCACAAAGTTTTTCTAAACACTAAACATTACAAATAATTAAACTAACATTATTTATGCATGCTTTAACAAAAAAAAAATTGTGTATCCAAGTGTAAGATTAAATGACCTATTTAATCATTTATTAACATGATTCTGAAAGTTTTACTCGCATTTTACGAAATGTCTACTTTTTCCCGTAAAATCATCTTTTCATCATTAAACCTCTTAATTCCTTCAATGATGAGAATTTTCCAAGCACCCTGAAATGGTATGCATACATGATTTGTATTATTTGTTCATTCTTACATAAGGAGTCATCTATTTACTTCGAACTCGTTATAATTGTTATTTGCAATAGCTTGCGGATGTAAAGGAAAAGTATGAGGATCTTAGTAAGGAGCAAGAAAGTATAATCGAAATATTCGCAGAGGAAAGAGAGGGGCGAGATATCAAGGAGAATGCTTTAAGAAAGAAGTTGAAGGTTTTATTCTTTATCTTTGTTTTAGTTAGAGGTGGCAATTTCAACATATTTGTTTATAAATGGGCCACATGTCAAATGGGTCGTATTTTACACAAGTTTATAGAAAACTTGAGGAACTTTTGAACAAAAAATGCTTCGGGTCAACCAGACCCAACATAAACCAAAATACATCTACATGATCTCATTTTGACCCGATACCTGACCCACCCATTTTACCATCATTAGTTTGGATTTAGGTTGATCCATTGCTTGGTTCTAGAAATGTTTTGCTTTTTGCAGGAGGCAACTACTACCATCCAAGAGCTAGTTGAGCGGGTGAAACAGTTAGAGTCGGAGAAGATGAAAACTCATAAACGAAACACAACTTGAAACACCGGTTGAGAGTTAGTTGGTTATGATAGTAGAATTGTATATATATTAGCAATCACTTTCATGTTATTAGTTTCATAATCTCAATGCCTGCTGGTGGTGTTGCCAGTTTTTGCATTTAGAATGTGAGGCTCTACCGTTACGTAGATCTGTATCATAAATACAAGGGTTTATCATATCAAATTTAACGAATTTTCGCTTTTATTATTGTTTGTAATGAACTACTTTTATATTTACGACATGTTAGAAGTTAACCATAATTGTGGTCAAATATGGAAGTCTAGGGGGAGAGACGTAAAGAGTCTAAAATGAGTTTTATTTTATTTGGTATGTTTTGATTTAGTTTTGTTTAACGTATTTAGAGTTCTTGTATTGGTTGTGAATGGGTTGTCATTCAAGGTGTGTTTGAGTGGAGTTTTTTTAGCAATTAAGGTTAGTATTATGTAAATAAGGGTCATTGTCTAGGAGTTTATGGTGTGGTTTATATTTAATAAAAAGAAAGAGAGTTGGTGTGTAACCCACAAAAATATTGTTTGTTTCTCTTGATCTAGTTGTCTAACAATTGGTACCAGAGCTACAATTAAGAGTGTTGATACGATCGAGACTTGTGAAGAAAAACTATCAAAGTGTTGTTAAAGACAAGAAGAACCTGAGATTGGTTTAAACAATAATTGATCTGTAATAGATTGATTGTGAAGGCTATGAGGATCTGAATGAAGGGATGTGAAGGTTGCTATGACTTGATGGAAAACTATAAAAGTGCTGTTAAGACAGGCTGTGCGGCTTAGGTTACGGGAATTGGTCAACATGAGACAAAGTGACTTAAGGTGCATGTAACCAGCCAATATAGATTGATTTGTGTTGACAACTTGGGTGATCAGGTAGTTTAGTGAAAAATATAGGAAAGTTGGTGTAGTGATTGTACCACCCCAAGAATCTAGCGATATGATTTTGGAGTGTCCAAAACTAACCACAACAAACTACACTACATGGTCAATTATGACGGAGACCATCTTCTGTGCACATGGTTTACGAAAGGCCATAGAACCTATGGCAAGAAGTGAAATTGATGATATAAGAAAGTACATGGTGAAGGTGTTGATATATAAGTCAGTATTGGAGGATGTGTTGCTTCAAGTACCAAAATGAGAAAAATGTGGGATGCACTACAAGTCAAATATGTGGGAGCCGAGAGGGTTCAAAAGGCTCGTTTGCACACGCTTAGAAGTGAGCTGGAAACAATGAAGATGATTGAGGTAGATACTATTGATGAATTTGCAAGTAAGATAACTGAGCTACAGTCAAAACATAAAATTCTTGGGTCTTCGCTTGATGATAAGATAATAGTGAGAAAGTTCTTAAGTTCCATGACAAAGGAATATTTGCCAATAGTTGCTTCGATTGAGCAATACTCGAAGATTGAGAATATGGCATTTTAAGAAGTGGTGAGTCGATTGGAAGCTTACTAGGAGCGAGTAAAGTTCCAAGATGTAGTTGAAGATATTCGAGGAAATATGATGCTCACTCGTAATGATGAACCTAGAAGTGATAATGATTATCATCAACATGGTCGTGAAGGTCGTGCATGGGGTAACCGGGATGGTAGCGGTCATAGTAGAGGGCAAAGTTGGGGAAGAAAAAGGGGTCATGAGTATCGACCTGATATAAGCAATGATCAACGGGAAACAGTGGGATGGCGAGACAAGTCATGGGTTCAATGTTACTGATGTAAAGAGTTTGGACACTTTGCATATGAAAACTCAATGTCAAATCCAAAGCATGAGGAGACCAACTTAGTTCTAGAGGATGATGAGCCAACTATAATTTAAACAAGAAGATAGTCCACATTAGGATTAAGGCCAGTTATTGTTAGAAGTTAATTATAATTGTGATCATATGTGAAAGTTTAGGGGAGAATAACAAAGAGTCTTAAATAGGTTTGTTTTGCTTCTCTTGATCTAGTTGTCTACTACGACAAACATTTATTTTGGCATTGTCTACTTGTAGATTGTTTTGGCTACGTAAAACCACATTAGGTCATAATAAAACAATTCAGTGTCGTTCGTAGATTTCAGAGCCCTATGTGACAAATAAAAATAGGTCTCTTAACATAGATATTTATATATTTAACAAATTAAATTAATACAATGATATTTGTTAATGGTAGATGGGTTATTAGTTTAACGTTATTATTTGGTTAAAGTTTCATTGCCAACAATGCACACCCTCAAATATGCCCCAAGTCAGTTTAATTATACTCATTAATGTATGTAGTGGTATGCAAAGGGGTTGGAAACTAGTTCGGATTTGGTTTACAAAAGTTCCCGGTATGAGTGAGGAAAATGATCGCGTTTTAAACCAGGAATGAAATCGGTTTGGAACTGGTTTGGTTCTGGTTTTAATAACCGATGTCAAACCTACATGTTGGGTCGGATTGGAGCAAAAACTAGTTTGGCAGCCGGATGAGGTTGGTAATTTCGGTTTCCAACCTGGTTTTTTGCCCATCTTAAATGTATGTGGATACTTTATACAATGTTAGCTTTTGATGAGCTATGTCATTTGTTGGTAGATTCTTTTGGGTACATAAACCCATTTCGGGTCGTAACAAGTCAAATTAGTCCTACTGATCTATGTGTTGGTGGGTTGTTTTGGCTTTAGAAACTCATAACATTTCATAACAAATAAACTTGGCCTTACTTATCATTGTATATGAGTACTCTATAGAGTTGGTTGTTAAGGGTTATGACTTGTGTTGGTGGGTTGTTTCGGCTGCACAAAACCACAACAGGTCTTAATTATTCAATTTAGTCCTTATTCTTATACATGAACACACTACAATGTTAGACTTTAACATGTATTATATTATGTATATGTTGGTGGGTTGTTTTGGCTACATAAACAAAGAATATTATATTTCTGGAAATACAGATATTAGATGCGTAAATGAGATTGAAAACATACGGCTATAGTTATAAACCCTACAAAATATAACTCTTAAAGACTTAAGACACATAGGCTTTTTGGAAAACACATAAATACAATTAAATAAATATAGGGAAAATGTCACAGAATAGTAATCAAGTTTTAAAATTATTCTAATTTAGTCACTTATGCATATTTTTCTCAAATTGGACTACCAAATAATCAAATCAAATTTATATTAAATAAATAAAAAACTAAAATTATATTAAAAAATAAAAATAAACATGTTAATTATGAAAAAAATACCTAACATTTACGTTAAAGTTATGTTTGTTTGTTTGTTTATTTACGTTAAAGTTTCATATCAACATCAAAGATAGAAAAAAATATTTTTTAATTGAAGACAAAAGTATAACATGCTAAAAAACATGTTAAGACTTTTAATTTATATAAAATATAAAAACTGAGTGACTTAATTAGAACACTTTTAAAACTGAGTTAATTAATTGGAACACTTTTGAAAGTTGATTACTATTTTATAAAGTTACCCCTTAACTATAATCCAAAAGATTAACGAACCTACAATCATATACATATAAAAAATATTGAATTAAAAAGCACAAACCTGACAATAAAAACGATTTTGTTATCTTCTTCAATAACAAAAAAATAACGATTATAACCAACATACGTATAAAATAGTTCGATGGACATGGTTGTACAACTGTGTAATACATATAATATTAAGGGAGGTTTGGATTGTTACTTTTTTTTTTCTTTTTTAACGACAAATCTATTTTACTCTTAAATTACTCTATATTACATTATTGTCTGGGTTTGAACCCATGACCTTCCTCTAAAAGACAATGACTCTACCAAATGTGCTAGCCCCCCTTGCTAACAAAATAAACAAGGTGAGAGGAATAGATTTATTGAACTCGATTAGAGCAGCAAACTCATTGGTTTCTTGTATTGTCGGTGGCGGTCAGTGGCGGAGCTTGAGTCAAAGGTTAGGGGGGCGGGGGTGAAAGTAAACTATTTTAGAGGGGGCGGACTCTATATTTTTTAAAAAATTTCCACCACCGGACAAAAAAATTACACTATCGAGCCGAAAAATTACACTACTGACGAAAAAAAGAGAGGGCACCCCCCCGGCCCCACTGAAGCTTCGCCGATGGTGGCGGTGCTCGATGGCATGATTCGGTTCACAAAAAACGATTGATTGATTGAATGCATGGAAACAAGTTGTTGTCGCATGAGATTTAAACTTTTCTTTCTTCTCGCCTTGTTGTTCCTCTTCGTCTTCTACACCTTGTTCTTCAACTTCAACCAGAAGTTGTGTTTTTTTTTAAATCTTTTTCATCAGCTTTATCATCATAAAATTAGGAGTTGACATTCTTCATCATGGGATGAGTTACGATAAGGTTTGTTTTTCGTAGCGGTAAAGTGAAAGTACTGTTTGGGTTATTTTCACATTACGAACATAGGAGGGATAGATCCCTATTTATACAAGAGATAGAGAGACTAATCTAGAAGATCTAGAAGCATCCTCCTAGCGACCATGAACTGATTCTAACAACTATATTAACCACCATATAACAACTTCAACTACTCCTTAACTAATCTCTCTAATATCTCTAATATGCCCCCTCAAGCTGAACGGGGAGCAGAAACGTGAAGCTTGGATCGAAAAACACCAAAGCGAGAAGAAGACAAGCCTTTGGTCAACACATCAGCAAGCTGTAACTGAGTAGGAATGTATCGAACAGTAAGCTCACGAGATAATACCATATCACGAATAAAGTGTAAATCAATCTCAATATGTTTTGTACGCTGATGAAACACAGGATTGACTGCAAGATATGTAGCACCAATATTATCACACCAAAGTGTAGGCGAACTAGAAGAAATATGTAGTTCGCGTAATAGAGACATAATCCACCGTATCTCTGCAGCAGTATGAGCAAGGGAACGATACTCAGCCTCAGTGCTAGAGCGAGCAGCAGTGTGTTGTTTCTTGGAACTCCAACTAATCAGGTTGGGACCAAGAAAAACACAAAAACCGGTAGTCGAGCGACGATCATCAGGGCAACCAGCCCAATCCGCATCAGAATACCCATGAACATCGTAACATAAGGAACGATGAATAACCAATCCATGAGAGATAGTACCTCGAAGATAACGTAAAATGCGCTTGACAACGGCCCAGTGACGATCAGTAGGAGTCTGAAGAAACTGAGAAACCTTACTGACCGCATATGCAATCTCAGGGCGAGTCAAGACTAAATACTGTAAAGCACCCACAGTATGACGATAAAGAGATGGATCAGCTAGTGGAACACCAGAATAGCGAGATAACTGTCTGCCAGTAGCAACCGGAGTAGATAAAGGTTTACACTGAGCAAGTCCCATACGCTGTAACAGATCAAGTAAATATCTTTGCTGAGACAAATGTAAACAATCATCACTGAATGTGGCCTGAACTCCCAAGAAGTAAGATAATGTGCCTAAATCCTTGAGAGCAAACTGAGAGTGTAATCGAGCAATCAGTGAAGTAACAAACTCAGAAGAACTCCCAGTAATAATAATGTCATCCACATATACCAAGACATAACAAAGACGGTCATGCTGCTGATAAACAAATAATGATGAGTCTGATATGCACTGAGTAAAACCACTAGTAAGTAGTGCAGAGGAGAGCTTGGAAAACCAAGCTCGAGGTGTCTGTTTAAGGCCATAAAGAACCTTCCGAAGAAGACAAACATCATGAGGCCGAGCAGGGTCAACAAACCCAGAGGGTTGAGACATATAAACAGTCTCAGATAAATCCCCATGAAGAAAGTCATTGTTGACATCCACCTGCCGAATAGTCCACCCACGAGAGAATGCAACAGATAATACAAGACGAATAGTGGTGGGTTTAACCACAGGACTAAAAGTCTCAGTATAGTCAATCCCCTCTGTCTGATGAAAGCCCTTAGCAATAAGACAGGCTTTGAAACGACTGACAGAACCATCAGGATTACGCCTAATCCTGTAAACCCACTTACAACCAACAATGTTGGCAGAAGCTGGAGGTGAAACAAGATCCCATGTGTGATTGGTACGCAATGCATTCATTTTAGTACGCATTGCATCCTACCACACAGAGTGATGCTGAGCCTGGGAGAAAGAAGAGGGCTTAGTAGTAGGAGAAGTAGTAGCATGAAACAGGATATGATTAGGGAACTGTCCAGGCTGGCGAGTATGATCACGAGAACGAGTGACCATAGGATGAGAAGGGGGAGGAGGAGGTGATGGAGATGAAGAAGGTGGAGGAGAAGAAGATAAAGGAGAAGCTACTGAAGAATCAAAAGGAGGAGAGGGAGGAGGAATCAGAAAAATAGGAAGAGAATCAGAAGAATGAGAAACAGAAGACTGGGGAGATCCAGGAATCTCAAATACAGTCTCATGAAAAAGAACATGTCGAGAAGTGATAGTACGAGAGGTACATGGATCATAGCAAAGATAACCGCTATGACTAGGAGCATAGCCAAGAAAGATACAGGGAGTAGATTTGGGTGAAAGTTTATCCTCTCGTGTGTCACCAAGAAAAGGATAACACAAACACCCAAAAGTACGAAGAATAGAATAATTAGGTCTAGAGCCAAAAAGAATCTCATAGGGAGAAGAATAGTAAAGAACCAGCGTAGGGAGCCGATTAATGAGAAAAGCTGCGGTGGCATATGCATCATACCAAAATTTCTTTGGTAGATGAGCATGAAAAAGTAAAGCACGAGCAACCTCAGACAGATGTCGATTCTTCCGCTCAGCCACCCATTTTGTTGAGGAGTGTAAGGACAAGAAATCCGATAAGCAATACCCGACTCAGCTAAATATGTAGCCATGTCACCACGAGTCAGCTCAGGAGCACCATCACACTGGAGATGCTTGATGGTGCATGAGAACAAATTTTCAACCAAAGGTCGAAAAGGCGAAAAGCATCAACTGCCTGAGAACGTCTGGTCAACGGATACATCCATGTAAAACGACTAAAATCATCAATGAATGTAATGAAATAACGATAACCAGATCTAGAGTCAACAGGAGAAGGCCCCCAAATATCACAGTGAATCACATGTAAAGGAACAATAGAATGAGATACAATAGAATGAAAAGGTAAACGACTAGATTTTGATATATTGCATGAATTACAAGGTTTATTCAAAGATTTGGAAGACAAAGAAAGTAAAGAAAGCCTAGACAGCACAGGATCAGAAGGATGTCCCAGCCGAGTATGCCAAAGCTCCCGAGAAGTGGAGAAATTAGCAGTGAGAGAGTAAAGCTGATGAGGACTAGCTCGCATGTGGTGGAGGAGCCGCCCTGTGTGAGTCTGTACAGATAAACCGAAACATGAGAATAAGACAGAAATAGGATGATCAATTACAAGCTGTGTGATCGAGAGAAGGTTCTTGGCAAGACCAGGAACCAAAAGAACATTACGAAGTAATAGAACACAGTGCGATAAACGTAAATAAGAATATCCAATGTGTGAAATGATAAGAGATGTACCATCTCCAACAGTAACACGTTCAGACCCTGTGTAAGGAACAGTCCCAAACACAATAGTAGGATCCGAAGTCATATGAGCAGTGGCTCCAGAATCAGGAATCCATGATTCAACTGTCTGACACGTGCGTGAAAAATCTGCGCTAAGTCCATAATGTGATGGAGCCGAGAGGGAGGCCCAATGCTGAAAATGAGCAGGCCCAAAACCATGCTGCTGAGATGCAAAACCATGCTGCTGAGAAGAGCCTGATCCAATAGATGGAGGAGGGCCCAAAATGCTTGGACCAAAGCCATGTGGGCCGGATCCATGGGAAACAGATCCAGATCCATGTGAGACAAAAGAGGGGCCCGATCCATGAACACCAAATTCGTGCCCTAGATCTGATATAATACCATCACTTGAGTATCTTCCATGGCCACCAGAATCAGATCCACGATTACCGAAAGAATGATCAACAGCCGCAACATTAGCTACAAATCGGTGAGAAGGCTGCTGCCATCGATGACCACCGCGACCACCACCAGTACGACCGCGACCACCACCAGTGCGACCGCCACGCCAATTTCCACCATTGTTGTTTGAAGCTCGAGATGAATCTGTGGTGCTATAATGAAAATAACACGATGAAGCTTGACAAATAACATTCTTTGAAGCATCGATATGTGGCGGATTTAAGGTGGAAGCAGCCATGGTAGCAATAATCGGTTGATTATTTGACTGTCTCTGTTTCAAACGAGCTTCATAGGTAAGTAATTTGGATCTGAGTTGAGAATAAGTAAGAGTCTTATCTTGATTTTCGATGTTCATAACAAAATTTTCATAATCAACATTGAGTCCTTGAAGAATCTGTAAAACAAGAAGATCATCAGTGATTGGATCACCAATAGCATTCAGTGAATCTACTATTTCCTTTGCTTCATTTAGAAACACAACAATTGACTTTGATTCTTGTTTAAGCAGATGAAATTGTGTGCGAAGCTGTGACTGCTTTGCAAAAGCAGTCTGAACGAAGGAATCTTCGATTGCTTTCCAGAGTGACGCAGCAGTCTTCGAATTGCGAGCAATATGAAGAACGGATGGAGATAATGTTGCAGTAATCAAGGCTTGAACGTATCCATCACTTTTCTCCCAAAGTTCTTTGTTAACGATTGTAGCATCAGAAGCTTGTAGAAAACTCATCAAGCCTAAAGTTTTCAGAATAGTTACAATCTGATGCTTCCAATTGAGGTAATTACTATCATCTAACTTGATTGATAGAAAATTTGCTATATTTGGAAGTGAATTTGTGGAATTTGTTGTTGTAGGAATTGTTTCAGAAGAGGAAGACGAAGTAGAAGAATTCATTGAAGGAATGAAGAGAAAGAATGGAGGTAAGATTCAGAGGAAGAAGAAGGAACTGAAATCCCAGAGCTGAAGCTTTGATACCATAAAGTGAAAGTACTGTTTGGGTTATTTTCTCATTACGAACAAAGGAGGGATAGATCCCTATTTATACAAGAGATAGAGAGACTAATCTAGAGGATCTAGAAGCATCCTCCTAACGACCATGAACTGATTCTAACAACTATATTAACCACCATATAACAACTTCAACTACTCCTTAACTAATCTCTCTAATATCTCTAATAGGGTGCAAAAGGATCAAAGCCGTGATCTTCTTGTCTTATATAAACAAACTCATCACATGCAACTTGAATCACCATATTCGGTATTTGAAACTGGGTTGTAGCAGTTGTCTTGGTGCATTTATACTAGAACTGCCTCTAGAAATTTTCTTGCTTGAACAATCTAGCTTTTTTGAAATCCGTTATTTTTTTCCGGAGAAAGTATAAGTTAAGTTTGGTTTAAAAATATTTAATAAAATAATAATAGTATTTATATATTTAAAATAAATTAATTTAATTTTTAACGCACATACAATACCAAGCAACGAGTTCATTTGGCTCCTTCCACCCATATTCAACAGCTCCATGGGACTTGCAGAGAGTCAAAAACGGTGTTGCCAATCAACCCGAGGTACCCGATGGGGTTGCCGAGAGTGCATCGAGTATTCTTACGAAACAAACAAACAAATTATGACATAAACCAATTATTTAACATATTTAAAAGTATGTCAAAATTCACATATTTAAAATTATGTCAAAATTCGCTCCTCTATATTGTCACATTTCTATCACAACATCAAATCACCCTTTGCAAATATACCAATCAATTAAATACATTTCTGATTTCCCCCCGTGTGACAATAGTCTCCTACTAACCACAGTTACCTCACCCGTGCAACTTAACCATGGTTAACACTCAACAATCCGCACCTTGTATGCACAGAGAATAAAACTCACGTCCACTATACCACAGGTTTTCTGAAACCCTAATTCTTTCTCTCTCTACAAAAGTTTCTCTCTCTACATTGATGCACATACAACAGATTTGTGCTTACATGCACACTTATCGGAGCTGATTATCGTCTCTCCCTCATTCTCTCAGCACCAGATTCAAAGGTATATTAACTTTCGATTTTGCATCGTTTTCGATTATCAATAGTTTTTCAGCCTTTTGTATCATCGATCTAGCCATAAACGATCTTCTCTGCCGTTTTTGTCTCAACAATCTGAGGTTGCATTGGATTGCTACACAATAACTATATGATTTAATGCTTTTATCAGTTTATGTCAACATTATACCGCTTGAGCGAGCTTATTCAAATCGTTTTTTGCAAAAACTCGTCGGAATCGGCGGTTTTGTAGGAATTTGAAGTAAATTTGGTCTGATCACTCCTTGATTTAATGTTTTTATCAGTTTATGTCATCATTACACTGCTTGAGGGAGCTTATTCAAATCGTTTTTTGCAAAAACTCGTCGGAATCGGCGGTTTTGTAGGAATTTGAAGTAAATTTTGTCTGATCACTCCTTGATTCAACGTTTTTATCAGTTTATGTCAACATCTATACCACTTGAGCTCGTGAGAATTTCTGTATCGAGTTATTCAAATCGTTTTTTGTAAAAACTCGTCGGAATAGGCAGTTTTACCGGAAATTAAAGTAAAATCGGTCGGAAAAACTTTCCGATCTGGTTATGTAATCGGAGTCATCGGTTTTCTTCTGTTTTGGTGTAAACATTTCAATTGTAAAACTTGTTGAACAAGCTGTCTATTTCCATTGAATAAAGTGAAACACCGAAGAGTAAACACTGTAGTCAAAACTGCTTCATGATTCGGCGGTAGAACTTTTGTTTCGCTTTTTCATACTCAGAAATGTGATTGATTCGATGTTTACCCCTATACTGTGTACTAATTAATATTATTAAATCAATCTCGCGTTGATGCAGTACAGCTACCAGTCGGCGTTTCAATCTCTTCACTCCGGTGATCTCTAGATTCGAAGATCGATTATCGCTCTCAATATCTCATCGTACAACCTAGGTGTAAAACGTTGTTGATTATATCTACGATAAAATTCGTCGCCGGAGTTTAGCTCCGATCAACGGAGATCATATTAACCGACGGATTCATCTGTTACTACATGCTAAACGTCCAATTTCCGGCTAAATTATAAGCTCCGATGAGTTTGAGGAAGAAGACGTTATCGTTAACGGCACAAATCGCATTTGTTACGGTGGTGCTGGTGGTGGTTGCGTTCGTTACAGGTGTGGTAATCATCTTACTCATCATTAAATCGTTATCAAATCTGCTTTTATATCTTCATCTATCCTCCATTAAATTCAACTTTGATGTTCAATGTTCAAATGTTCAATGATCGTTGTTCAATCATGTTCGCCATTAAAGCTTCCATTATCGTGCTACGTTGCAGAAACAGTTTTCTAATCTGTCGGTCATCATTTTGTCTTCTTCATTCAATGAACAATTAGGATTCCATCATATCGTTTGTGAATCGATTTACACTTCATTAATATTGATTTCATCTCATGATCTCATCAGGTACGTTGCGATTCAGTGGTAGATTACCGGAGCTGATGAGAACACATATTGTTGCAAAGAGTACAACTTACAACAGCACGAGAAACACTGGTCTGCTGCATCGCAAGCTTCTTCAAGATCAAGGTAATCTCATCAAAACCCCATCTCTAAATCCATTAACATTTTCATCCAATATTTCAATCAACCATCATCATCAAACTAATAATAACTTAACAAGAATTAATGATAGTGATAAATTAGTAATGTATTTGAATTAGAATAGGGTATCTGTGGGTTGGATCGACGATGTGTCGGTCTTCTCCGGTGATGTATATGTGGTTAAGCGCTGCAACACTGCACTGCACACACTGGTGCAATGGCACAGAGCCTCGTTGCTCAGATATGTTGGTGGTGAGGTACGGTTTTTGCCGTATTGATGGGGTGGTGGTGCACGTATGTTTCATTCCACTGGTTAATTCTTTACATGCTGGTTTTTTTGCATCTTCCGGTCCCCCATTTAATAACCACCCCCATGCAAACCATAACACCATTTTTTAGATATGAATTTGACAATTTTTTTTATAAAAAGTTATTCGTGTCATCATTAGAAATGATCATAAAAGTATTACACAATGAAAAGTGTTCGTCAAACTCAGCATATTTGTAAAAATCAGCATTTTTTATCTTAAAAAAATATAGGTATGAACACCCTGCACACATTGTAAAGGCAGTTTACTTACAGTTTACATTAAGTTTAAACTGTAATTTATAGTAATTTCAATACAACTAGTTTTTGTAACTTGGATCCCTAAAAAATAAGTATTTACGTCTGGTTAGCATCTTTAACCAATGAAAGTTTGACCCATAAACCTTAGTAATGTTTTTTTCAATGTCGGATGTGACCATAAGACCATTTGAAGTGTTTTTTAAAATGTTGATGATCGAGATGACTATCTATGCAAACGATGTGTTATGGCCTTAACATGAAATTGTTATATTGTTTGATCATAAAATATAATAATGGCCTTAACCTAATAATGTTTTTGTATCTTGCTTTCGAGTCAGGATGTGACCATTTAATCCTTCACCAATAAGTAGCTTTTAAAAAGTTGATAAAAATAACTATTTACTTGAAATAAAAACATTGTCAAAATAACCATTTTCGTGAAAGAAGAGAAACAAATCTTAACATGATAATTTTAGGTTGTGATTTTACGTGGGCATATACATTTAATGTAACTCAGTCCCTCGGAGAACCAAACTAACATTAAAATTTTAGATGAAAAATATAGATGTAACATGGGAGTCTTTCATGAAACCATTTTTGGGATTTGCATTATAATCGAAAATATGCATATTTCGGTGAAAGGTATCATTAGTATCCCGCGCATGTTAGCTAGCCTGGCATCTATACCTCGTTTATTGGAAACTTTAAAAGAAGTCATCTTTGCTTAATCATCATTTTCTGATTGATTTGGATATTAATATTGTACCACATTGATAAAAAGTATGCTCGTCTTTCTGTTCGTGGGTTTCTTTGGTACTTTCATTTCATATAATTTATTTTAACGATTAATTCTATTATCTTTTTGTAAATCATATAATTTGCACCCACAAACAGTAATTTAACACATCTTAACTGCCTTTAAAATCTTTTCAAAAAAAAAAAAACTGCCTTTAAAAAAATAAAAATAAAAAAACACATCTTAACTTAACACATCTTGGTAAACATTAAATCATTTTATTTCATATTTAAGTAACTGTTGTCAATGTGCTGAAATTTAATAATAATAACAGTGTAATTTATCGCTATTTAATGATATAGTTGGTCAATTTATGAGAACATTTAATGCAAAAGCTAATGAATCTTAGACCTTTTTTAGAACTAGATCAATCAGTAATACTTTCTTTCTTTTAGAAAGAAAAAGAAAAGAAAAGTTGCAAAATTATAAAAGTTCGCTCACGTTATATTTATTGTTTTAAGTTAGAAAAAGCACTTAATACATTTATGGATATCTAAAAAGTTTGCTCACGTTATATTTATTTTTTTTCTTCTTGAGACAACAAAAATAATTAAAATTTTCTAGTTTGAAGACAAATATATATATATATATATATATATATATATATATTAGGTTAGAAAAACAAGCTATCCTCTTTTTAGAAACTTAATTGTTAAGTTTACTATTGTCCATTCACTCATGAGGCTAGAATAGGGCTGTACAAAAAGTTCGTGCCTTGAAGCTCGCTCGAAAAAAGCTCGAAAAAAGCTCGGCTCGAAAAAAGCTTGTATCCAAACGAGCCGGCTCGGCTTGGCTCGAATTCTAAACGAGCCGAACTCGAGCCAGGGTTAGCTCGGTTCGGCTCGGCTCGATAAGGTTCGAGCTCGAGCTCGAACCCATCCTGGCTCGGCTCGGCTCGGCTCGGCTCGTTTATAGCCCTAGGCTAGAACATTTTGATTGTGGTTATCTTAGGTGCTGTTTGTTTCTGAAGAGGTAAAACGTCTGCAGTCTGCAGACTACATCTGCAGACATCTGTAGGAGAAGAGGTAGACCAAACCTCTGCAATCTGTATTAAGAAGACTGTTTGTTTTGTAACGTCTGCAGACTGCTGAAATTATGCTAAAAAAAGGTTCAGAATTATGCTCCAAAATCCAAAATCCAGATCATTCACAACAAATTCAAGCATTTTAATGAAACAGAATCATAACAAAGAGGCGAAAGTGCAAAAACATCATACTTGAGGTTTTCGAGATCGGTGCAGACCTGAAGCCACTGAGCGGGATCACTAGAAAGCTGATCGGCATCGAACATAGCTGCAACAACGGCCGGAACCCTAGTTCGGTGCTTCAACAGCCAATCTCGTTTAAGAATGCCGGTGGAAGTGTAGGCTGCGGGCAATTGATTCTCCTTCTCCTTGGGGCTTCTGTCTATGACGGAGATCTTGGAGAAATCAGGTAATGCGAGTGTGTTGATCGGAGGTTGTTCGGAATGGAGGTGAGTTGAGATCGTGGTGTGGAGGTCTTGGTGACCGATGATACATGCTAGTGTGACAGGTGGTGTTTGGAGTTCTTCTGGGTAATGCTCCATGGTTGTGAGAATTAGGGTTTTGAAGGTGGTGGTGGTGGTGGTGGTGGTGGTTTATCGGCAATGTTCAGGGAAGAGCCGATCTGAGTAGTGCGTGGTTGAACTGTGAAGAGGTTAGAAGAGGTGTGAAGACATTGTTCCACCTCTTCTCCAAGAAGAGGTCACGCAGACGTTTTTTAATGAAACGTCTTCAAAAAAACAAACACTCTGCAGACCTCAAACATCTGCCCGCCTCTTTTTGACGCAGACAAAAGAGCTTTAGAAGCTATTTTTCTAAAAAACAAACACCACCTTACAATTTATCTCTCTACCGAATATTTAAGTTGAATGCTAAAGTCATAGTCTTCTTAAGCAAATGATTGTACCAATTATACCCCTTGCCTCATTAGTTAATTTTGTCCCTCTGACTATTTATCTCATTACATTGTTATAATTTATCTATTAAATTTTATTTACTAAATCATTTATTTTAAAATAATCCTAGTTTTTTTTTAAAAAAATAATTGTACTATTTCTCAAAACTGACTTTATAAGAGCCCTAAACACAAAAAAAACATGGATATAAAAAACATAAACCATTTCATTTATCTTTCTTCAAGTACTTGTTAGTATGATTATTTAAAGATTTTCCCTAAATAAAGGTGAATGACAGTATAACACAAAGCCCATTAAAATAGCCTATGGACAAAAGCAGCAAAGCATAACATTTTGTTCAAACTGCAAAGCAAAATGTTTGACTTTTCACTAATTTTGCCTTTTTGGTGTAAAGTAAAGCAATAAAAGCCTCATTCTCTCTCTTATGTTGCCTGTATTTACTTTGTGCAGGGCAAGAAGTGCAACCAAACCGTATTTGGGGGGACAAATGTTCCACCTCCGACATTGTCATCAACCAGGGTCCCACAGACCCCCTCCCCAGCGGCATCCCCACCTACACCGTCGAGATCATGAACGTTTGCACCACCGGCTGTGACATCTCCGGCATCCACCTCAGCTGCGGTTGGTTCAGCTCCGCTCGCCTCATCAACCCACGCCTCTTTAAACGCCTACGTTACGACGACTGCCTTGTCAATAACGGGAACCCGTTAGTGAATGGTCACACTATCTCATTTCAGTATGCCAACACGTTCCGTTATCATCTATCCGTTTCCTCGGTCGTCTGCTGAACTAATTGATAGTCAATTCTTACACGTTCCAATAGGTCCGGTTATACAAGTGACTCTTTTTATGTGTCATATTTTGTGATGCCAAAGTTGAGGGTCAAAAAAGAGACATGAAAGTAAACACGAAGGGGTTAAATGTAGTTTTCAGTTTGTAGGGGGATAGACGTGTACATGAGATGATTAGAAGTGAAATTTTGGTAGCTATAGTTACTGTTAGTATATTATGTGTAGCTTTGAACAATGATTTTGTCACACTTTTGGTTTTAAAAGACTCTAAACATGCAAAAAAAAAAAAAAAAGAAAAAAAAAAAAAACATATCCGGGCTTGGGTAACGCCTCATGTATTCTTTGTCGAAATTGGATAACGTTGGCTTCTCGACTATAGGGACGTAAACTCCTCGAAGCACCTATTGGTTTTTAACCAAATTGACACTATTACTTATCAGCCTCAATTCCAATGCCTATTGGACGATTATAAATCATAGGGAATCATTTAGCTTCTAAATACCGCAAGGTCGTAAAGTTCTATTTTAACTCTGAGGAATAGATACATAGAAATCTTTATCAACCAATAATCTTTTGGTCTGGTTAAAGGGGAGATAAGAGGTTTTGCTTCTTCTGAAGGTTTAAGGTTCAAACCTTGACAAGGGTGATACTAACTTGATGATACTAACAACTAAGCAGTCATAAAAAAAAAGCGCATTATTGATACCAACTTTACATTAGTCACTTTTTGGCCATTGGTTACCAAAAAAAACTTCTAATCTTTTCGATATAAACAAGATATGCCTGGTAACTAATTTTGAAGACCCATTTGCATCTAATTGGAATTTTATTGTCTTAATACTAGAAAAATTGTCACAATGGATGGGTTAAAATCTTAAAAAATATTTATTTATTTATTTTATATATCCTCACTAGTCATGAATATGAATTGGTTAAATATTTGTCTTTTCATACCTTGAGTTTGAAATTTTGAGTACATGCTCCCCCAAGATTTATCTTATTTTATACTCCAACATAACACGGGGGTTGATTCCTTTGGTCGGGTTAGGGGGTAGCGCCCTAGGTTGGGTCCTACCTTCCTAGGAGCATAACCATTGGTCAAGGTCTCACCGACTAGAAATTGTTTTAGATTTACACAGTAGATGAAAAGTTACATGAAAATTGATTACAGGAACTAATTATCTATAGTCACTGTAGATTATTAACGGTAACTAATATCAATAGCAATATGTGTCATCAGTGGAAAGTGTGATTAGCCATAATTGGTCATCAGTTACTACTAATATACTGTTAATGAAATTTATGTTGATGGCTTCAACTAACAAAATTTATTAATGATATATTTTTTTGTACGACAAATGTACAACTCTGATTCGAATGATAAGTTTTATCTTAATCGGGCCCGTGTATCTGTTTCTCAGCCGAGATCGCATCCCAACCCTCTTAGGTGAAAACTTACAACTGAAAAAACCCTTGCCTTAACCCTAAGTATTTTTGCTCAGAGTAAAACTTAAACCTAAGACC
Organism: Flaveria linearis; assembly: GCA_024085815.1. Taxonomy (NCBI): domain Eukaryota; kingdom Viridiplantae; phylum Streptophyta; class Magnoliopsida; order Asterales; family Asteraceae; genus Flaveria; species Flaveria linearis. The sequence continues at coordinate 71,127,373 of CM044011.1, forward strand.
TTCTTATTTTTTTCATGTTTTTAATACCTTATCTTAACCACTTAGGATAAGTATCACTAGTTATTACTAACGTAACTAAGTAATTACAAACAGTTATAACTACCAATTTAGTAACTATTTAAAGAAGACCGGCTCTTTATTATAGACAATGATGATTCCTGACTGACTATATAAACATGGTATTTAGCATGATTTGTATATGTTTTTCTGGTAATTTTATTTTAATAGAAAATCATTTGTGTTATTGTTTTCTCTTAGACTACATGTGAACAAAAATAGGGGCTTCAAATGATGATATGAAAATTAATATGGCACTAAATCCACTACTTCTAGTTTAAAGAGGACTCAATTCATCGTCAAACCCTTAAGGGCATGAAAAACAAGCACCTTTATGAATTTGACTAATAAGAGGTTTAGTTAATGATTAAGTTTAACCAAAACCACTACACTTTATTCAAATAGGGCTGTAGTTAATTTTTTTCTTCCTATTTAACACTACATATCACTTTAACTAGAAGATCAGCCAAAAACACTACACATAGTTTGAGATTACCTGATTGAAGAGTCAGAGTATCATCTGATCCTCTAACTAAAAGTGATAGCAAAAAAAAAATCCTCGAAAAGCTAAACGTATTGTAACTGAAAGTTCAAATGGAATTGTGAATTCGATGTTGGTTCAATTCCTAACCGTATCCGAATTATGATTTCAGTTTTAGGTTCGGTTATCAGTTTCACAAAATTTTTCGTTTGGTTATCCGAATTCAACCGAATCCGAATTGTGAATTCGGTTTTAGGTGATTTAATATGTTGAATTTGGTCTAGTAAGTCATTTTTCCAATTCGGTTTGATTCAGATAATGCTTAGAGCGAAAACCAATTCATAACCGAATAAAGCTTAGGCGAAAATTTACCACTCCCAAAAGAGACATCCAGGCTATTTACAAACTATAACACCTAAAATAGGGGATGATAACTACAAAAGGACGTAATAATTTAACAAGAATATATAACATATTGAGAAGAAAACTTGATTGACAAAATGAACATGACCAAATGACCAATGCACGGCCAAATCATGAATCGATCATTCATAAAACTCAACTATTAAAAAATAGTTGAACTACATAATAGAATAACGACTGATGCATGATCTAGTTATGGACCATACAAAAGTTTTCTAACATAATTATGATGTGCATTGGTCATGTCAATATCGATATCAAAAGATCCACAGCTGATGAAGAATCAAGATGATGCCTAAAAAAGAACACTCGAACCTTAAATGAAGCTGGAAAGACTAGACGTAGTGGTGCCCATATAGACACAATTAAGGCGTTAAAGTCAATACATGCTAGTTAAAAGGAGGCTTCAACTTATTTATAGTCTCTTAACAGACGTTAAAAAAGATGAGCGATTTATTTTTCTCACTTTTAATTAAAAAGTGATTTAAGTCCACTATACTTGATTTAAAGTGATTTGTATATTCATTTTAACAAAATAAACTATTACACATATTCTTAACTCAACTGTTAAGGCTCGAAAAAGCTGATATTGTTATGGGCCTTTATGGGCCGGCCCATTAACAAAAAATCACACTCACCGACTCACGTCATCGATATCCATTCACACCGTCACTCACTCACACACACGACCACCTCGAACACCATACCCTTTTCCATTGGTATCACAATCATTCAAATCTAACTCCAAAATCACTAGATTCCAACACAATTTACTCCAATTTCACAAACCCACAAACCAAAATCATTCTCATTGATTTCTTCAACTTCCCCTGTTCAAGAATGAGATCAAGAAGACACCAAACCCCGCTAATCTCACCAAAAAGTTTGATCTTTTCATGTTTAATCTTCACCCTTTTGGGCTTATTGCTTCTCACCATCTTCTCCGGCGACGATCTCCCCGCCGGAGCCACCGTTCCGCCGCTGCAAGATCTGAACAGTACGACGGCGAAACGTGCGACTACTTGTGCGACGGTGGAGGATATGGGGAATGAAGGTGTTGATCCGTTTGGAGGTGGTGATTCGTGGAGAGAAAGCTTGAGAGTTCGTAGATTGATTAGAAATCATTTCGAGATTCAAGGTAAATGTCTGATCTTGATTCGGTTTTACTTTTTGGGTCAAAGTCAAATCATGAAATCTTGATGTTGATCTGTTAGTTATAGTATCAAATTGGGTTCTTCTGTTGTGTATGAAGGTTTGTTGTAGTATGTGAGTTGTATGTGTTTTTTGGTGTTTGAGTGAATCTTGAAGTGTGAAGATCTTGATAATGGTGGGATTAGTCTGTGGTTTGATTCGGGTTTGAATAGATTGAAATGCTTACTTAAACTCAGCTTGATTCGAGGTTTTGAAAATGTTTATTGAAACTATGGTCTACAGAACAATACAAGTTTGAGCCCGATACTCGTAGTGTACAATGGAGATATGTGGTTATATGTTCGGGATGTGAATTTCTAACATGACAAGAAAAAACGACTAAACCCTGACATGAAATTAGTGGGTTTGGCCGTTTGGGTTTAGTTTAAATGAGTTTTGATCGGTTTTGGGGTTGAACCAGTGAACACATTTAGTTAAACGGGTTGTGTTGGGATCTTGAATGTTGTTGGTTGACTTATTTAACTTGTTTTTTAATTTTTTTTTCAAAAATATGTTTTATGTCATAAATTCAGTTGATTGAGTATTTTATGTTCAAAGTTTGAAGATAAAAGAGAAGTTAATGAGGTTTTAAAGCTTAAATATAACAAACAAACAAACATACCCAGTATATCCCACTCAAAAACAGGCCTGGGAGGGATAGGTGGTGGGAGGGATAGGGATAGGTGCTTATGAATATTCTAAAGAGACCCCCGACTCGATAACAATAGCAAGCATATTATGTAGCATACAACACATAGGCATATATCACATAAAGATTTAGAATAAGCATAGGCAATATTCTTAAGTATATTCATAAGCACAACATACATCACATAAGCGTAGTCATGCCCGTAAGCATAACAACCTGAAGATAGTGCATACATCAAATAAGCGAGGGTAGATGTCGCTTACCTACACATCACACGAGGGGTCACGCATCATGTCTTCCTTTACTCTTCCTATCCACAGATCCCACTAGAAGGCTTAATATGTAACACAAAATAAAATAAAATTTTGGGTTAAACAGATCATGTTTGTGTCCAGACATGTCCTGGTTGGTGTCGTGTTTGGGGTTGACTTGTCAGCCTGCAAGGACGACCCATTTAACACGGATAGTTACACTTATACAAAAGGATTGAGAACAAGAATCTTAATATGTTTCCAGCTTATGTTTTGCACTTGATATTGATAATATTATGTGGTATTCAACTTAATCTTTTACAGGAGCATCATGGGTTCGTTTGCTGCCTCCAGACCAGTTCTGCAGGCAAAATTTTGTAATGGGCAAAAGTTCAGAGGCTGGATTCGGGAATGAAATGTACAAGATCTTAACAGCTGCGGCGCTTAGCATCATGCTAAATCGTTCACTGATTATCGGTCAAACGAGGCATATTGGTTCTTTCTTTTTCTTGATCTTTAACTATAACAAACTCTAGAGGTGGCAAATGGTGTGTGGGTTGGTAAATAAGTTAAAAAAATGTAATCTTTTTATAACTGGTCAAAACGGGTCGGGTCGGGTCACATAATACTTTTTTCTCGTTTCTTTAGATTATAAAGATAATGTAGTTAGAAATAAAATGAATTATGACACTTCCAAGTTCCAATATTGTTTGTGTGATTTTCGACCCGCTTTGTTCAACCCGTTTCCATTTTATTTATTATCTAAATTTACCCGGTTGACCCGTTGATAATTGGGTTGAAACTGCCACCTCTAAGTGCATAGTTTTCTAAATGAAAAAACCGATGCTTACTACTCTATTCGTGTTTATCAGAGGCAAGTATCCGTTCGGGGACTATATAACGTATGCCAATTTCACATTTACTTTAAGAGAAGTGAAACATCTATGGAAAAAGAACGATTGTGTAGGAAAGTATGGGCGACATCTTATCATGAGAGTCGATGACTTCGAGAAGCCTTCGGAAACAAATGTTCTTTGCAGCAACTGGAGAAAGTGGAAGCACCCGATCATATGGTAATACTAATCTTCATGATTGAATGACAAATATCACGCGTGATACTTAGGTGTTTAGATGCACGTTTAAAATCTATTATTTCTACATTTAAACCCGCGGTTGTCATTTTTAGTGTTTGGATAAACAGATTATATCATCACTGGATTTAAACCGATGATATTTAGTGATTTTAAAACGTGTCGTACAGGTTTAAAGGTACCACCGATGCTGTGGCTGCTCAGTTTTTCTTAAGGAATATACATGCCGAAATGAGGACATCGGCTTCTGTGTTATTTGGCGACACTGAAGTTCTTCGTTCTAGACCGAATGTAATAGGCGAGCTGCTAAGAGTGATAATATCACCTTCATCGGATGTTCAAAAAATCGTTGATTGGGTTATTAATGGAGGCCGTGATCCTCATCTTGCGGTGCATATGCGCATGCTCATGAATAGGTACTTGAATAGTTTTCACGCTTTGGAATCATGTTAATGACAATAACAATGATAGTGATGATACTGATCGATTTAGATACATAATATTTCATTGTTCAATATACATTTTTGAGGTCAAACCACCCCGTTTTGACCCGACCCAATTGACACCTTGGGATAGACTTTCACCATATACATTTTTGAGGCAATCCTTTTCATTTTCTTGAATTCAAGTGAATAATATTGATAATGACGAGTGGTTCACCGAAATATGGATTCAGTCTTTATGTTGTGTAACGGTTTTATTATTCATATGTATAGGTCTGTTAGGGCAGTCAATGCGGTTTTGAATTGCATCAAAACCACCATTGCAGGAATCTATCAACCCCGTGTCGTATTGATCTCGGACACACCATCCCTCATTAACGACCTCATGCCAAAACTTCACGAGTTTACGGAGGTACATTTCTATCATTCAGACTATATAAATTCAAAACCCCTAAATTCTTTGATGTTTAGTTTGTTTTTCATCATTAATATTGAATGATGTATGATTAGGTGCTTCATTTTGAGTACAAGAAGTTTAAAGGAAACATTTCGGGTGGCAGCGTGGCTGCAGCTGCAAATGTTGGGTTTAGAGCGAAAGACTGGGGGCCCGCGCCTCGGTGGGTTGCTTTTGTTGACTTTTTTTTAGCCTCGCGGGCAACACACGCTGTCGTTACAGGGGCCCACAGACGTGTAGGGACCACTTATGCACAGCTTATCGCAGCACTAGCCGCAAGTTATCAACTTGGTAATCAAATCCGCCAACGTTTCTTGAAATCATACAATCTAAAGATCAGTAATTTTGAGAACGGGTCAAAACGGGTCGGGTTTGGGTTGACCAACGAACACTTTCAAACTATTAACGTGTTTCGTGTACATTTCAGATGAAGAACATGGCGGTCCTGTGAATTTCTCATTCATCAGCAGTTTTCAAAACAATCTTTTGCGCGAAGGGTTACAAAATCAAGTCGGGTGGGGTCACGTTTGGAACCGATTTGCAGGCCCGTTAAGCTGTCACAGCCAGCCGAATCAGTGTGCACTCACCCCTGTCCTTCCTCCCGGATGGTGGGACGGGCTGTGGCAGTCACCGATACCACGAGACATACGTCGAATGGAAGCGTTCGGGGTGAACCTTACGGGGTTTGGAACGGTCGATGAAGACCGTCTTCGAGATCATTGTAAGGCTAAAAAAGATATTGTAAGAACTATTCCTATATGTGTTGGATTCAAATGCTAGTTTTAACAAACCACTATGTGGTGAATGCAATTCTTTTTGTGGTTGTCATATAGGTGTATACAAATGTGCTCATTTTTGTAACACATGAATGCAAGTAAGTAGTATTGTTTTTCTAAGATAATACAAAGTTTTAAAACCTTCAAAAGGTTAAAATTTTTATTGTAAACATAACACTTATGACATCTTCAATTCAGAATCAATTTAAGTAAAGAATTAGTGCACTATATATGCACTTGAAGATCGTCTATTTCAGTCTTGGTGGCATAGAGAAAGTGAGACGATTTATTGGTTACACCATCTTTATAAATCTCATTAAAGCAACATTTACATGTGTTATGTGGTTATCACACACTATTTAAATTGATTCTGAATTAAATGGTTCTATAATTAAGTATTTCTTATACTACATCTTACTAGGATATTACATCAAGACCGAGCCTCGCACATAATATAGGAATCTCACTCCATGGTTTTTTTCATGAAAAAAATGAAACATTAACAACATATTGTATGCATTGTGATCACATGACATATTTACTGACCACACTTTACTATACACCTATATGATTATACCACATATGAATTCTTTATTTAGTGTATGTATTAATAATTATCCTTGATGTGTTACTAATTATATTGAGTTACTAATTATACTTCAACACATGATTTTTTTTCTAATTATTAAAGTAAGAACAAAATAAAGAAGATTAGAAGTATAATCAAATATGAATAGTCTCTTTTTTCATTGTTGGTACTTTAGAATAAGAGATGGAAGAGAATAAAAATGCATTCTACAACCCTAAGACTTACGGTTAAGATGGAATTAATTTAATACTCGTATTTGTCTAAGGAGCTGTTTGTCAATATCTGAATGATTAAGTGTTGAACCAATAAGAGGTCTGAACCATTAAGTGTTGAACCATTAAGAGGTCTGAACCATTAAGAGGTCTGAACCATTAAGAGGTCTGAACCATTAAGAGGTCTGAACCATTAAGAGGTCTGAACCATTAAGAGGTCTGAACCATTAAGTGCTGAACTATTAAGAGGTCTGAATCATTAAAAGTTAGTATATCGTGTAACTATTCAAAGACAAATGTTTGACCAATTCAGATAAAAGGTCTTAACCATTCAGCATTAGACCTCTTAACCATTCAGCATTAGTATAATACTTAACCATTCAGAGGCAAATGTCTTAACCATTCAGAGGCAAATGTCTTAACCATTCAGACATTTGCTTGTGAAACAAACAGTCTGAACCATTAAGTGCTAAACCATTAAGTGTTAAATCATTCAGACATCTGAACTATTAAGAGGCCGATTAAGAAGCTGGCAAACAGCCCTAAGTCATGTTGAGTAGTTCTTGTAAGAATTTCTTATCCATAAGTTGTTGGGATGTCACACCCTCAATTTCCACAAACGGGGTTTTACCGTTAGGCGTGTGACATACCAGGATCTCAGACACGGTCATATCAAACGACACTATATGGGTTTTAAAAATATACGTTTGACTTAAATCAGAGTAACATAAAAGAAATGAATAACAGTGCGGAAGCGAATAACAAAATGTAAACAATACTGAAAGTCTGAAATGTTAAACTAAAACAATGTTTAATGCAATATAAATGGATCTGATGAATGCATGTCCTGAGTGCGTTCCTTAATCGTGCATCATGAGATTATGCGTTCCTGTTACCTGAGAAAACATGCTAAAGTGTGTCAACATAAAGTTGGTGAGTTCACAGGTTTTATCACAGATAAAAATGTTTGTATCTGTTTGAATTTTTGTAACTGTTCGACTGTTCGTAACTGTTCGACTGTTCAAAATGTTTGCAACTGTTCGGAATGGTATAGTAATTAAAGCATATCGATAGGTAGCTAGCCTATAATTATGTTACTTAGCGTTTCGAACCGAAGCTGACTGTTTGCGTGTCCTATATGTTTGTTGTTTCCCCGTCACGTCTCGCAAGACAGTGACAAATGTTAGGTCAATAATGCACCCGTTTGACCTCCAATCAAGCTAGCACGACTAGCCCGGGCGGGGTTTGTCAGACCCAGTAGTACTACTCAGAATTACCTCGCTAATCCCATTACTAACGGTTCGAGTGTGTCAGGACTGTTTGTGTGTTTGCACTAACGTAACAGGCGATATTAATAATACTAAAACCATTCATAAAATATGCTTGCATGTTTTCTCCCCCAAAAGGAAAGAAAGTAAAAAGGGGCCGTGAAACTCACCTTGATTGCACAGCAAGGAAATAATGTTCGTACAACGATTAGGGTTTCGGTTAACCTGAATTTCATTTAATAGGAATATAATTAATGTTAGTTATTATTTACGAGTTTATGGTTAATAAAATGATTAACGTTCGAATATTCGAATATGGATTAGGGTTTTGGTAGAATTATGAGTTTTGTTTAAGTAATTAAATTTATAAAATAAATAACATATTTTTAATCCATTTAACGAATTATTAAGTTTTTTAGAAATGAAGTTTGATGTAACGATGAAGTTCGACATGAAATTAAGTCTGTATGATTAATAAAGAATGATTACGAAAAATATTAATTTAACTCGTCGTTAAAGTGTATTTTATAAAACGTACAATATTTGTAAATAATTGATAACTCTTTTAATATAATCCAGAAAATTATCTGGTGCCTAAAAATATAAACCAAGTTTATAAAAATTATTTTTATAATTTTTATAATTTTTCTGTAATTTTTAAAAGCCCAAAAAGCCATTAAAAAAATAAATGAGGTTGCCCGGGTTCGAACCCGGGACCTCAAGGGTAGCATGGAAGCGGGGAACCAGTGAACCAAGGCCGCAGCCGCGGTAAACAATGGTTCCCATTTATTTTAAACACTAACAATAGAAACCCCCAAATTACCATGAACCCTAATTTGAACAGATCCAAAATTGATCCCCAATTCGATCCTGTTAATGATTTTAAACTTAGGGCTTTCATTGCCCATATGAAATCGAGTGTGAGGATGTGTTTAATTACCCAAAAATGTTTGAATTCGATGAACACAGATGATGAACAAGTCGTGATGGAGTTTGAATCCGATTCGTGTGCAAACGTTTATGGAAATCAAATTAACTTCGTGTGAAGATTCGTGTAATGTTCTTGTTGCAAAACCCTCTATCAATTGCAACAAATGTTGCTCAGAACAGGTCCTTCGATTAAGTTGAAGGTCGCGACCGAGGAGAGTAATTGAATTCGATGATTTAGTTCATTGCAGTTGGATTTGTGAGTGGTGTACGCTTATAAGCATTCATACTATGGTGTGGGTGCGATTACTTTGGATTATTATATCGTTTTAGTGCTCGAATTGGTGCGTGGTCGGCCGAACTTTCGGTCGAGTGGATTTGGTAAAGATAGCACTCCGGATTTTTCAATTAATCGTGGGCCTAGGTTCGAATCTTGCACGCGGTCTTGTCGGGAAGGTTTAATTTGATTAAAATCGATTAAATTTGGTCGTTTTGGCTTCGCCGGAGGAACGGCGGAGGTGGCCGGAAGTTGGCCGGAGGAACAAGGCGACGGGCGGGGGTTTGGGCTGATTTTTAAAACAATTACACAAATGGTCCCTCATCTTTGAAAGCTTTATTATTTCATGTTAAAAGTGTTTCAAGCAAGTTTTAAAATTTACATTTTCAACCCAAAACTTTTAGGATTAAGTTTTTAACAATAAATTTTATTATTAGTAATATTGTTATTATTATTATCATTTTATATATATATATTATTGTAATTTTTGGAATTACATCAACGTGTTAAACTCTTTTATTTATAAAATTAAATTTTATTTATCGAAAAATTACGAGATGTTACATGGGAGATATTTATGCCACCAAAAGAGAGCCTAAATCAAATGTTGGATAGAAACCTGGTGTTAAATATTATAAATTAAGATATTATACTCTTAAATTGGTGAGTACATGTGACACCTCACAATATCAAGCAAAGAACATGGTGGATTACTGTCACATTAGTGTGACAGTTCAGATGATACTGATGGATTTAATGAATAAAGTGTATGAAACATTCAAGATATTCCCAAATCAGAAAGGAAACCTAAGATTCTTCTTGTAGAAGATCATGTGGTGAAAGTGATGGTGTGTAACATCTGTCACCAATAGACCGTCAAATCGGCATTAAGATCGTTAACTCATCGTGTGTATTAACGATCCTCACGTATGTTTATAGTCTATTTATCGTGAATTATCATCGTGTACTCGTTCCATGTGTGTGAACTATCCTCATGTATTTATTATTTTCGTAATATATCTATCGATTTCACCGAATTTTTCGTATATACATTCGTGTTAACAATAATAATAATAATGATAATAATAATAATGATAATAATAATAATAATAAGAGTAAATTACCATTTGCATCCCTGACGTTTGTTCATTTTAACCAGTTGCATCCCTGCGGTTTCAAAATTGCCATCCGCCCCCTAACGTTTCGTGTTATCCTCATTTGAGCCTATACGTTTCATTTTTATATCCATTTGAGTTCAAATAATTAACACCGTTAATGTTTCTGTTAAAATTATTAATAAAAAGACGAAACTACCCTTCAAATTAAATAATAACAATAAAACCCTTGTGGGTCCCATCCATCAACATCATCTCTTCAAACCACCACCACCATAACCACCCCTATCACCACCACCACAACCACCCAGTTATCACCACCAGCACCACCGCAGCCCTTATCACCAGCACCGCCGAATCAGAGACTCGGGCTTCGTAGGACCCTGTTAAGAGTATATTCGATGATTTGATGTCGCCATGGGAGACCGTCGCGCCTTGAGCGTGTAGGTACGCGATCCCGCGGGCCGCTCCAAGGGCTATGGTGGATCGGGTTTTCCAATTCAATGGAGTTCCAAACGACCCTTTGCCCAAAACCTCTGCAGAAGCACGTAACAAATCATCCAAATTGAATTCACCTAACTCCTTGTTCTTCTTGAAGAACACTAGCTTCTTACTCACCTCACCGGATTTCCCCTTTGCACCACTACCCACCGCCGCTGTTAACGACGGTAAACTGTCACCATTCTCGATCGACTTCGAATTCGATATCGATTTCGCATTCTCACTGGGCATTTCAATTTCAACATGCTCTGTTTTCCCCAAATCCTTTGATGTTGTGTTCTCCTTTTGGCTTCTCTTCTTACAACACAAAAAGAACAAAATTACCAAAATCAACAGAAGACCCAGCACAGATCCGATCACAATTCCCGTGATTGCTCCACCAGAGAGCTTATCCGACGAGTCCGAACCCGACCCGGGTTGTGACCCGGCACAAGATCCAAGCGGTCTTCCACAAAGCGAGTTACCGAAGAAAGCAGAATCCGGAAAACCGGATAACTTCGACGGTATTTCACCCGTTAATCTATTATTAGAGACGTTGAACAGAGCAATATTCGTTCTGGCGAGATCCGGAACCCGACCCGTAAACGCATTGTTCTCCAAATACAATGTAGCCAAACGGGTCAAGTTATTCACCGAATTCGGAACCTCACCGGAGAAATTGTTGTTGGCGAAGCTGACCCTCACGAGATTGACCATCTGGGAAAACGAATCTGGGATCTCGCCGGAGAAAAGATTGTCTTGAAGGAAGAGATTCCTGAGGTTTACGAGGGTGAAGATGTCGCGTGGGAGTCGACCGGAGAGAGCGTTGAAGCGGAGGCTGAGGGTGGTGAGTTGGGTGAGGTTGCCGAGGGTGTTGTCCGGTAGCTCGCCGGAGAGGCCCATGCCGGGGAAGTGGATGTGTACGTGTATGTGTTTGGGTAGAGAAGATGGGTGGTCCTACAAAGTTTTTTTAAAAAAAATTATTATTGAGGGGAAATTTAGTCATTTCACACAAAGTTAACTGAACAATTTAACGGAGTTAGTCATTTGGATTCAAACGGGGATAAAAATAAAACGTTAGGGGGCGATTCAAGACTTTGAAACTATAGGGATGCAACTGGTTAAAATGAACAAACGTCAGGGATGCAAATGGTAATAATAATAATAATAATAATAATAATAATGATAATAATAATAATAATAATAATAATAATAATAATAATAATAATCATAATAATAATAATAATAAAGAATAAATAAATAAGTGCAGGGGGGTATTTGTAATTTTTAAAACTTCAAAAGAATTTTTATAACATGAAATAATAATAATGAAACCACAGGGGCTGAATCTGTAACTTCGAAAGTTTCAAAACCAACCCCCCACCCATTCCCGTGTTTCCGGCCACTTTCTCCGGCCAAATTCCGGCCAAGCGCCGGCGACCACCAAAGTCACTTGAAAACCCGATTTTAACACCTCAATTTACAGAGAATCAGCTCGTGAATAAGATTCGAACACAAAGCAACCCCAAAACGCGTTGAAACGGTCGAATAACGGCTAATTCCTTTCCACTTTATTCCCGACCAAATTCAACGGCTAAATCGACCACTAAAACATCACTTTAACCAAATTGACTCAATCAACTCGAACTTTAACTGTCTGTAAATCGAATGTAACCTTTCATTTCATCAAAACACACACAATTAAACCAATTTTAATTCACCCTGTTCTCGAACCTGCAACTAATCGAATACTACTCTCTGAGCCATATACACTACAATTAACAAAGGGCTTTTGATCATAAGCATCATTATAAGCAGTCTGTACAAGCAATTTGATTTCCATCCAAGTTTGATCAACATTCGAATTCAAGATTAGCCGTGACCTGTTCTTATCTGTTCCATCATCGATGCGACACATAAACAGGTAATTAAACATGCTAATATACTCGAATTCACATGGGGAATCAAAGCCCCATGTTAATTACAGAAATCCTTATCGTTTCGAGGTTCAATTCGATTGATCACAAGCTAGGGTTTATATGAATTTGGGGGTAATGGGTTGGGTTGGCTTAAAAACAAATGGAACGAAGATTTATCGCGGCCCAGGCCTTTAGTTCACCGATTAAACACATGCTTCCCACCCGAGAGGTCCCGGGTTCGACCCCGGGCCACTGCATTTATTTTTTGAAGCTTTATTTGGCTTCTAAAAATTCCATAAAAATTCTTAAAAATTATAAAATAAATTTTATAAACTTCCTTTAATTCAAATCTCACAAAATTATTTTCTGTAAATTTATTTTATTTGAAAAACTTTAACAATCTTTATAAAATATTAGTTATAAATATTACAAATAATGATTTTTATAAAAATATACATTATATCGTATTTAATTATGAGATAATCGTGGAAAACCATAAAAATTATACAATATATATTTTCACAAATCATTTATAAATGTAAATATAGGTTATATTTTATACTTAAATTAATAAATTATTATTGAATTATACGAATACAAAGAATACATACATATACTTCTTTCAAACAAATCAAAAATACAAACAATTTCATTACTTGTTTAAAATCCCACAATTCAATTTAAATCCTAAAATCATTAGGTATAAAATCAAACTCAATATATATAATCGTGTACGCCAACCCAAATCCAATCAAATATATCTATTCGCATCGAATACGTATTAAAGACTTAAAAACAATTATTACATAGGTATTGATCGTGTTTGATCGTGCATTGCTATTCTGTGAAGTCTTTGTGCATTACATCAATTCAAGGTGAGTTTCGTGGCCCCCTTTTATGCTTATACAAATTTTCAATGTTTTCAATCAATGGGGGAAAAGTATGCTCACCCGTTTTTAATGTTGTACATTGTATATTCTATGTTCATACTTGGAATCAATGTGATACTATTTTGCATGCATACATGGTGTTATTTTATGGAACACTCATCCAACCATTAATTCCCGGGTTTGGGAACCAACGGTTAGGTATTGGTAGTACTACTGGGTTGACACCCCCACACTTCGACGATTGGTTAACTTGCGAGTTACCAACACAGCTGCCAGCAATCTGGCCAAGGGTGAATATATTCCGGCAGATTTATATGCATAACGTCATTAGGTTTGGTTGTCTTTAAACACATGTTATGTGGTTTGTGCTTGCAGTATGATTCCATATCAAAAACTATACAGCATCAATTACATGTTTTAAATTTAAACCTGCGGAACTCACCAACATTATGTGTTGACATTTTTGAGCATATCTTTTCAGGTGAACATAATCAAAGAGGATAGCTAGTGCTGATGCCTTAGCAGAGACCCTCAGGATTTCATTAGTTTTGCATTTGCAATGTATATCATTTCTATTCATTTGTGAACTATGTGTATTTTGGATTTAGAATCAGTAAGACTATGATAGTCGTGGAACTGACTAACCACGACACAAGTCACCATTGTGTCGGACGACGTCATGACACGAGTGTTTTGCATGTATTATGTCTCTGTAATTATACCAAGTGTTATGACGAACCTGTCCGTCGCATCATCGTGTTTCCGCTATAAGCGAGGGTGTGACAGTACATTATATTTGTTACTAATTATATACTTGTATTTAAAATAGAATGGAATGAACAGTAGTTTTTACAATCTTGGACGTCCGTTTTGTGATCTACGGTGAAAACCTGATGTTGCTTTGCTTAGTTTACCGTCTATCACGTGTGCCCCCTCAAGGTTTACCATCTGCCACGTGTTTCCTCAAAAGCACTTCGTGGCATCAAAGGGAAGAGACAGATAGAAGGAAAGAGAGAGAGAAAAGAAGAATAGCAGAGGCCAGATGGTGAAGAAAATAGTGCGAGAAGCCAGAGGTTGTTCAACCTTACACGTTCTTCTCCGACAACATTTGCCTTGACATCCTTCGCCGTTGACGTTGTTCGACCCCTGCGAAGTTCAGGTTTCCATCACCTCCTTCTTATGTTCAGAGAGAAAGAGGGAGGTAGCCAGACATGACAGATCAGATCAACAGAGAAGTTCAGGTATCCATGTTACGAAGACGATTATCCCGTGATTTCTCTCGAATTGAGAAACATATCTAACACTGAGCTTCTAGGGTTCCTTTGACATTGATCTGCCTATTGATTTTGTTGTAACAGATGTCGACTTCGACGTGGAAGATGAGGAGGCCGATAGAATAGCATAATTTGTTTTCCATCCCAATGAAAGTTCTCTTCATATTTCTTGAAATTTATATTTTCTTCGCGATTTTGTTTCAAGAGGTTTTATATGTCACAGGTTAGTGCTTTTGTGTGTGATTTTACTTATGATTTCTTTGTAATATATTGTTTAGGGTTTTGGAATGGCGTTGGCTGATTCCATCTCTTGAAACCACTTTGGCATAAAGCACTCGGAAAAGAAAAAGAAATGAAAGCAATACCATCAATTGAGGAAGTTAACATTTTGAAGGATGATATGGTCACCCAGTTTGTGGAGCCCAAAGGTACCAATATTTGAGTGTCAGGTTAATGTAATTTTCATTTCCCGTTTGAGTGTTTTTGCATCTACTGGTACCAACACATGGGTTGTTAGCAGTACACTGTGTTGACTTATTTCCTTTGTAAGCAATAGGTTGGAGAGGTTGTTTTACTTTTAATTTTGACCTAGCAGGGTCAAAATAAAGTTACTCTCAGGTTTGACAGTTGCCTATGGCTTAAAATTATGAAAAGGAAACTACTATCAGGTAACTGCTCGGATAAAAATTCCAACCTCATATAGGGCATGTATTCTTCATGCTAGAAAACCGTTTCGTTTGATGTCTTATGATGTAAAAACATCCATAATTTACCAGAGTAGGTTAGGGGAGGTCTTTGGGGTTACTTTGTGGTTTTTGTTCATTAGTTGACATGGTTAGTATAGTTATAGCCTCTACTACATAAAAGACTTTAAATTTTTCATGGATAGACGTAAATTACATGGGTGTGGTAGATGAATTTGTTAACCAATTAAGTATAAGTGCATTATAAAGTTCTTAGTTGTTTCTATTTGAAGATTAAATCATTTTGCTTATGGTTCATATGGCATATTATTTAGATTTTCAATTGTACTAATTTTACTCCATGATTGTGATCCTTTTAAAGCTAGCAACCGGAATCTAAAACGAAAAATACTTGGAATACTTGGCGGAAACTGATATGCAGGTAACACAGCTACAACCTACCCCTAAAAAAACATTTAAAGTGACAATCATGTTATAAAAACCTGAAAGTGTTTAATCCTTAAAAATAAAATAGTGTTTTGTTAATACAAAGTTTATTTTGAAATAAGTTTCATCTTGTATTCTATGATGGGAAACAAGCGGTCTCAAGGATCCCCAACAACCCTCCCAATGCTAACAATAGAGAAATATAACTGAACACAAGAATATACGTGGAAACTCCAAAACCGGAGAAAAACCACGGGCCTCCAGAGAGAAAGATCCACTATGCGACAAATTGTTACAATCACATAGACTAATCTCTCAAGCCTCCCCCCACCCAGTTACACCCACACTCTCCAAAGTGTTTAACTAAAAACTTTCTACACTCTAAGACAAGAGAACTAGAAAAGAAAGAACCAAACACTTCAAGTGTATTTTTGATTGGGGCACTTTGAAACCAAAGCCTTGGACTTCTTTTATAAGCTTGGAGTCCTCCCAAGCTTTCATCCTTGCACCAATGTGGGATGGGAACATTTTCATATAGCCAAAAAATCCTAATAATCTCCACCTTGGATATATGAAAAACAACCACATTAAAGTAACACCGTCTTCAACCGACGATCATACTCACCATAAAAGAGTATCGCCACATAGAATAGACCATTCTAAGAATTTCTTCTCGGCACATGTTGAAAAACCTGCTGAAAATTTATGGTGCAACTTCCCCCCTTGGCATACCTGGAAGTTCATCAGCCATCAACATCAATTTTTCACCACACATCTTGCATCTATGCCAACCCAATGCCCATGTGTAAATCCATGAACCCGCTAACAAAATTGCATCCCCTTTCATGGTAGCACGGGCATACCATAGGGATGACATAACCTCAAAGGAAATCATCACCGTCAACAACAACGGAGACATTGTTAGCTGACTTAGAGCTGCTAGCCGAATCTGCTCCACCTGGACAATTTCTCTTGACATGCCCAGACTGTCCACACTTCCAGCATACAGGAATCTTCTGTGAGTGCTTCTTCTTCCCGTTCCCGCATATTAAAACTGTTCCTTCTGACGAAGTATGACTGCTACTTCCTAGTCTTTTCTCTTCAGACAATAGCTTCTCAGTAACATCCGCGTACTTCAGGGTTTCTTTCCCATACATCAGAATAGGCTTCATATGCTCATAGGAAGATGTCAAAGATAATATGAGCCTCAGTGCTTTATCCTCATCTTCAACCTTCACTCCAATAGCCTCCAGTTCTGACACGATATTATTAAGAACACTTAGATGATCTGAAATTTTTGTATCTCCATCCATACGAAGGGTATGAAATTGTTCCTTGAGATACAACCGATTTGAGATGCCTTTGCCTTGATACAATTGCTCAAGCTTCTCCCACAAATCCTTTGCAGTTGATATCCCATGCACATTTGCAAGAACATTCTTTGCTAGACACAAACGAATCGCACTTGCTGCTCTCAAATCCAAATCTTCCCATTCTTCATCGTCTTTACTGGTTCCACTTGAATCCTTGCTTGAAACAGGGGTCGGTTTCCCTTCAATGCCTTGTGTAACCCAGATTGAATCAACACATCCTTGACTTGAACTTGCCACAAACCAAAGTTGATTCTTCCATCATATTTCTCTACGTCGAACCTCATGGGACTGTATTTCGACATCGTATCCGTATCTTCAAAACAATATTGTATACTAGAAAATATACACCAAGCCTATAAGCAGTTACCCAACAACGGATTCCCAAGAAAGAGAGGTGGGTCACAATGGACACACTTAAGTACCAAGTCTTTCCTAGCCAGAACCTTCTCAGGACAAATGCGTATATCCGGCTCCTGTATAATTCTATCGTATACAAAATAGTCAACCGAAAACCCGTTTCTGATGTGGAAGATCAGACTAAGCAGTAACCACAGAGCATACTACGAACCTTCTAAACCGAGACCTCCCTCAAAACCTAGAGCGCTGATACCATTGGATGGGAAACAAGCGGTCTCAAGGATCCCTAACAACCCTCCCAATGCTAACAATAGAGAAATATAACTGAACACAAGAATATACGTGGAAACTCCAAAACCGAAGAAAAACCACGGGCCTCCAGAGAGAAAGATCCACTATGCGACAAATTGTTACAATCACATAGACTAATCTCTCAAGCCTCCCCCCACCAAATTACACCCACACTCTCCAAAGTGTTTAACTAAAAACTTTATACACTCTAAGACAAGAGAACTAGAAAAGAACGAACCAAACACTTCAAGTGTATTTTTGGTTGGGGCACTTTGAAACCAAAGCCTTGGACTTCTTTTATAAGCTTGGAGTCCTCCCAAGCTTTCATCCTTGCACCAATGTGGGATGAGAACATTTTCATATAGCCAAAAAAATCCTAATATTCTAGCTAAACTCATGCTCCAGGGAGTATCATTTAAGACACATCATCTACAGTCAATACCATTTTTACGTTTTCTAAATCTAACGTCTAAAGTGATTTGGTTATGAGAGAATGTTTTCTTTTATGGTTAGCGACGTTTAAACTTACCTGTAAGTGTTTGTGGTTTCCCTGTGCGAAAATTAGTATATTTATGAGTTGTCACGACCTTTGTTTTGTAAACTAAAAGAATTATTTACAAGTGCTGATAAACATAAATTAAAGTTTGAGCTTTTATAGGTTGGATCATATGCAAGTTTCTCAGAAATAATCCAGGACTTCCTCTACAATCACTGTACTAATCAGGTACTATCATTACTATTTTCTAATCTTTTGTAGTATTCGAAAGTAATAAGTAAACCATCATCTTATTTGTTCCATTTTAAGCTGCAAACAACGCTATCCTGATTTAAGGTAGTAAATTAAATTTAAAGGCCCTTGCTTTAACTTTTTTTTACCAACGTTAATGTTTTTAGTTTCACATTTATCTTGAAAGTATGGTTGTTCCTCCTCTTGCTTAAAACTTACCAACTAATGTATAAGGTTTTTTTTGTGTATTAACTTGCAGTTTTTAATAAGAATTTACTGTCTGTGCGCACCTAACCCATACATTCATCAAAGCAAATGTTTTTTTTCCTTCAAGCTATTGCTTTTCTTCTTTTACATTTTTATTTTAAAAGTTCTATGTATAAATATGATACTTAATTGAAAATATATGGTAACTAGCTGAGTTCCAATACGCGCGTTGCGCGAAATTGTCTTTCATTTTCTTTCATCGGTGTTTTCTGATATCAGAAGCTGGCTGTTGCACTTTAACTATTGCAATGTATCCGTTCAGATGGTATAATCTATCAACTACGTTTAAGGCCCATATAGAAACGTTAATACAAGCCGTATCATCACTAAACACATTCAAAGTAAAACGACCATACATCATGGAGATGGCAATGGATTCATTAGGTTCTCAGATGAGGGTATTGTCATAATCACCTAACAGATTTAAACCAAATGACTACAAAATAGTTTTCGCAAAGAGGCCAACATGTTCTCGGATGATTGCCTCATCATCATCGAACAAAAACAATGTTCTAAACATTCAAAAGGGAGCCCAAAATAATAGAGATGAATACATAGATAGAAGAAGTGGGTTCTCAGATGAGCCATCCTCATCATCATAGAACGAATAGAAGATTTAGATCTTAAAATTTCAAAACAAAGCCTTGGAAAACGGATTAACAACATCTAATCAGTTCTCAAGTGAGGCTTTCCTCATCATCATCGAACGAAGTAACAAAAGCCCAAATTCCAGATTTCAAACAATGGAAAAATAACCCCAAAGAACATATCTAATAATCCCTCAGACAGACATTGTTGAAAGCAGTCATCCGACACGGCCGACAAGCTCCAAGGTGGAGTGCAGAGGCGGTCAGACCACCACGATCAAGACCAAACACCGCCGAAAGCAGTGTCGGAGCCCGTGGACCCCTTAAAATCACCAACGCTGGTGATCAAAACACATCTTCAAAAATCTAATTAGGGCTCTCAGACGTGTTAGTGTCGTCATCATCGAGCAAAAGATGGGTAGAATGGGACCTGAGGATCACGCAGACGCCACCGAAGGCGGTCGATAGACCGCCGGCGGCATCTAAGTCTACAGATCTAAGCCAGTTTCAACATGCACCACCATCCATTGATGATGGGTATAATGGGACCTGAGGATCACGCGAACGCCACCGAGGGCGGTCGATAGACCGCCGACGGCATCCCAGTCGACAGATCTAAGCCAGTTTCAACATGCACCACCATCCATTGACGACGGTGATACATGGGTCCATCGGAGCCGCAAACACCAAGCAAAAAGATGGGAAGAACCGGACCTGAGGGTTACACAGACGCCACCAAAGGCGGCTGACAGACCGCCGGCGACGTCGGAGCCGACAGATCTAGCCCACTTTAAACACGCACCATCCTCCATAAATGGTGATGATAAACCGCTCCACTGGAGCCGGCAACCAAACACAAAACTATATTTTGTGCCTTTGTCTCTCTCTCTCTCTTGATGTGCCACAAAAGGCACTCAGGCCACGCGTCAATAATGAAAAACAAACCCTCTTCTGCCATAAAACAGGTGTCTTGTGGTAAACCAAGTGCTTTGATAACCGTAGATCTTAAAGTGAGCGGTCAGGATTTACAAAACACTATTCATACTATTCATTCCCTTCTATTATTAACATATATATAATTGGTCCTGCACTTGATATTTGTTCTTATTATGGTTTTTAATATACAATGGTAACCAAATTTGCTCTTTTAGTTCATATGTGTTATTGTGTATATTACTTCTTGCCAAAACTATCAGTTGCACTTTTGAAAGACTAAAACGAGTTGCAAAAATTATCCATCCATTGTTACTAAAAAATTGAAGCAATGGTTATGATCGAGCTACAATTAATTGTTACTTTGTGCAAGTCTGTTTTAGATGATTCAATAATGTTACCATATGTGGGAGCCAGCTTTTTAACGAAAACTTAAATCTGTTTTATATGATTCAATAAAATTACCATACGTGGGAGCTAGGTCGAGAAAAGAAACCCCCCACCCCCACCCAAAAAAAAAAACCTTATATAAATGCACATACTCATGCATTCTTAATGTAGCATGTATATCGTAATACCATTAATGTTGTGCCATTTCGCGCAACGCGCGACCAGGGTCCCAACTAGTTATACTTTAGTATATGAATTTGTGATTACACTACATTTGTTACCGATTATATTTTAGTATATATACCGATGATTACACTATAGTATTCATTGGTGACTACATGACATGTGATAGTGCTATCATTTAGTGTATGCATATCCAACGCTTGTCATTTGTAAGTTTTTTCTTATTGATCCCTTTGTTTGTATTGTTTGTAACGAGATTTTATCTTTTACGATATCTCTTTTGTTTTTAGTTAATCTTTTGTCGTGTTTGATTTGAACTTGATTTTCATTTCTTGTAAAAATTGTTTATTTTAATATATATTTTTGTTTGTTAACTGCTCTCAAATTTAACGTTGTAGCATTTGAACCTCAATATCAAGATAATATATAAATAGATAAAACTAAAAGGCATGATTATGATAATCATTAAATAAAATAAAAAAACTTTTTAAAAACTAAGTTAGGCCTATAAATATACTACTATATCAATATATCATAATGGAATCATTATCTAAAAAAAAAAAAAAAAAAAAAAACCCTACCAAAAAGCCTTGCAAACAAACACAACAACGATAAACGCTACGACAATAACTGTCACAACATGAACTGATTCGATTGTCGCTACCTCAATTTAACAAATCATATTATCTATAATTCTAACACCAAGTCCCTCTATACAACCACTTAAGGGAATTTCTGTTGTCACAACATATACAATAAACGTCATACAATGATTTTTAGTTAACACAAGAGCAATCAAACTTTGAAGACTGCCCTTAACCCAACATCACAAATTTGATTCAAGTGACGAATTTGTGTTACCCACATAAGAAAATTAAGAATATGAAAAAGAGATGTCATAGATTAAATCAAAACTATGAACAGATCGGATGCATTAGAGAAAGCATGGATATCTTACTCCGCAGACACTATATTCAGCAATCAACAATGAGGATCCGGACTTTGATAAATTAAAAGTTTATTTTTATATTATTATTTGAATTTTAATATAGAAAATATGACTTATTAGTTGATAATAACTCATACTAGCAATTTATATAATAATAATAATAATAATAATAATAATAATAATAATAATAATAATAATAATAATAATAATAATAATAATAATTCTAACTTTCATATTTATTTCAAGAACAATTCTAGTAACATAATCATAATTGATTTACACTTAATTCACATTTGATTTTACTCACGACGATACTTATGAACGAATACATAACATAAAAAGTAATAAAGAAAATAAAGAAGATGCCAAAAAACCTCAAATTCTATAAGTACAAATTCTAAATGAAAAAAAAAGAATAAAAACACATCAAAAGAAAACTAAAGAGTAAAATGTCATTTTTGTTCCTGAGATTTTGTTTAATTTGTCGTTTCAATGCAAAAACTTCTTTTTATCATTTTAATCACTATAGTTTATCAAATGCTGGCATTTTCATCCACTCCACTAACTCCGTTAAGATCTTCGTTAAATATGAGGGTATTTTAGTCTTTTTCAATATTCTAATTATCTAACCAAAATAAATTAATCAATTAATATTCAAATAACACTAAAAAACATATGAAGCGACTAGTAAGACCACACGCTTCGATTTAAAATCTTCGATTAACTCTAACTCGTTTTGTTCGATTTAGTTGTGCTTTGAGATTTCAATTAATCTTCATATTTTGTTCTAATGTATAAATTTATTCGATTGAGGTCTACTATGGGATTGTTGTCATGCTTTGTTTTATTGAGTTATACTATTGTCACGTTACATGATAACAACATACCTCAATCAAACAAATGTGGCAACAATAGATATCAATCGAACAATGTTGCATTTCGAACAAAGCATGAAAATTAAAATCTCACAGCTGACCTCAATTAAACAACATGAGTTAGACTTAATTGAAACTTTAAATCGAAGCGTATGGTCTTACTAGTCGCTTCATATGTTTTTAGTTTTAATTAAATATTAATTGATTGTTTTATTTTAATTGGATAATTGGGGTGTTGAAAAAGACTAAACAACTCTCATATTAAATGGAGATCTTAACGGAGTTAGTGGAGTGGATGCAAATGGCAATATTTGGTAAATTACAGTGACTGAAATGACAAAAAAAAGTTTTCGGATTGAAATTGTAAATTCATAGAACGTCAGGGACGAAAATAACATTTTACTCAAATCTAAAACACGATGGTAATATTGTAACAAAAATTTAAAGTTATACGTTGCCTCAGTGTTGAGGTTGTTAACTTTTCAATAAAATTTATATTGAAATGAAGTTAGAAATAAGTATACATAGAATTTTATAAACCATTGTATTTGAAAAAAGTGCTAAATTTGTTACATCGATTGAAGACCATAAAAAAATTGACTGCAATCTTGATAATACCTATATACGACACCAGAAAAATAATTATTCTGAAAACAAAGCATTTCATTACGATATCGGTACTCTGTATGATGTAACCCAGAAAAATGATTTTTGCTTACGTTGATCGAAAATCATAAGAACGGATACTCGTACAAGTTTCAATAATAACAATAAAGGCATTGATGTTCTTTGATCAATGTCAATTATATTCGCCATGATGTCAATAAGTTAACGACATTAGATATAGCCAAGACTAAAAAATATATATATATTTTGAATACAACTCTATTTCTACAAAATTTATACCAGTACATTGAGGAGAAGAATTAAAGTCGTATATTATAATATAAATGGTGAAACTTGTGACAACCCGGAAAAATTCCGTTAACTTAAAATATATATATATATATATATATATATATATATATATATTATAATAATAATGATATTATTATCCCTATTATTAATAATAACATTATTAATAATAATAATAGTGTTGTTATTAATAAAAATAATTTATAAAAGTTTATTTAACTTTTAAATATTTAAAACTTGAATTAAATAAGTCCAGGGTTAATATTGTAATTTAAGAAACTTACTTTGAAAGTTTCAAACATAAAATGATAAACTCAAATTCGCAGGGACCATTTGTGTAATTTTTTTAAAACACGGCCCCCCTCCCGTCGACCTCTTTCTCCGGTCACCGCTCCGGTGACGATTCCGGCGACCCCCAAACGCCAAATTGAATCAGATTTCGACAAATTAAATCTCCCGACACATTTTCGTGGGTGATTCAAACACTAAACCCCACTTCGATTTGAAAAATATATTCGATTAGGTGCGATTACAACCACCCCATTGTCGGCCGGGTTTTTAGCCACTCCCGAGCACTATAGCACTAAATTAATCTAAATAATGGAGTATAAAGGATCGGTTATCTGCTCATAAACAATTACCATTCTCAAATTGATCTGAAAACACACAAACATATCAATCTGATCAACCCTTCAGTCGCGACCTGTTCATCATAGTATACACCTTCAAATCAAACGCAAACAGGTAATTAAACCTACACACACACTTGTTTTTACAAGGGGAACAATAGCCCTATGATTTCAGATGCAATTGAAATCGAATTGGGGTTCAATTTGGCTGGGATTCGAACCTAGGGTTCTTGGTGAATTGGGGTTTGATTGAGATTGTGCTTAAAACCATGTGGAACCTACTCCTAATGCGGCTGTAAGCCTTTGGTTCACCGGTTCAGTCTCCAATTGCCCAACTTGAGGTCACGGGTTCGAACCCGTGCACCTCCCATTATTTTTTTAAAGCCTTTTTGCAGCTTTTAAAAATATATAAAATTCCCAAAATTATAAAAATAATTTTTATAAACTTCCTTTATTTTAAAAACATCTAAGTAATTTTCTATAAAATTTATTTATTAAAAACACCTTAAAAATATTTATAAAATATTATTTATAAATGTTATAAATAGCCGTTTTATAAAAATGGACTCTAAATAATAATTTAAATTATTAATTTATTATTGGATACTATATTATTTTTAATCATGGATAAATCATGATTAATGTGGAAATTATAAAGATTTTATAATTTCATAAATTATTTACAAGTGTTATTTGTTATTTCTTATAAAATATACTAATTAAATGTATAGATTAATAATAAATTAAAACTTGTAAACATTATTTATTTGATAAAATAAATACAAATTAGATTTTATAAATTTAATTATAAAATCTTAATGAATTAAATACAAATTTATATATTTAAATAATGCCTAAAATTTATTTAGAACATAATAATATGTTAAAATCATTATTAAAATTTATCAAATATTATGAAATGTAAATCTTTAGTTATTAAAGAATTAACAAAATAACTAAATGATTTAATTATATGTTTATAACAAATCCCAGAAAACCAAACCCTAGATCAATTGAACACCAGGTTCAAGATCTAACTTATTTAAGTTATGGATTTGTAACTATTTGCTTATGTGAATTATAATTCCGTAGGAAGAATTTACTAGCTTGTCAACACCACACAAGAACTGAGGTGAGTTCATGACTATTCCCCTTTTTAATCATTTAAATATTTTGGGGCTGGAATACATGTTGTAATTGAAATTTCAAATTATTTTGTGAGTTCATAACTATTCCCCTTTTTAATCATTTAATATTTTGGGGAGGAATACATGTTGTAATTAAATTTACAAATTATTTTTGTGTATTATATTAAATAATAATTGAATCACATTTATGATTACATATGGTTACTATGAAAAACCTTCTCTGTATACTGGATTATTAACAAGGCATGATCTTTTGGATAGTACTATCGGGGTGTGACTTGCCCCCATAAAGGTTTGGACATGTGGTCCTTATCAGATGCACAAAGATCTTATAAGTCATCCGAGATGACTGTTTTATGTGATGAGAAGGTAGAAGCGCATTATGAGTTTGCCATTATAGTTCCACATACAACCCATATGAGGATAAATGTAAAGGAGGATTTGCTCCTACTGATTTGAAATTATTATGATAATATAATATACACATGAAAAGGATATTAAACTATGATACATGGGCAAATCCTATGTGAAGGATTTGTTGGGCTTGTACTTAGTGGGTATGTGGGATAGCGGGTTCACCTTATTAAAAAGGGTTCCGATAGGCTATTCATATACCGGTGAGTAATTTAAACTCACACTTTTACAGTAAATCCTACTTGATGATAAATGATGATTTATCAATGTGTTTTACTTACCTATGAACTCACCAACCCTGTGTTGACACTTGATTTACATGTATTCTCAGGTATCTACTAGGAGCTTATGGACATGCATGTAGGATCATATAAGAGCTCAAGATACATATTGGTTATTGATAAGACCTGATTAGACGTATTGTTAAGAAACAATCTATCTTTTATTTTCGCTGCGTATAATATTTAATACTCTGATTATTAATGGATTGATTACCTAAAATTTATCATATAGATAACTGCATCTCATGTGTAACTACTGTGTTTGATCCTGTTTGTTCATCCCTCCGTGATAGATTCCAGACCCGGATTGGTATCAGAGTCATTGGTTATAATGAGTTAGTAATTGCATCCAGACCCGGAATTTGAGGGTGTGACAAAACTGAAAATTTTTAAAAATATATACAAACATAAATAGCAAGGGGCCACACGTGCCATTTATGCATTTCATGTTGTACGTTTGCGTACTATTCAAGTGTGTAAATTACAATTAGTCTTCCATAAAATGTAATAAGATAACTAATTAGTCGTGGTTGTTATTATCATGTTTAGGTCCCCAATTAATTAAGGGTTCTGTTATACAAACACCACTTTTTTATTATTTAGACACTGTATTGTTAATTACAATCGAAGAAAATAAAATATATGTAACACTTATTTATTTTTTAGGAAATCATTACCTGATTTTGTCACATCCCGGCGGAAGCGTGAAACGATTTTTGAATGTGACTTGTTTGTTCAGAACGAATTTGATTATAAGGAATCAAACTACAAACAATATTAATACATAAAACACATAACTTGATTATATATATAATAAGTTAGGATTACATCATTACATATAAAGTCCAAAATTTAATCTAATCCTTATTACAACTTTTTTTAACTAAACATCTTCAAATGCGATGGAAATGCGCGTCCACCACAACACTGCCATCGTAAATGTTGACAGTTAGATTTACACAGACCCTTCCCACGACTTCACCCCAGCCATTGTATACATCAAAAGAGAAGTCTACATTGTTAGTTATTTTCACCTGAAAAAGCATACTCAAATAATCAACGTAAAGTTGGTGAGATCATACGTTTATTTCCAGACAAAATGTTTTGTTGATGCACCAATTACAACCAAACCTGCTCACACATAATTCATTCTGTCACGAAACAATTCACAAAATCAGATAATATTACATCACAACACTCATTCTGTTGGTGCATGAAATATTTAAATAGCATCACAACACTCATCCTTTTGGTGTCAAATATTCTCCTAAGTATCGCTACTAATATTATTGGACGGTTCCTCATTCGAATTAATGGTTGTATCACAAATAACAGTACATCTCAAAATAATTTAAAAATAATGCATCAACATAACCAGTATATTTTCCCCCCCAAAAACTTTATAAATATCAAAATAGGGCTAAGAGTCTCACCCGTTCTCCAAAATGTAACCTATAAAAATAATTTATAAGTTAGATAAAATTTCTTTAAAATATTTAGAACCTCAGATATAACCAATACTTAAATATTTAGCTGTAATATAGTTAGATAATATTATCATAAAATTCCCAATTTTATTTTATTTTATAAATTGTTATAATTATCATAAATTCTCCATAAATCACCAAAAATAGATAATTTTATCTAAAAATTCCCAAAATTTTATAAAATATTACTTCAATAGTTTATATCATTCCATAAATTTCCTAATGTCTAATTCTCAACAGATCTCTTTCTGTAAATCTTACAATATTCCAAAAATTCATTAAAAATATCTATATAACTCAAAAAATTTTGAAATTTACACCATCTGTTTAATTTGACTTATAATGTCCTCATTTAATTTTTCATGATTTATGGTATTGATTAATTATTTCTTTTGATATTTCCTCTACAGATCACTTAAAAATTCATTTTTTAATCATAAAAAGGAAATAAATTACAAAATAATTCCTGGAGATTTTATATTTCAAAATAGTTATTCTGTGATTTTTCCATAATTTTCCAGAATTTATTTGTATTTTTGAGTATTTTCTTTATTTTAAATAATTTGTATAAATTATTTTACTTATTATATTTTTACTAAAATTTGCAGAATGATAAGTAAATATTTTTCTAAAAATCTTCCAATTTTTATTCCCACAATCGCAGTTTGTTTAAGTAATAAACCAAATTTATCAACATACACATAATTTTTCAACCCCTTAATTATAACCTTTATGTTTTTAGAACTTTTTATTATATGTTTCAGATTTATAAAACTTTTCTTACTGTTTCTTGGTACTAATGAAGTGTTATAAGATTTTTCTGAAGAATTTTTCATATTTCAATCAAAAGGGTTGATTACTTTGTTTGTTTAAGCACATATATATTTACAAACTTATTTAGCTATAGATTTAAAGAATGAACCTTGATTTTCAACGGAAGGAGAGGATGAAAAGAGTTTGGTGAGAGCTTCCACTTCTTGGTGAATAAGGTTGGAATGTTAATCTTGCTAGTATGTTGGTTTGATAGTGATGGTTTAGGTGATGTTTTTGATGATGGCTTTGATGATGATATTGATTGTGTGACTTGAGGACCAGTATCTAGAGGGTAGAAGTAGAGATGGCTGAAGACCCGAGAGTTTTTTGTGGAAGCGATATGGTTGTTGTGGTGTCTCGACCGAGCGGTAGATATATAATGGAGATGGTGGCGGTTGCAATGTGTCAAGGTGATCCAAAGCTTGACAACAACCCATAGTAATGATTATCATTCAGATGAGGTGTCAATTTATAGGACAAGCTTATTGTTAATATCAATGATGAGGATGCATATGAGCCAAGAGGTTGGTTATAGTGTAGCTATGTTCCGAGAGTTCTTGTGGCTTCGAGATTTTACTAGGAGTTTAATAATATTTTCCTTAGTAATGATTATTATGTGAGGTGTCTAAGTAGGGTGTGTTATGTGGCAATTGTTTAGGCTTGATATGTGTCAAGCTTAGAAGATTGATTAGTGTAACATAGGTGATACATGGATCAGCCGAGGGTATTGGTTTGCTTAGTGTTAGTGTCCTTAGGTTCATAGCATGACACTTAAGAGGCTAGGTGTCAATATAAGAAGCATGCTTAGTGTTTAAGTAATGATGGTGCCTTGATGACTAGGGAGCTAGGGATGCAAGGTGGCTACAAGATTGGTGTCATGAGGTGGTGATGGTGCATGCTAGTAAGTCGAGAGAAATAGGAGGGGTGGTTCGGTGTCTAGGTTAGTGTTAATGATAGGTTTAGTCTTTCTTAATTAGTGTTTTGAGGGTTGTTTAATTGGGTGGTTAATGAGCCGGGTTTGAGGCTTTTTTTACTTAGATTAGTGTTTATGTGTTTGATGTTTGCTTAGTTTTGTTTGAATGCTAAGTTTCTTTCGAGGTTTTATTGTATTTGTGTTGTTTATTTGAGTTGTAACACGAAACATTTGATTTTGTAGTGTTGAAGTACCTTTGGGTTATACATTGTTTGGTAACATAATTTTTACATGCACACATAGTTCACATACATGCAAGCATGCAATCAATAATAATGCATTCATATATGCTTATGCATGTATGTATCATTCTTAGACTCTATATATATATATATATATATATATATATATATTTATATATATATATATTTGCTAATGATTACTATATATATATATATACATGCATGCACACGTAAATTCTACATATATATACATGCATGCAAACATGCATACGTAAATTATATACCTGACATGCATATGAAATAATGTAATTTATTAAATAATAGTCATAAGATGTTAGTCGTAATATAAAATTTTCTTTAAGATATAAAATCGTCTATCTATTGTTAGGGTTGTCACATTCTCCCCCTGTTAAAAGAATTTCGTCTCGAAATTCCTTGGAGTGTTGATTTCTTAACTTTTAGAAGAACTTATCTGATCATTACCTATGAATAAGTGAGGGTATTTCTTATTGATGTCGTCTTCTCTTTCCCATGTGTATTCTGGTTCTCTCTTTGCATTCCATTTAACTTTTATTATAGGAATTCTATTCTTTCTTAATTTTTTTACTTCTTTGTCTACAATGGCTATTGATTCTTCCATAAAATGAAGTTTTCTATCTATTTTGACTTCTTGAATTGGTATCTTTAAATTCTCATCTGTTAGACATTTCTTGAGGTTGGATACATGAAATGTGTTATGTACTTCACTTAATTCTTGAGGTAATTCCAACTTATATGCTACAGGACCAATCTTATCAATGAATTTAAATGGACCAACATACCTAGGGTTTAGCTTACTTGGTTTTCCAAATCGGAAGATTCCTTTTGAGGGAGATACCTTTAGATAAACCTTGTCTCTAATT
The DNA here is from genome assembly GCA_024085815.1 of Flaveria linearis. NCBI lineage: Eukaryota > Viridiplantae > Streptophyta > Magnoliopsida > Asterales > Asteraceae > Flaveria > Flaveria linearis. Next base: position 71,157,946 of record CM044011.1, read on the forward strand.
TGAAATTCCAATGGTTTCCTTCGTTTGTCTACATAACTTTTCTGTCGATCACGAGCTGCTTTCAATCTACTTTTAATCTCAGCGACGTCCGTGGTTTCTTGGATTAATTCAGGACCTGTAAGTTGTCTATCACCTATTTCATTCCAACACAAGGGTTATCTACACCTTCTTCCGTACAAAGCTTCAAATGGAGCTAATCCAATACTAGAGTGATAACTGTTATTGTATGAAAATTCTATTAACGGTAAGTGGCTATCCCAATTTCCACCAAAATCTATAGAACAAGCTCTTAGCATGTCTTCTAGGGTTTGTATTGTCCTTTCACTTTGTCCATCAGTTTGTGGATGATAGGCTGTACTTAAATTCACTTGGGTTCCTAAGGCTTTTTGTAACGTTTGCCAAAATCTTGATATAAATCTACTGTCTCTGTCTGATATGATGGATACAGGTATCCCATGTCTAGACATAATTTCTTTTATGTAAACCCTTGCTAATCTTTCTATTTTATAATCTTCTCTTATGGTAATAAATGAGCTGACTTAGTTAATCTATCTATTATAACCCAAATTGTGTCGTATCCATTTCTGGTTCTTGGTAGTTTGGTTATGAAGTCCATTGTAATCTGATCCCATTTCCATTCTTGAATTTCTGGTTACTGTAGGTATCCTGAAGGTTTATGATATTCAGCTTTTACTCGTGAACAGATATCACATTGTTCCACGAATTCTCCGACTGATCTTTTCATGCCTGGCCGCCAGTATTGGCTTTTCAAATCCTTGTACATTTTATTATTTCCTGGGTGTACAAAATATTTTGACTTATGTTGCAGACTTTTATGATCCGTATATATTATACACTTAGTCCCATACAGATAATGCCTCCAAATTTTTAATGTAAACACTACTGCTCCTAATTCTAGATCATGGGTGGTATAGTTATTTCACTACCCCTAAGTTGTCTAGATGCATATGCAATTACCTTGTCTTTTTGCATTAAAACACATCCAAAACCTTAACGTGATGCATCACAATATACTACAAAATTATTTGTCCCTTCTGGCAAAGCTAAAACGGGTGCACTACACAATTTATTTTTGAGAAGTTCAAAAGATTCATTTTGTTTTCCTTCCCATATATACCTTTTATCATTCTGGGTCAATTCTGTCAAAGGTTGAGCTATTCTCGAGAAATTTTCTATAAATCTCCTGTAATATCCTGCTAAACCTAAGAATTGTCGTATTTCAGTTGGGGTTTTTGGAATTTCCCATTTCTTGACTGCTTCAATCTTTGTTGGATCAACTTAAATCCCATTCTGATTAACTATGTGTCCTAGGAATTGTACTTCTCTTTTCCAAAATTCACATTTTAAGAATTTCGCATACTACTTTTCCTTTCGTAGTAATTCCAAAGTTAACGTCAGATGTTGTTCGTGGTCTTCTTTATTTTTAGAGTAAATCAGAATGTCATCTATGAAGACTATAACGAATTTATCTAAATAGGGTTTGCACACTTTATTCATCAAATCCATAAATACTGCGGTAGCATTGGTTAACCCAAATGGCATTACAAATGTCACACCCCAATCTTGACGGCGGAATCGTCAAGATGTGAGGGTTAAGATTGTTCACAGCCACATAACGTTATACTTAAACGTAATTTTAAAATTATAAGATTCGAAAGGCATTACAAACATAGGTCTCAAACATGCAATAATTCCAAACAATACAAGACCTAACATAATCATTTTATTCATTTAGCTAGGTCCAAATCCTAGTTCATTGCAAGCTTCAAATGATGACTTCAAATGCGGGCATTTCCTGAAACATGTTAAAAATAACGGGTCAACTACAAAGTTGGTGAGTTCCCAAGGGTTTCACATACATAATATACCATGGATTTCAAGTAGCAATTCATGTCATAGATTATGAGTTAGCAAGTTTATAGAACACATATAGTACAATCAAACCTCGACTAGATTATAAGTTTATATGATTGGCTAAGTGTACTTGGTTCCCATGATGAACAAGCATACGTCATCAGGTGTCGGCAATACATCGACTTTAGCACTAAATAGGCTTGTCAGGCCCAAAGATCTAAGACGTCGCCAGGCTAGCAATAGTTAATGATTATAAACAATATATGTATCTCATATAAGACTTACAATAACACAAATAACCATGATTAAATAAAAGTATGAATTACATGTGCTTTTATAAGATTTAAACGTTTATAAGTGTATTTTGAATAATGTAACATGTTTCACCCTAAAACGGTATGAAATAACATAAAATGGGTAAGGAAACTCACATGATCTATAAGTATATAATTTGGAGATTAATAAGAATAATAAACGTCGTTCCACATAAACCGTCACAAGGCACCTAAATAAATATATATATTTACAAAATTTTAGTTGAATAATAAGTTTTAATGAATTAACGAGGACTAGGGTTTCATTAGAATTGTGGGGTTTTCAACAGGTAAATAAATTTATATAATGAATTTGTTTATATTTTGATTAAAGAATTATACTAAGTGTTTTTAATATATAAAAGAAATTAGGTAGAAACAACCTAAAGTAACACTTGTAGATAATTTATGAACTTATAAAATATATATTTTATCATGATTAATCTATAATTAAGGACTAATAATAATTTAGTAATTTCAGCTATTTAAAGTTTATTTTTAAAAATTAACTAATTATAACATTTGTTAATGATATTTTATATAAAAATTATTAAGGTGTTTTAAAGAAATAATTTTACAGAAAATCATTAGATAACTTTTAAAATTACACAATTAGTCCCTATGGTTTGATCATATTGCATATTTAGTCCCCAGATCGTTAAAAAATAACGGACACTAACGGTGGGGACTAACTTTGCAACAAACTTTCAATGTTTGGACTAAGTTTGCAATTTTTAAAATCTGGGGACCAAACATGCAATTTGATCAAACCACAAGGACTATTTTCGCAATTTTCTCTTATAAAATTGATTTTTATAATTTTTAAAAATTTTCTATAATATTTTTAAAACCCAAAAAGGCCCAAAAAAAATTAGTTGAGGGTGCCCGGGTTCGAACCCGGGACCTCAAGGTGGAATGTGCTTGTTTTTAACCAGTGAACCAAGGCCTCAGCCGCGGTACATATTGGTTTTAAGAGTTTAAAACATAAACAAAAGAAACCCCAAATTTCCTATGAACCCTAGTTTGATTCGCACCAAAATTGAGGATCAAATCGATAATGTTTGTCAGATTAATGTTAGGGCTTTTGACCCTCAACTGAAATCGAGTATTTGGATATGTGGAATTACCCGATTAAAGATGATTTGGAGGTGAATCCTACGAAGAACAGCCGTGATAGGGGAGAAGTTGGTTTGTAACACCCAGGAATTTGACTTTCTGGAGAGTCATGCGACTGGAGGCTCAGTCGCATGGAGTTCATGCGACTGGAGGTCCAATCGCATGGTGATCGGGCGACTGAAGGCCCAGACGTCTGGGTTCGGGCGACTAGACAGTGACTTAAGGGAGGGGGCAGGCATCTCCCCTCCCCACACTTGCAAAATACGGTCAGAAAGAAAAGAAGAGAGAAAGAAAGGAGAAAGAAGAGAAAAAGGGAGAAAAGTGGTGATTCGGGCTCGAAACTCGTCGAGTAACTAGTCCAAACGAAGCTCTTCATCTTATCCTTGTTTGTGTGAGTTCTAGGACCCCTCACTTACTTGTTTTCAAACGATTTTGGGGCTGGAACACATATAAACCCGTTTTTGGAAAAAAGTGTATGTTTGACCCATTTGGGTGAAATCTTGTGTAGTGTGTTAAGGTACGATTTTGGACTTGTATGTGCTTGTATGATGTCCTAGTGTGAATCCCTAAGGTTTAGGAGGGCCAATTTGGGCTTAAAACGAGTTTGGAAGGATTTAAAGGTCGTGAGTCGCAGCTGCAGTTCGGGATGAACTCCAGTCGCTGCCCAGTTAGGGCTAGACGACTGAAGGGCCTATCGCCGACTGAGAGATGACTGAGACTTAGTCGCACGACTGAGGTTCAATCGCACGACTGGAAACCCAGTAGCATAGATGTTTAGTCGCCTAGAGTCCAATCGCACGACTGAGAGTCCAGTCGCATAGGTGCCCATTCGCACTAGTCCCATTCGCATGATGTCCAATCGCCTAGTATCCATTCGCACAATAGGAAACCCATTCGTACGACTGGATGTTCATTCACATAGGTGTCCAATCGCATGGTCCAGTCGCGTGGAGGTTATGCGACTGAATGGTGCCCAATCGCCCAAGTAGGGCTGTTGTATACGAGAAGAGACGTAGTGCAGCTACTGACCTTCGGGAAAAGAATAAAGGTAAGCAGCGATGTGATAGCTCCCGTAGTACCTGTGTGAAAGTTGTCAAGGCTTAGAAGTTATGTTGGGCTTAAAGACGATAGTATCGCATGTATATGCATAATGTATGTATGTTAAGTATGATGTAGCCCTATATGACGGTAATGACTGATGACTTGTAAATGTCGATATTCCTTGTTTCGATACGTGTTTATCTTTCCTAAAACTTTACGTATTATGATAATGAATGAACAAAGTATTATGTAACGTAAAGTGAAAGATAATGAAAGAGGAACATGACGACGAATGCATGTATTAATGAATGAATGAAAAAGAAATATGATGACGAATACATGCATTAAAGAACGAACGAAAGATGTCTTGCGAGCATTGGATAAGGAAAATGGGTCCTTCTTTGTGATTGACCATATGTATGTTCCTCTACCGCTTACCTCTAGTACTGTGACATACGCTTGCTGTTCATTTAATGACTTTGACCCAGTAGCTAAGACTGATTGGGGTATAGCATATGGTATGGTACAAAAGATATCCAATGTGCAAGATAAGATGTAATGAACGAATGAATGAACGAATGAAAGAGATAATGAAGATATTATCTATGTGTACGTATGATGTATGATCACGTGAAAGAAAAGTATGGTTATTAATGATAACAAAGAATGTTTATTATAAAACTAGAACTCACTCAACAACGCTGACTTTTTATGTGTTTCCAGTTGGCAGGTAGTGTTGCTGAGGATGGCACGAGGCGGCTACTCAGCTCTTTTGGGACGGCATTCCTTTGCATATAATGTTGTAACACATTATGTTGCATGCAAGTGTTTGTCGAGGATTCAGAAACGGGATTACTTAAGGAATCCTCTAGGTTTCATATGCTTCCGCGGCAAACACTGGATCATTATGTAAATGCGAAAATATGTATTTTGTAGTTAATCAACGATGTATTATTTTGCAAAAGCTTTTATGATGAAATGAGAATGCCCTTTTTATCAATTCCGCTGCATCATTTTACTTAGTAAATGTAAACTATATGTTTGATGTGCAATGAATGACCAATTGTAAGCGTCCCGGGAACGGGGCCTTACAAGTTGGTATCAGAGCCAAAGTTTAAGTGAAACGGGTAAATTTGCAAAATAAACCTAAACTTAAACTGAGAATGGGACGGAAAGGGAAGGAATGCCAATCTGAGTAGCTGCATGCCATCAGGTATTTTCTTAAGTTAACCAGCATTATGTGCGCATGTTATGTGGTGTATGTGTTACTGTTAGATTTAGATACTAATGTAGTCAGAACAGGTAATGCTCAGGGTACCAAGAGTAAAGTAAGTGGCTAATCACAATTGGCCACTGTAATTAGGGACTTACTATTCTTGACATAAACTGAGCTATTCCCTTGAATGACCGTGTCGGTGTTTGAATCTTTCAGTGTGATAGAGGATGGCTGGGGGTAGATCTTCCAAAGCTTCCCGGGTGGAGGTGGTGGCGGACGTGGTGCTAAACCACGGGCCACAAGAGGAAGACCTAGGGTAGAGAAAGTGGTTCATGAAGAACACGAGACCCCTCATCAGGAGGGTGTGGACGAAAGCGCCAATCTGAGAGCCTCGGTAAAAGAGGCAGTGGTGGAAGAGGTGCATCAGGTCATGCAGACGATCTTACCGTCTATGGTGACCGAAGTAATAAAGGCAGTCCGGAGGGAGAAAGGAAAGAGAGGAATAGGTCCTCAGGGAGACAGGATCGACAAGAGCTGGAAACGGTTATTCTGACGATGAAGAAGAAGAGGAAGAGGAGCCTGTGCAGGAGCAAGCACGAGGCTGTAATTACGGGCATTTATGAGGTGCAAGCCCCCTACTTTTGACGGTAATGGCACCGCTGCTGCTGCTCACCAATGGGTGAGGGAAATGGAGGCTGTCCTCGATATCAGCGAGTGCCGTGAGGACCAAAAGGTGAAGTTTGCTACCCACTCTTTCACGGGTTCGGCTCGATGCTGGTGGGACAACATAGTCCAAGCCGAGGGTAGTAGGACCATTAGAAGAATGAAGTGGTCCGAGCTAAAAGATTGGTGATCGAGGAGTTCAGTCCTCGTCGAGAAATGGATAAAGTTGATAGAGAGTTCCTGCAGTTGGAGGCGGGGAGATGACCCATCAACAATACACCACCAAATTTAACGAGATGGCGAGACTGGTACCGGATCAGGTGACGCCGGTGTCTCGGAAGATTAACCGTACATTCAAGGGCTGCCAGCTGAAATCCGTTGGCACCTGATTTCTGCTCGACCGAGCACCTTTAGGTCGGCAGTTGATTTGGCAGGGAGACTGTATGGTGAAAAGACTATCGTGAGGACGATAAAGGGCGGTAAGAAGGGTGGTGATGATCGAGACTGGAAGGGGCAGAGGTTTAGTCGGGGTGATGCCTCGACGAGCAACAAGAAGGCCCGGGTGGATGACCGACGCGTAGCTACACCGGGTAAGGGACTGAAGAGGTGTGGTAAATGTGGGAGAGAGCACTCGGGGGAGTGCAAGTGGGGATCAAACATCTGCTTTAAGTGTGGGAAGACAGGGCATATAGCAAAGGATTGCCTGACAGGCAAATGTTTTAACTGTGGGGAGAGTGGACATATGAGTAAAGACTGCAAGAAGCCGGGGCTGAGGGTTCCGGCGTGAAGAAGACGGGGAGTGAAGGACCGAGGGCAAGTGCCAGGGCATTCACGATGATGCAGGAGGAGGCTAGGATGGACCCTGATGTTGTGTCCGTACGTTTCTGGTGAACCAAACTTTAGCCTCTGTATTATTTGATTTGGGTGCCAGTAGGAGTATTATTTCTGCTGCTTTCTGTGCCAAACTGCCTGTTAGTAGTAGACGTGTCGATGTAACATTCGATGTAGAAACTACGATAGGTAAGTCTACCAGGATTTCCGAGGTGATAGAGGGTTGTGATGTGGAATTAGAGGGCCACAAATTTCCGGTTAGACCATTCGCGATGACCTTGGGTGGTTTTGATTTGGTGCTTGGCATGGATTGGTTGGCGGACTTCGAGGCGAACATAGTGTGTCGAAAGAAGATGATTCGTCTGATAGTGCCCGACGGGAGTCCGGTAACTGTTCATGGGGATCGGGTCACGGCGATCCCGAAGGTGATCTCAATGGCGGTGGCGGGAAAATGTATGAGGCGTGGATGTAGCGCCTACTTATGTTATGTAAAAGATGTGGAAGCACCAAAACCACAATTATCCGATGTCCCTGTTTGCGTGACTTTCCGGATGTGTTTCCCGAAGACTTATCGGTAGTGCCGCCTGACCCAGAGATCGAGTTTCAGATTGATCTGATACCAGGCGCCCAACCTGTTGCCAAAGCACCGTATCGATTGGCTCCAACGGAAATGAAAGAGTTGATGGTGCAGTTGCAAGAGCTGCTAGATAAGGGGTTCATTAGACCGAGTATCTCACCTTGGGGTGCTCCGGTCCTATTTGTAAAGAAGAAAGACAGTAGTATGAGGATGTGCATCGACTACCATGAGCTGAACAAGTTGACAGTGAAGAACCGATACCCCTTGCCGAGAATTGGTGATTTGTTTGATCAACTTTAGGGTGCCAGTTGGTTTTCAAGGATAGATCTTCGATCGGGCTACCATCAACTAAAGGTGAGAGAGCAGGATATCCCTAAAATAGCTTTTCGCACGTGCTACGGTCACTACGAGTTTCTTGTCATGTCTTTTGGTTTGACCAATGCGCCAGCTGCTTTTATGGACCTGATGAACCGGGTGTGTCGACCGATGCTGGATAAATCAGTGATTGTATTCATTGATGATATCTTGATCTATTCGAAGAGCGAGGTTGAGCATGCCGGTCACATTCGAGAGGTTCTGGAGACGTTGAGAAGGGAGAAGTTGTATGCTAAATTTTCCAAATGCGCATTCTGTTTGCGTGAAGTTCAGTTCTTGGGTCACGTGGTGAATCCGGAGGGAATTATGGTTGATCCGGCAAAGATGGAAGCGGTGATTCAATGGAAGTCTCCAAAGACGCCATCCGAAATCCGAAGTGTCTTGGGTTTGGCGGGCTATTACCGAAGGTTTATTCAGGACTTTTCCAAAATCGCTTCTCCACTAACCAGTTGACCCGAAAGGATGTAAGTTTGTATGGGGTCAAGCTCAGGAAAAGGTGTTCGAAGAATTGAAGGTGAGGTTGACCAAGATCCTTTCTGTTGTTGCCCGAGGGAAGTGAAGATTTGGTGGTTTATTCTGATGCTTCCTACTCGGGGTTGGGGTGCGTGTTAATGTAGAGGGGAAAGGTTATAGCCTATGCATCCCGACAGTTGAAAGTTCATGAGGTTAATTACCCTACTCATGACTTGGAGCTAGCTGCCGTGGTCTTTGGATTGAAGATTTGGAGGCACTATCTCTACAGGACGAAGTGCACCATCTTTACCGACCACATGAGCTTGAAGTACTTCTTTGAGCAAAAAGATTTGAATATGAGGCAAAGGCAATGGTTGGAGCTCATAAAGGATTATGATTGTGAGATCCATTACCATCCGGGCAAAGCCAACATGGTGGCAGATGCCCTTAGCCGAAAGGAACGCCCTGAGCCGATTCGTGTGAAGGCGTACCAGCTGATTATGACCTCGGATGTGATGAAGCAAGTCAAAGAGTTTCAAGATGAAGCACTGAAAGAAGATCATCTTAACTCTGAGAGGATGATAGGTCTGGTCGCGGAGTTGGGTGAAAACGCATTTGGTGTTAGAACCCGGTTGGGCGGATGTGGATTCCTCGTCTCGGGGATCTACGAATGAGATTATGGATGAAGCTCACAAGACTCGATACTCTATTCATCCCGGTGCCACGAAGATTTACCAGATATGAAGAAAGACTATTGGTGGCCGGTATGAAGCGTGAGGTGGTGGAGTATGTGAGTAAGTGCCTTACTTGCTTACAGTTGAAGGCCGAGCACCAGAAGCCGTATGGGAAGATTCAACCTTGGATAAACCGGAATGGAAGTGGAAGCACATCACCATGGATTTCATTACGAAGTTGCCGCGTACTCCTAATGGGTATGATGCTATATGGGTGATCGTTGACCGTTTGACGAAGAGTGCTCACTTCTACCGATGCGCGAGACATATTCATCCGAGAGGTTGGCCGATCTTTTCATCAAGGAGTGTGACTCGTCATGGTGTACCGGTGTCAATTGTTTCTGATCGTGACACCTGGTTTACATCAAATTCTGGAAGAAATTCCACGCACATGGGATGGAACAGATACATATCAGCATGACTTATCATTCTCAAACTGATGGTCAGTCAGAAAGGACATTCAGACCTTAGAGGACATGCTCCGAGCATGTGTTATTGACTTTGGGGGAAGTTAGGATGACCACTTACCGTTAGCAGAATTCTCATACAACAACGGCTATCATGCCAGCATTGGCATGCCACCTTACTAGATGCTATACGGTAGGAGATGCAGGACGCTCGTTTGTTAGGTGAATTGGTCAGAAGGAATTGGGGAGCGTCGAAGTGATCGAGGCTACGACTGAAAAGCTCGAAAGATCAGGCCTACATGAAGGCAACCAAAGACAGACAGAAGTCGTATGCTGATAAACGACGCAGACTGATTGAATTCCAGGTGGGTGATCGGGTTATGTTGAAGGTCTCACCATGGAAGGGTATCATTCGGTTCAGGAAGCAGGGCAAGTTAAGCCTGCGGTATATAGGCCCTTTCCGAATTATTGCTCGAGTAGGAGAGGTTGCCTATAGATTGGTTACCCGATGAGTTAAGTGAAATTCACCCGACATTCCATGTTTCTCATCTAAGGAAGTGCTTAGCTGATGAAGATATGATTGTTCCACTGGAGGATATCACAGTAGATGAACGGCTCAATTATGTGGAGCAACCAGTGGCAATCATCGATAGAAAGAGAAACGACTGAGAAATAAAGTGGTTCCTCTTGTGCGTGTACATGGAGGCACAGGAAGGGATCCGAGTCAACATGGCAAACGAAGAAGAGATGAGACAGTATTACCCACATTTGTTCAAGGAATAACAGTTCGAGGACGAAACCTAAATAAGGGGGGTGGACTTGTAACACCCGGGAATTTGACTTTCTGGAGAGTCATGCGACTGGAGGCTTAGTCGTATGGAGTTCATGCGACTGGAGGTCCAATCGCATGGTGATCAGGCGATTGAAGCCCCAGACGCCAGGGTTCGGGTGACTGACAGTGACTTAAGGGAGGGGGCAGGCATCTCCCCTCCCCACACTTGCAAAATACAGTCAGAAAGAAAAGAAGAGAAAAGAAAGGACAAAGAAGAGAAAAGGGAGAAAAGTTGTGATTCGGGATCGAAACTCGTCGAGTAACTAGTCCAAACGAAGCTCTTCATCTTCTCCTTGTTTGTGAGTTCTAGGACCCCTCATTTACTTGTTTTCAAATGATTTTGGGCTGGAACACATATAAACCGTTTTTGGAAAAAGTGTATGTTTGACCCATTTGGTGAAATCTTGTGTAGTGTGTTAAGGTACGATTTTGGACTTGTATGTGCTTGTATGATGTCCTAGTATGAATCCCTAAGGTTTAGGAGGGCCAATTTGGGCTTAAAACGAGTTTGGAAGGATTTGGAGGTCGTGAGTCGCAACTGCAGTTCGAGATGAACTCCATTCGCTGCCCAGTTAGGGCTAGACGACTGAAGGGCCAATCGGCCGACTGAGGGACGACTGAGACTTAGTCGCACGACTGAGGTTCAATCGCACGACTGGAAACCCAGTCGCATAGATGTTTAGTCGCCTAGAGTCCAATCGCACGACTGAGAGTCCAGTCGCATAGGTGCCCATTCGCACTAGTCCCATTCGCATGATGTCCATCGCCTAGTATCCATTCGCACGATAGGAAACCCATTCGCACGACTGGATGTTCATTCACATAGGTGTCCAATCGCATGGTCCAGTCGCATGGAGGTTATGCGACTGAATGGTGCCCAATCGCCCAAGTAGGGCTGTTGTATACGAGGAGAGACGTAGTTCAGCTACTGACCTTCGGGAAAAGAATAAAGGTAAGTAGTGATGTGATATCTCCCGTAGGTACCTGTGTGAAAGTTGTCAAGGCTTAGAAGTTATGTTGGGCTTAAAGACGATAGTATCGCATGTATATGCATAATGTATGTATGTTAAGTATGATGTAGCCCTATATGAAGGTAATGACTGATGACTTGTAAATGTCGATATTCCTTGTTTCGATACATGTTTATCTTTCCAAAACTTTACGTATTTTGATAATGAATGAACAAAGTATTATGTAATGTAAAGTGAAAGATAATGAAAGAGGACAGACGACGAATGCATGTATTAATGAATGAATGAAAAAGAAATATGATGACGAATACATGCATTAAAGAACGAACGAAAGATGTCTTGCGAGCATTGGATAAGGAAAACAGGTCATTCTTTGTGATTGACCATATGTATGGTGCCTCTACCGCTTACCTCTAGTACTGTGGCATATGCTTGCTGTTCATTTATGACTTCGGCCCAGTAGCTAAGACTGATTGGGGTATAGCATATGGTATTGGTACAAAAGATATCCATTGTGCAAGATAAGATGTAATGAACGAATGAATGAACGAATGAAAGAGATAATGAAGATATTATCTATGTGTACGTATGATGTATGATCACGTGAAAGAAAAGTATGGTTATTAATGATAACAAAAATGTTTATTATAGAACTAGAACTCACTCAATAACGCTGACTTTTATGTGTTTCCAGTTGACAGGTAGTGTTGCTGAGGATGGCACGAGGCGGCTACTCAGCTCTTTTGGGACGGCATTCCTTTGCACATAATGTTGTAACACATTATGTTGCATGCAAGTGTTTGTCGAGGATTCAGATAAACGGGATTACTTAAGGAATCCTCTAGGTTTCATATGCTTCCGCAAAACATTGGATCGTTATGTAAATGCAAAAATATGTATTTTGTAGTTAATCAACGATGTATTATTTGCAAAAGCTTTGATGAAATGAGAATGCCCTTTTTATCAATTCCGCTGCATCATTTTACTTAGTAAATGTAAACTATATGTTTGATGTGCAATGAATGACCAACTGTAAGCGTCCCGGGAACGGGGCCTTACATGGTTCGTGATGCAAACGAAGGTAATACTCAATTCCTTGTACAGGAAACTTCTACTAAGTTCAAATATGAAAACCCCTCTATCAATTGTAAGTTAAAAGCCTCAGAACAAGGTCATCGACTAAGTTGCAGGTCGCGGATTAGGGAGGATCGAACGAGGTGTTTGTGTGATTTTTCAGATGAAATTGAGAACGGTAATAGTTTAGGAACAGATAGATGATCGTTCAGGTTCGATTATTGAGTTATTATGGGTTAATTGCTCAACGGTTCAAGGATGTGGCCGACGGTTACTAAGTCCAAATCGACACCCATTATTGTCTTTAATTCGAATTTATGTACTTAGTGGTCCGAAACATGTTCTAGGAGCGTTTTGTACCGGTTTTTAATCGAAAACGAACGATTTTGATGATTTTGGGGTTGGCCGGAGCCGCTCCGGCGGTGGCTGGAGGGTTGGCCGGAAAATCGAGGGTGAAGGGGGTTGGTTTGTGTTTTTAATAAAATACACAATTGGTCCCTGAGGTTTCCAAGATTATCACTTGAGTTTTAAGGTTTTATTTTAGTTTTAATTAATTTACAGTTTAGTCCCTGAAGTTTAAAATGTTGTTATTTTATGTAAAAAGTTATTATTTACAAGTTAAAGTTATAAAACTTTATTATTATTAATATTATTATCATTGACGTTATTGTTATTAATATTATTATTATTAATATTTTTATTAATAAATTATCAATATAGTAATAATATATCATTATTATTATTATAATAACAATTACTTTTAAGGTTATTATCACTTTAAGTTAAGTTTTATAATATATGTAAACATTATAACACTTATAATGTATTATTGTTATTTATTAATTAATTTGTTAACCACCAAATTAATTATCAAGCATAATAAGTCCCCAAAGTTTCAAAATGATATAAAAGGTCCTTTTAAAACTTAACAAAGTTAACTTTTTATTAACAAAATTACGAGATGACACAGTCTCCTCAACTTAAAGAATTTCGTCCTGAAATTAAGAATGAACTTAAATGAGCAAAAGAGTTAAAATGAAATAAGTGTACAAACTAACAGTGATTGACGTTTAATTACAGATGAAAAGTTTCACTTTATGGAATCTTACAAGATTCTTGGCATAAGTGTGCCAATTTGAACCCTTTCAGTGAAATGTGAGACGTTTTGAGATGAAATGTTGGAAAACGATGACGAGTTACTGTGGCATGTTAGACTTATAATCCACAACTTCTAGAATATAATTTCATAGTAAAATGATGTCTAGAAATCAATAAAAGACCAACAATGATAAGAAGGTTAACACATTTCTTGTAATATGTATTTCTCCTTTGACCAACCATCGGTCTAAGAATAATACGATATGCGAAGATTTTGGAATGAGTTCACGATGATGATTAGGAACATTATTAAAAGCAAAAAATGAATCAGTCATCCAAAATAACGATCGATGTTTTAACATCATACCACGGTATACGAGTATTTGAAACAGATACAGTAATTTTTTCGACCCGTTATCCCACATAAGTCAATATAAAATTAGCCAATCGGTCTATATTGCACCAATTGTCATCATGACCTCCAAGATAAAAGCATTTTAGTTGAAAGAAAGTTAAATAGGAGATCCATAGGATCACGAATGTTAGGTCTTGTCATATGTGAAGGTAAGACATTTGGACACATACCAAGTTACGTCTTTTCCTTTATGCCAAACCCATGACTACAAGTTACGAAGGTTTATGAACCTCCACGTCACAGTGTAAGTAATAACGAGTCTCGTTGATCGAAATCAAATAGAGTTTTAAGATTTCCAGGGTTAAGGATTCAAAAGCGATTCAAGTAATGACGCAAACAATAAGAAAGGTATTTGTATACATGTTTTGCAAGGTAGCAATCTCTAAGTACAGTTTACATATACAGTTCAACAAACCATAAGCACAGCTGAGAACATTTGTATGACTAGAAAGACATGAGCATAAGTTGATAATGTCTTTAGCAGAAAAGATTGTGTAGGAAGGCTACCATCGCGCAATCAGGTTTTGATGATAACTCAAATGAATAAATGGTTCCATATAGCTAGATCAAATCAAAACATGAGAATAAAGGGAAAGAAATCGATCAAATGCTACAAGCTTGGAATCAAAATCAACCTAAAGCGATCGGGTCTCCTTTCAAGTTCAGATATCATGCTTTGGCTTGATAGGTCGAAACACTAATATTGTTTCACCTTCAAGTTACTACATGCTTCTCGTCACTTGATTACAACCTTGGTAAGTTGAAGATCAAGAAATGAGAATAGTCATCAAGGTGTGATTTTCACTCCTAACTTGATGGTGTATTCCCAAGGTATGTCCACTAACTTAGCAATCAAAAAGTTTGATCCAACTCATTGTTGAGGATCCATAAATAAGACGAGGTAACTCACCATTAGGTAAGGGAAATCACTCCTATCTTAACGATGAAGTTTTACAAAAACAAATATAACAGGATGAACTTCTTCATCAAAATCCAGAATTCACTCCTACTTTGATGAGGTCGTTTCATTTGAGAAAATACAATCCATGAAAATGAAATTATCATCAAGGTATGGATTTCACGCCTATCTTGATGATTGAATTTCATAATAACAAGAAAACAATCGGAAATTGACAATTGTCACCAAAGTACGGGTTTCAATCCTATTTTGTGAGATCATGTCATTCGTGAAATACAAGTTCCAATGAGAATAATTGAAGTCAATCCTCAAGATAAGGAAATCACCCCAATCCAGAAGATGAAATTTCATAAAACACACGATTGGAAACCATTTATCGAAACGGATTGAGAATCATCAAAGTAAGGGAATCACCCCTGTTTTAATGAGTTAGAATCATTTAGGAGGTACGAGTGTTCTTAGTCATAGGTTGACTTACAAACTCTTGCATCTCCCACGGTGCAAACGGTAAGAAGTTTGACAAAACACGAAAAGAAAAGAATATCAATTTAGAAATTCAAGAAATTTCAAGTTACAACAATGTAACAAAAGAGAAAATCATGATTACAAGCATAAGATCAAAGTTCGAGATAACAGAATTTGTTATGGTGTTCAAATGTTGGATGGTATAAATCGGAAGACGAAATCAAGGACAGGAATTATTCAACACCATAATGAGATGTGGTTTAAATCGAAAGGAAATACATGGACTTCTCAGGATATGAGCTCAACCATAGCTTTATTGAAGACATGCGTACTTATAAGTGATCACTCATCTCAAGGGTTTTGAGTCAAGTAAATGGATTTAATGATTGAGTCAGATCACCATTTACCTTTGCCTAGACAAAGTATCCCGTGATGTAGGAATTCCACCTACAGCATTGCATGTTCTTAGTTATGGGACACATCCTTAGAAGATTTTGAGAACCATAAGTAACGGTTTAAAGTTTTAAAGACCATACAGTTATATTTCCAATATCTTTGGGTATATTAAGATCCATGTTTCACTTGGTCAAGGTATAGAAATAGTTACATGAAACGCCCAACGTGTAACGATGTTTAAACGTAAGGGTTGGAAATTTAGCACGAGTTCAATATCAACAGGAACATTATGTATGATAAGAATGAGGAGATATAACTTTGGTGATAAACCAGTTCAAGAAATCAAGAATTTTCAAGATGCAAAGAGGATGGTTCCATTTGGTAACGCATTACCATTTGGAATCGTTGACACGTCAAGGTAAATTGACTTATTTGCCTTAGATATTTGTGTATATCGACCATAGTTTATCACTCATCCCAGAAATCCCCAGGTAAGCATAACTGTCTCACAATGAGATTTATACGATTAGCTTGCTTTAGCCCAAGGCCTTTTGCCAGGAAATCCTGAATACAGGTCCCATGTGTCACACAAATTTCTTTGGTTTATGAAATCAAAACCTTGATGAGATTTACATACATTAGACATAGAGTTAAGGAATTGAACCCACGACGATAAGTGTAGCCTCCACATGTCGTTGAGAATAAGTTTAGAAAGTTCATTTATCGGGGAGAGTCAAAGAGTCAAAGTTAAGTTTAGGGAGACAAGTAACTAAGTTTTAAGCATACATAAGGCAATCCTATGCTAAGGCATCAAGTTGCACAAAAGGCATAGTATTATGTAGCATGCAAACATTATGTAAACACAAAAGTATAAGGATCTTTCTATGAGGTTCATGCATCTATAGTCTAGGTCACCATTTCTAATAACCTAATCCCTATAGTTATGGGCTCTGATACCAATCTGTCACACCCCAACCTTGACGGCGGAATCGTCGAGATGTGAGGGTCACAACCATATAACGCTATACTTAAATGTAAATTTTAAAATATAAGATTCGAAAGGCATTACAAACATAGGTCTCAAACATGCAATAATTCCAAACAATACAAGACCTAACATAATCATTTTATTCATTTAGCTAGGTCCAAATCCTAGTTCATTGCAAGCTTCAAATGATGACTTCAAATGCGGGCATTTCCTGAAACATGTTAAAAATAACGGGTCAACTACAAAGTGGTGAGTTCCCAAGGGTTTCACATACATAATATACCATGGATTTCAAGTAGCAATTCTGTCATAGATTATGAGTTAGCAAGTTTATAGAACACATATAGTACAATCAAACCTCGACTAGATTATAAGTTTATATGATTGGCTAAGTGTACTTGGTTCCCATGATGAGCAAGCATACGCCATCAGGAGTCGGCAATACATCGACTTTAGCACCAAATGGCTTGTCAGGCCCAAAGATCTAAGACGTCGCCAGGCTAGTAATAGTTAATGATTGTAAACAATATATGTATCTCATATAAGACTTACAATAACACACATAACCATGATAAAA
Source organism: Flaveria linearis (assembly GCA_024085815.1). Taxonomy (NCBI): domain Eukaryota; kingdom Viridiplantae; phylum Streptophyta; class Magnoliopsida; order Asterales; family Asteraceae; genus Flaveria; species Flaveria linearis. Next base: position 71,175,283 of record CM044011.1, read on the forward strand.
TAAAAGTATGAATTGCATGTGCTTTTATAAGATTTAAACGTTTATAAGTGTATGTTGAATAATGTAACATGTTTCCCCCAAAACGGTGTGAAATAACATAAAAAGGGCCAAGGAAAATCACATGACCTATAAGTATATAATTTAGAGATTAATAAGAATAATAAACGTCGTTCCACGTAACCGTCACAAGGTACCTAAATAAATATATAATTTACAAAATTTTAGTTGAATAATAAGTTTTAATGAATTAACGAGGACTAGGGTTTCATTACAATTATGGGGTTTTCAACAAGAAAATAAATTTATATAATAAATTTGTTTATATTTTGATTAAAGAATTATACTAAGTGTTTAAATATATAAAAGAAATTAGGTAGAAATGTAAGGCCCCCTTCCCGGGCACCTCACAGTTGGTCATTCACAGCATAAAACATATATAATATATTTTTAAGCAGCGGAATTATTTTAACAAAACCATTCATTCATTATAAACACTGTGTTAAGCAATACATTTTAGTTCCTGAGTCACAAAATGATTAGTCTAATGAATTACAAAACAACAGTATCTGTCAAAACATATTTTGGATGTCAGTCTTGTCTTGCCGAGTAGCCATCTCAGTGTTGCCATCCTCAGCAACCTGTTACCTGCCAACTGGAAAATACATAAAAGTCAGCGTTGCTGAGTGAGTTCTAGTTTTGTAATTAAAATACTTTACTTTACCTTTTCAAATCATGCTATACTTTTGTACATGCCCACACATTATACATACACGTAGATAATATATTTATTATCTTTCATTTCATTCGTTAGCTTTCATTCATTCATCATAATTCAATATCATTCCTTTATCATCTAGATCCCGTCAGGCTTTACCCTCTTCGTGCACACAGCCACGATTACTGAGGTCGAATGACAGGGATCCCATTCTGTACTTTATCATGATATTTCATTCGTGAGCATACATCCTTCATACTTACAGATATAATTATTATTATTATCCTCATCATTCGTTCATTTCATACTCTTTTCATTACTCTTTCGGTCTTTTCATCTTTTCTTACGAGTCTGTTGCGACAACAAGGCCGCTCACCTCAATATCGATCTTTTATGATCGTATGTTATCCAAGTCTGTTGCAACACATAGTTGCTCACCTCAGTGGCAATCTCACGGATTGCCTGCTAACCGAGTCTGTTGCAACACAAAGTTGCTCACCTCATTGTCAATCTCAAAGATTGACCCTGTGTGCATCCCCGGGGTAGCTAACCCGCATCACATTTGAGCTAACACCTGCCAGGGGTGTGCACCTCCATTCATTTGCTTGCAAGCCTTTCTTACGTTCATTACATTCCCTTCTTTTTACCATTAATCTTTTACTTTATTAATGATAATACTCTTCGTTAATTCTTAAACTTCTTTGTCATTTCATACCATACTTAACAATATTTAAATATAATATTGTTAGCAATAATAATATACTGATAATAATATCAGTAATAATAAGGGTTAGTCATTCATTATCATTACATGCATAAAACATCATCATTCTTAACCTAGTCAACTCTGGTCAAAACCCATAATCAGATTTCCAGAAAATTTCTGTAAAAATTCTAAGTGTTTGGGCGTATGAGCCCTGTTGGGCATATGAGCCCTGTTGGGCGTATGAGCCCTGTTGGACTTCTGAGCTTATACTTAGAAAATTTTCTGGTCTACGACCACTGTTCAGACTTTTCACCTTTTTACTTAGTTAAATTTTCAGACTCATGAGCACTGTTGGGACTCATGAGTACTGTTGGGACTTATACCCCCCATACTTAGCAATTTTCAGACTTATGAGTCTGGGCGTATTAGGACTGTTGGACATATTACATGCTTGGACTTATGACCCTACTTAGAATATTTCTAAGGCAAATCCCTGGGCGTATAAGCACTATTTAGACTTACTATCTTGTACTTAGTTTTCTAAGTCCAAATTTCAGACATGAAGACCACTATTTGGACTCATTAGACGTATTACAGCTTGTTTTATAGTTCTAAGTCATTTTCCTGTTCCAAACATCATAATACCTATTTCTAAGCATGTACAATACGATTCCAGGGATAAACTTAACACAAACATAGCCATACGTTCACCCTAAAACATACTCTATAATCATACACATGTACATAACATACGGGTTTCATACACAAATCCATAAAATAATACATACATGTATTTTCCAGCCCAAGTCGTTTAAAACAGGTAAAAAGGGGTCTAGAAACTCACCTTTGTTGTTTCCTTCAATTTCACACTCTTCACCCGAGCTTCTTCAACCAATTCCAACACTTTGAAACCTTCTTAACACCATTTGAACACATAGAAACACACATAAGCATTTAACCGAGGCTAATCTAGCCAGATCAACTTAAAAACATTAAACCTTACCTAAAAATCGGAATTCTTCTTCTTGTTCTTCAAAAACCCGAAAGTTTCTCTGCTTTCTCTCTCTAAAATCCGAACACGAAAGAGTGTGCAGTGGGTATGGGCGACCATATCGCCTTTTACACCAACTTTTCAAGATTTTATCATCTTTTTCACTTTTGGTCCCCAACTTTGGGGTTGACTTTCTTTTCCCCCTTTTTCTTCCTCGTTTATTCTTTTTTTTCTTTAAAAGAAATATACGGGGTTACAAGTCCACCCCCCTTATATAGGTTTCGTCCTCGAAACCTGTTATTCCTCAAACATTGTGGGTATGTTGTCTCATCTCCTCCTCAGTCTCCCACGTAGACTCGATCCTTCCTGTGCTTCCACTGTACACGCACCAGGAACCACTTTATTCCTTAACCTCTTCTCCTACGATCAATGATTGCCACTGTTGCTCCACGTAGTTGAGCCTCTCATCCACCTCAATATCCCCCAGTGGTACAACCATGTCTTCATCAGCTAAGCACTTTCTCAGATGAGATACATGGAAGGTGGGTGAATTCCACTTAACTCATCTGGCAATTCAAGTCGATAGGCCACCTCTCCTACTCGTGCGACAATTCGGAAAAGGTCCTATGTATCTCGGGCTTAGCTTACCTCTTTTCCTGAATCTATAATACCTTTCCAAGGTGAGACCTTCAACATGACTCGTCGCCACCTTGAACTCTATCGGTCTTCGTCTTTTGTCAGCATATGACTTTTGCCTATCTTTTGCCGCCTTCATGAAGGCTTTGATCTTTTCTAACTTCTCAGTCGTTGCTTCAATCACCTCAACACTTCCCAGCTCGTTTTGCCCAATATCTCCCCAACATACGGCGTCCTACATCTCCTACCGTATAGCATCTCGTAGGGTGGCATGCCAATACTGGCATGATAACTGTTGTTGTACGAGAATTCTGCTAACGGTAAGTGATCATCCCAACTTCCTCCAAAATCGATCACGCACGCCCGAAGCATGTCTTCGAGTGTCCGGATCGTCCTCTCAGACTGACTGTCCGTCTGCTGGTGATATGCTGTACTAATATGTAGCCTCGTCCCCATTGCATCATGAAATCTCTTCTAAAACTTGGAGGTAAACCGAGTGTCCGATCAGATAGACACAATAGACACCGTCCACACCATGACGAGCTACGATTTCCTTGATGACAAATCCGCCAATCTTTCGGACGAGTATGTTTCGCGGATCGGTAGGAAGTGAGCACTCTTCGTTAATCGGTCAACGATCACCCATATAGCATCATACCCTTTTGGGGTACGTGGTAATTTCGTGATGAAATCCATGGTGATGTGCTCCCACTTCCACTCGGGTATATCCAACGGCTGGATCTTCCCGTACGGTTTCTGGTGTTCAGCCTTTACTTGTAAACAAGTTAGGCACTTACTCACGTACTCCACTACTTCACGTTCATACCCGGCCACCAGTAATCCTTCTTCATATCGTGGTACATTTTGGTAGCACCGGGGTGAATGGAGTATCGAGTCTTATGGGCCTCATCCATGATCTTTTCACGTAGATCCCCGTATCAAGGAATCCACATTCGCCAAATCGGGTCTTAACACCAAGAGTGTTCTCACCCAATTCCGTAACTAGACCTCTCATCCTTTCGGAGTTAAGACGATCTTCTTTCAAGCCTCGTCTTGGAACTCCTTAACCTTTGTCATCACATCGGAGGTCATAATCACTGATGAGCCTTCACCCGAATCGGCTCGGGCCTTTCCTTCCGCTAAGGGCATCAGCCACCACATTGGCCTTGCCCGGTTTGTAATGGATCTCATAATCATAATCTTTGTATCAGCTCCACTACACCTCTGCCTCATGTTTAGTTCCTTCTTGCTCGAAGAAGTACTTCAAGCTCTTGTGGTCCGTGAAGATGGTGCACCTTCGTCCTGTATAGATAGTGCCGCCAAATCTTCAACGCGAAAACCACCGAAGCTAGTTCTAGATCGTGTGTGGGATAGTTGACTTCGTGGGTCTTCAGTTGTCGAGATGCATAGGCTATTACCTTCCCACGTTGCATCAACACGCAACCTAACCCCAGATAAGATGCATCCGAATAGACCACTAAGTCCTCATTTCCCTCGGGCAATGTTAAGACAGGGCTTGTGTCAGTCTCGTCTTCAATTCCTCAAGGCCTCCTCCTGTTCTCGACCCCCCACAAACGAACTTTACGTCCTTGCGGGTCAATTTTGTCAAAGGTGAGGCTATCTTGGAGAGTCTTGAATAAATCTCCTGTAATAGCCCGCCAATCCCTAATAAGCTACGAATCTCGGATGGCATCTTTGGTGATTTCCATTGCATCACAGCCTCAACCTTTACTGGGGTCCACCATGATTCCCTCTGCATTTACCACGTGACCCCAGGAATTGCACCTCGCGTAGCCAAAGCACATTTGGAGAACTTAGCATACAGTTTCTCCCTTTTCAAAGTCTCCAACACTTCCCGAATGTGACCGCATGCTCTTCTTCGCTCCTCAAATAATCAGGATATCCTCGATGACACAATCACTGATTTATCTAACATTGGCCGACACACTCGGTTCATCAAATCCATAAAAGTAGCTGGCGCATTGGTCAACCCGAAAGACATGACGAGAAACTCGTAGTGCCATAGGCGCGTCCGAAAAGCTGTTTTAGGAAGTCCTGCTCCTTTACCTTTAATTGATGGTAACCAGATCGAAGATCTATCCTCGAGAACCAACTGGCACCCTGGACTGGTCAAACAAGTCATCGATCCTCGTAACGGATACCCGATTCTTTATTGTCAACTTGTTCAATTCACGGTAGTCGTACACATTCTCATGCTACCGTCCTTCTTTCTCACAATAAGACCGGATCACCCCAAGGAGAGATACTCGGTCTAATAAATCCCT